>JAHREE010000348.1:800868-822405 GCA_033628505.1 Tringa tobata | reverse complement strand
CGCAACCCCGTCCCGTCTCGACTCGCTCAAAAAGGCGAGGGAGCAGATGGTCTTTGGCTGCGGCCCCGCGCTTGCCGAGTGCTTGTAGGCCAGCGTGTTTGATCCTGTGAGCCACTAGTCAGCAGAGGCATTGTGCTTGGAACGACGCGTGAAGCTCTGCGACTTGCAGGTGTCGATAGAGATCTCCGAGCCATTGTGCTCCCTGATGTTTGACTCAGTCATTCATGGGCAGATAGTTTGCACGTCCTTCGTTGTATCTATGAGTTTCTCCGGCAGTCAGTTCCATCCACCCCATGATCGTTTCCTTCTGCGATGCTTCTGTCTTCCCCGCTTTGTTTTTCTAGAATGAAGAACTAAAAGTTCCAGACAGCAGTTATACAGTCATTTTAATCCGTCAAATCTATGTTGTTCCCAAAATGAGTGCTGTTGCCAGAGTGACTGTTCTTGCTGTGTTTTAAAGTACCTAGTTATGTAAGTCTGGCCTTCCTCTGCAAAGACCTGGCTTTCCCGTAATACTCACTGCTGGCCTTGCCGGTGTTTGTGTGGTAGGGCTGCTTCGGGGAAGCAGTCTGCTGGAAGACTAGCTACTCTGCGAGGGAGCTGAATCAGCCCTCTGAGCTGGATTTGCATGTGGGCATAAAGATGCAAGTGTGAGCACAAAGGAGGGAATGGTCACAAAGGGCAGCTTAAGCTCTTGTAGGGGAAGCACAAAACTTTTCATGTGAAAGCGATTAAACAGCTATCGCCTCAGGTCGTGTTTCGGCTACAGTTTAGGTTAAGTAAGTGCTGTCACACTTCTACCCCTCGGCCCATAAGAAGCCCCTATACCCTGCCTTATGTTATGGCGCTTCTCTGGTGGCACAGTGAGCCCGAGTAAAGAAGTTAATCAGCAGAAACCTAATGGGTGTTAACACACAAGGTAAATGATGCTAATTCAAAATACTGCATCCAAGTTGTGTTGAACTACTTTAACAGCTATTGTGGTATGTTGTCTGTTTACTCTGTCTGCTTTACAGCCCAGTATTGTAATATAAGATCACATTGTATTTCCACTCCTCAGGGCCTGGATTCTTTGTTTTTTGTATGACAGCAAGCTGACAGAGTAAGCCAAATAAATAATATTTTCCAGTGACAGGGACTTAAAAATTTCAAAATCATATAAACTGGAAAAGTGACATAGGGTAAACAATGGATCTTCCATAAAATATCTCAAATTTTGTATCCTGGATCAGTAGATAGTTCTGAAAATCTGAATATTTGAGATGGTCTTTGCTTTTGCCATTGTTGAAATCTTCCAGTAACAAAATGTTTCATTTTCGTAACTTGAATAGACTATTAAAAGTAAGGTATTTTATGGTTAGTGCTAATCGAAATAATTTGATGACTACCATTTATCTTTTGGATGTTAATGTAACTTATTGCCGCAATTCTTTCAGGTAAAAGCAAAAGTTTGAGAGAGTTTTATGTTGTTATTCCAATGATTAGCATAAGAGTTTTGTTCTTTTTTTTTTTTTTTGTTAACAGCTGTTAGCTTAGTAGATACATCTTGGAGTTTATAGAGTGTGTTTTTTCATGCTCTGTGGTACAAAAGCCTTATTAGTGTAACAACAAACAAAAACATTGTTTCAAATACAAGAAGTCTTTAAATTACATGACCAAAAAGGACAAACTGGGACTTCTGTCTAGTTTCTAATAGAAGTCAGTAAGACAGGATTTTCTCACTTCTCTGGCTATAGAGAATTGGGTTTTTAACATATATGCCAGGAGGGCAATAAAATCAAATCCTATTTAACCAAGATTTCCGAGATGTAAAAGTGATCTTAATTACCCTATTTTAAGTTTGTTGATCTGATAACCAGTGCTGTTTTCTTTCTTAGCATCAACCTTAAGATGAGTGGCTGCCGTGTCTTTGTTGGACACTTAAGCTCACGTGCTCGGGAACGGGATGTGGAGAAATTCTTCAAAGGATATGGACGTATACGAGAAATCCATCTAAAAAATGGGTTTGGGTTTGTGGTAAGTAATACCTTATTTTTCTTTTTCTTACTTGCAGGTACTAGCCTTCCTTGCTAAGATTCTCTAGAGCATCTTCCCTTGTCAAGGAAAGCAAGATGTGCTAGAGAATATTAGTTCCAATGGGAAATGGCTAGTATTAATATACTTTTCATATTGCTTTTCAAATGTTGGGATTACAGTTTTAACTGGGTTTTGCCAGGTTTTGCTTAAAATATTGGTAGTATTCTAGCTATGTTAAATACATTGTCTGATCATAGTCTTCTGTGGATTTAAATTGTATCCCTTATTTCTGAAGACAGTATAAATATCCTGTAATGGCATTTCAAAACTTGACAAAGTCTTGACCTGAAGAAAAGTTCATGAAGAACCACTTGTTTTCCTCTCTCATTCCTTCTAGTCTGCTTGGTCACATCTCTAAATAATAGCCTGACATAAAAGCAAAGTAGTTGGCTAAGACAACAGGTGTAATAGGTGCTTGCTGTTGGATTTAAGCAGCACAGCTTTTAATTCTTGTGCAGCTAAAGTTAGCCATATTCACCACTAAAATGTATTCACAGGACCTATGTGCCTGTCAGACTATTAAATGAAATACAGTTTGTTGGATCTTAGTTTTCTACCAATGCTTTCTAGAGCTCTCTGCTCCAAAACTGTTGTCCAAATTTTTACAGCTTTACACATTCCCAAGTTGACTCAGGATCAGCCTGTTTCTTAACTATTATCTCCTGAGAACTGATAATTAGCTGTTCTGCTCCACTGAGTTCAAATTGGAAAGGCTGATATTGCCCTTGCACTATGGCAGGCTTACGTGCCATTTGTTCTGCCAAGATCAATCCCTTGGGTGAAGCTATAGGAAAAGAACAAAAAAAACAGGTTTTGCCTACTTCAGTTTCATACGAGTATTATTTCTTGACTCCTGCACGTGCCAATTCCTGACTGCCCTGGAATATGAACTACTTCTTGTTGACTGCCAGTAGGTAAATACCTGCTGGAGGTAAATGGTCAATCTGGACGTAAGCCTGAGTTTATTTAGTATGTCCTTTCCAATTGCTGCTATTTCTCAATCACCTTTCCCAGGGCATTGCTCTTCTCTTCTTGGGCAGGGCTGTTGACTCACTCAGGAACAACTTCTGTTCAGCTCCTATATGTGAGTCAGCCAACCCTCCTTCCTCTCTTCTCCAGTTCCTGGGCAGAAGCATTTTCTTTTCAAAGCTCACTAATAAGCTTGAATAATTGTCCCATGACTGTTTAAAAAATCCAATTGTTCTTACGATGAAGAATTTTTTCCTTACGTCTGAACAAAATTTTCCCCGCCTTTACCTGTCATCCCGTCACTGTGCACCCACATGAGGACAGCACTTCCATCAGCTCTGTAACTGTGATTTAGGTTTTGAAAGACTGACTAGATCCTCTTTGAGCTGTCTTTTTTTCAGCATGAACAAACATGGCTCTCAACCTTTTTTTTTTTCACCTACCTTCTGATCAGATTTGGTAGCCCTCTGCTGGTCCTGCTCCAATTTCTCAATGTCTGTCTTGAGCTGAAGGGACCAAAACTGGACACGGTGTTCCAGGCGTGGCCAAACAAATGCCAAATAGGGTGGAATAATCACATCCCTTAGTCTTGTGGCTGTACTCTTAGGGAGTACAGCCCAGTAAGCTCCTCTTACAGAGGCAACCCAGCAGGCAGTTTGCTTTCATTGCAGCAAGGCCACACTGCTGACTCACACTTAGCTGACTCTCCACAAGGATTTCCATGTCCTTTTCAGCAAAGCTACGTTCCAGCCACTCGGATCCTGGTCTGTTCTGCTGCTTGGGATTTTTCTATCCCAGGTGCAGGACTTCACATGTATCTTTTGTTAAAACTTGCGATTCTTCTTGACCTAATCTTTCAGCCTACCAAGGTCTCTCTGTCTGGTGTTTTTTCCTCCTGGTATATCTATTTCTCTTCCCACTGGTGTCAGCCACAAAATTGTTGAGGGTGCACTCGGTCCTGTCATCCGGATAATTTCTAAATACATTGAATAGCATTATCCTTTGTGGTACCTCACTTGGGATGGGCTGTCAGTTCATCTTTGGTTTTGGTTATTTAAAATCTGTATTTATAAAACCTCTTACAAAACCAAGTGATTTTGATTAAACGTTGTAGTGTTAAAAGCATGTTTCTTTGTTCTTGATTGAAGTCATTGCTTGATCTTTGAAATTAATTATATTTACTTAAATTTTGTAGGTTTCAGTGCAGAATGTTATCAGACTTCAGGCTATAAAGCTAGTTGGTAAAGCTAGATAGACTTGCAGACATTCAGTTTCTTAGAAACTAGCTGAAATCATGGGAGTTGTAGGTGCTACCTATTGATATTCTTAAATTCTGGGCCTAAATGAATTTTCTCAAGATAATCTTTGCATCGTCATGCAAAGATGTGTGTTATTTCACTCAGTGGTGAGACAGGTTTCAGTGCAGAAGGGGTAAGATTGCTTAAGCAACACTGTATTGCTTCTGAAAAGCTGTTTATAGTTATGCAAACGCTTTCTTCAACTTGAGAAGCCTCTTCTCTGTTGTTCATTGCTCTCAAGCTACATTTCCACAGTTGTGTTTTTTTCCCCATCCACACTGTTGGTTCAAGCAGTCCCTACCCAGCAGCTTGTTCTCACTGCTTTCTTCCTTTCCTTTCCCCCCTGGCTGCGCGTGGTTGTTCAGCCACGTAACGAACCTACCTGGGAAGCTGATCTAGTTGAAAAATAACAGTCTTTTTCACCCCACCTCCTGCACAAAGTGTGCTGCTTTTCATCTGGATAGGTTTCTTGACCTAGTTTCCTGCAGAGCTGTACAAACAGCTTTGCCAAGAACCAGTGGGCTGGATAGTGGGCAGAGGCTGCTCAGGCTGACTGAAGCAGCATTGCTGCCAAGAGCGAAGCAGCAGATTCCATTGCAACAGTATACAAATTGCATATTATAGCTGATCCAGACCCACAGGTGGCCAATGTTGAAGAGGTGCTTATGTTTCTTACACTTCTTACACAGGCACCTTTTTGCCAGACAAGTGAGCTGAATTTGTTGAGAAAAAAATCAGAAATGGCTTTTTTTTCCTACTTTACTCTTTTGTTGCCAATTCAGTAAGAACTGAATCAGCCCCAGAACTCTTCAGGGGCTTTTGGGAGTGCACAGCTCTCCTGCTTTTAGTTGCAGATTGTTACATGGATTTCCCTGTATGCAGGATTGTGTTTTAAACTGAAGTAATTTCCCCCCCCGCCCCCATCTCAAAAAAAAATTTAAAAATGTCTGTAATAAGTCAGGTCACTTATTTAGTTTATTTTATATGTCCTGCAAATAGTTATACTGAAACAACTGAGGGAAGCAAAAGGAGTTTGTGGGGTGGAGGGAGAAGAAATGGTCATGAATGGGCACATCTCGTTTTCAGTCATAAATGTATTAGGAATTCACTTCCTTGTTCAAAGTTCTGGCTGATACTAGCTGCAGAAAAATAAAATTTATAAAGAAGACCTGTTTTCTAGCATTTGAATGTACTATGAGGAAAAATACATTTTTATTCATGTTTTCTTTCTAGGAATTCGAAGACCACAGGGATGCTGATGATGCAATTTATGAATTAAATGGTAAAGAGTTGTGTGATGAAAGGTAAGCTTCATACCATAATTTCACTTACTAACAGCAAAAGTGCTTTGCATTTAAATACAGTGCATTAGCTTGTGCTCTGACACCTGCTTCTTGTGGCTCTGTGGTGGGATACACCTTTCAGAACTCTAGTTAAAGAGAGTCATTGGGATCCTGGCTGAAGTCTTACATAAGGCAAAGATAGTTGGGGATAGTTGGGTGTTTTGGAGCAGGGCTGACTGCTTCTTTGCTTGCACTTATTTCTCCTTCAAATCTGACTCAAGGTCTTGTCACCAGAAATATTAGTAAAAGTGAATTGAACTTATTTATTTGTTGGAGTGTGGCCCTTCAGTTTACAACAACGTGGACTATAGTCATTGTATGTTACAGTAATTTTTATTTTGATTGTGCAAGTGGGTTTAGGTCATTAGGTTATTGTTACTTATTTTGGTACTCTTTTCTCTCTGTGATTAATCTTGTGCTCTGGTTGAGCAAATTTAATTGTTTCAGTCTGAATTACAGATCCATGACAATTTTCATGGGAGGAAGATGAATGAGGCAAGAGAATACCATGGTTCTGGCTCTTTAAGAAATGCCAGTGACTATGTTATAAATCATTGCTTGCAAGGGCAAGATAATTCTTGTTTATGCACATGTGCTTCCAGTTGCGAAAAATTTAAGTCAATGTCAAATACTTAAAGTTTGTGTTTTGTTTTAATTTTTGTTTGTTTGTTTTGTTTTGTTCCTATCATAAGGGTTACAATTGAGCATGCTCGAGCCCGAAGAGGAAGGGGGAGATTCCCACAACGGTTCAGTTATTACCAGTCACAGAGTGGATCTAGGTAGGTGGTCTGGTCTCTGTTTCCTACAAACAGAATAACTGCAGAACTGTACTGAAATATTGTTTTCTTCTTGTGGTTGGAGTTAGGGATCCAGCTCTGTTTCCTTGTATAGCTTTACGGAAAAAGCTTTATGTTCTCAAACCTTGGAGGTCCATTACTGTTATTTACCTCCTCTGGCTGGGAGAACTGGATTTTAAAGCAGTTTTAACTGGCTCACAGAGGTTCACAAACCTGTTGTGAAATGCTCCCTCTCCTTCTTGTAGGCACTACATTGGTCTTGCTTCCTACTGCTGTATAAATGATGTGAAGGAGTAATGGTGCAGTTAAATTGGGTATTTTCAACACAAAATCAAGAAAAATACCAGAGCTTCGTTATTGAGGCTTTTGTCATTAAACTGAGCTTACAGGCTAAGTAGAATTATTGTAGAGCAGTAGTTCAAGGTACTTACTGTCTAACCCAGCTTTCACATTTCCAGTTGTACGGTGACAACAATGCTTACTTCAGCACAGCATACAAAAGGAACTGTATTGGAGAAACACTGCTAGGGCACGAGACACTAGCATGTGCAGAAGTGTTTAAATCCCAATTGACTAAGTCTGCTGACTGAGCAGGTGCCTTGCAGAAGGAGAGCCTCTGTCTGATGCTGGAATCTGAAAAACAGGACGTAGCTCATCTCTAGAATACCTGTAATGGACACGCAGTATTAGTGGAGTTGTTCACTTTCATTGATTTGAGTGGTGAACCTTGTGCCAACTTGGTGGAGTTTGTGAAAGTTCTGCAGATTTGCATATATTCCACTAAACAACTACACATTATGTCTTTGTACTTTATATCTAGCTGTGTGATGTAAATATGTATGGAATAATTTACTCGGTAGGGACGTTTATGGCCACGGCCTATTCAGAGTACAGTTTGGAAGAAAGATGAAGACTTAACTGACATAAACCTCTGCGATTGTTTCAAAGTCAGAATTGCTGCCAGTTACAAACCAGTGTCTGGAACATCTAATTTGCATATGCAAGTATGCTAATTAGATTATTTTTTCTTTAGTGGCAGTAACCTTGATGCGGTATAATTGGTCCGAGGTCCAGGCTAAAAGTGGACTTTTAAAGTAGGAAGTGTGATTGAAGGTCGTGGGCATCTGACGTTGTAGTCATGTTCATGACGTCAGACTGCCGATGCCAGACAGGAAGAGACTGCCGTTTGCAATAATGGAAAAATGAGACTGAGCCTGCCTGTTTTGGGACTCTGGGACCTCTGTTTAAATGCCTGGAAGATCTGGATGTTCTGAAAAAAATTGGGACACTTTGAGGTATGCACTGAAATGAAATTGCCTATGCTTCAGTGTACAAATCAATACACGCAATTTAGGATTATGTTTCTATGGGAGGAGATGATGAGAATAATTTTCTCTGAGATCAGTGTTCTTGATTCTTGAATCTTTTTTGTAGTAATACAAAGTAGTGCCATAGTTAGAATCCTGCATTACTTTTTAAAAGGCTGGCATACCTTTTTCCATAGTTCTTGGATCCACTTGGATTCAGGGTAACAAGGATTGAGGACAGAAATGACCTGCAAGGACAGTGTTCTTTCCAGATGTCCTACTTTTCTTTTCTGTATGAACATTTTTAAGCCACATTTTCATTTTTGAGAGAGGCTTTAATTTTTGGTGAAGTGAAAAAAATGGGTTTCATTCAGGAACTATAAACTGCCACAGTTATTTCAGGGCAACCAGTTATCTAGCTCTCATTTTATTAAAATAAGAATATTTCTACCCACAAAAATATCTAATATAGGTTGTGGTGGCATTTATAAATATTAACAGGTGATTTGGAATTTAGAAGCATGAACTGAGATGTCTTTAAATTGTGCTTTCCATCTCCCTGACATGAAGCAGAATTTATCCCACCAACTAATAAAAATTGTAAAAATTGCCCTTTACATGAATATCCCCCAAAACTGTATGTATGAGCCAAGCCTATCAAATACCAGAATTAAACTAATTCTCTTTACATTTTTTTTCATTCTCCTAGGCACTTGTTTGAGTGTATCTAGAAAAAATGGCAGCTGTATTGACTGCCTTGATATCAAGTTCTTCATCAAAATCCTTTCTAACCGCCTTGTAGCAGCTGTCTTCATGTAGTGGACTTAGTGGACTCTTAAATGTATTTTTGACTAGGGGGAATCAAACCTGCTGCCCAGCAACAAGGAAAATACTTAAATCTTTCAGCAGACTATAGAAAACATCAGATTTCTTAAATTCTAAATTCCTTCCACTGGTGACTTTTTCCTTTCTTTTTTTTCCCCTCTGAACTCTTGTAGCCGGTATGGACCTCCTGTTCGTACTGAACACAGGATCATAGTTGAGAACCTTTCATCCCGTATCAGCTGGCAGGTGAGTTAACATCTGGTCTTTGTGCTTTTACACCTTATTTCCCTACCCTGTAAGTAGACTGCTCTCAGCCTAATTTCTTAATAAAGCCATCATAAGTATTTAACCTGAATAAAAAACAAGCAAACAAGCTTCAGTGATTGCTGAAAACTAGCATTCAAACACCTAAAGAAATGTTTGGTTTCACAGCTGTGCAAATAATTCTCTAACTAGGTTTTGTAGTTGGGAACTGATTCTTGCTTACTCGTGTTTACCTGCTGATGAAACTTTTGAAGGCCCTAGATTGTTTCTAAATTATTGAAGCATAGCATCCATTCAGACAGCATTGTCCTTTTCTATTGTTACACCTGGAAGTGCATGCCTTTGTTTTGAGTGAAATTTGGGGTCTTATGTTTGGCAAAATGCTTTTGTGACGCGATGCATGATTGGAAAGACTGGTAACATTTCATTAGTAAAGGGAATCTTAAGAAACCTACTGTGTAAAATATGCTTACTTGAGATATTTTTTTAAAACCCCAGATTTTCAGTAATTTTATTTTGATGTTTTCTTGCCACCTTGTTTATTTATTTTTTTACCTCTTGCTAATGTTTTGCTGATTTTTAGCTGGCTTTTAACAGAATAACTACATAATCAGTTCCTTTGGTTGTATTCCACACAGTATACAGTCTATAGAAAGTTTACTTTTTAAGGACATAGCAACAGATGCTATTTACAAAACGTGGGTGAATAGTGGAGTTTAGTTGTGTTCATTAAGCTTTATATTCTTTGAATAAAGAGACATTAATTACTGCACTGAAAGATGCAGTAGAACACGCTGAATGTTCAAAGCCTTGGTCTCGCAGCTAAATCCACATGAGGAGGCTGTTTGGCTTCCCTGGAGCTCTGCTCATGTGTTTCATAAGGGCTTGGGTACAATCCATGCAGATAAACGCTTGAACTAGGTTTGTTTATCTTCTGCATGACAGGTTCAAAAGGTTCATAATTGTACGGTTGTATTAATTATTGAATAACTAAAATAAAAACTTCTGAGCTGATGTGATGAGCAAGTGGATTTAATCTGACTCTCTTCTGGGTATGCTATGCAATTATGTATATGGAGAGATCGCTTTAAAACACAGCGCTTGGAAATTACAGTAGGGACCAGAGAAGTAAGCAAGAATGGAGTATTAAGGAGAGTAAATCTTAAAATGAGGTTAAATTCATAACTTGAGAAAAAAATAACATTTCTGTAACTTTTTTTAACTTGTAAATATTTATAATGGCTTTACATGTACTTGCCGTTTTGGACTGAAGCCCACCCAATTCAGATTTCATACTGATGAATTTTTAGGACTAATTAAATGTTTTAATGACTCTCTCAAATACGTGTTAAGTTAGCATAAGAGACTTTACTTCTTGATTCCTGCCTAAATAGAAATTGTTTGAAGCTAAAATCCATATGCAAGCATCATTTAGTTTTGAAGCTATACTGACTATAGTGTTTTAACTTCTTTTAACTATGCTGCTTACACAACAGATTAAAATAGCTAACACATTAACAGTAGTGGCATTATTCTTCCTTTCTAATCCCTGAGGTTCTAGCAAGCACAGTCAATATGGAACCGTGCTTTAAAACTGGCATGCATAATTTCATCTTTGGTGTGTGCAGATCCTCATGCTTTGAGAACTTCTGGCTCCTTTAAAAATTACTGTGTTGAGATATTTAAGTAAAAAAAAAAAAAAAAGACAACAATGACAAAAAAAACAAATGCAAAACCCTCACTGAAAATAAAATTTGTATTCAAATCAGTTTCCTCAAATTGTTGACCAGATTGTTAACAGAACTGTCAGAATTCTCCTTATTTTAGCAAACGTATTTCTGCATGGTCAGAGCTTTCCAACAGCCCTAATTAGTTCTTCAGTATCGTTGAAATTTCAAGCAGCTGGGAAAGTAGATCTGTGTTACATCAAGATAGATTTTTATTTTTTTTTAATATACATTTTCCCTCTTGTATTACACATGCACACTTATTCTTTTGAGCAATAATGTTGGCATCTTAATCATGATGACATTACTATCACAAATGATAATTCATGATGATGATCCTTAGTATCCAGTGTATAGTGTGGCAAGTCTGAGGGGCTTCAATATCAAAGTCTAAAACTATCGAATTAGAAAATAATTAGGTAGATTAACATTTTCTAACTTCCTTTTGATTTACCAGTCCTGGTCTGGTTAAGCTCTCATTGACTTGAGCAGAGCCAAAATTTTGTTCTTCATTCTAAATTGGGATTAACATACTGAAGTTGAAGTATTATTTTTAATGGTGCTGTAGGGCACATTTTTCATTTATTGTTAAAGTTTCTTTGTGTTAAGCACATGTGAAACAAGGAAAATACCTATGAGTTTGCATATGCCAGTTTTTAAAATGAATATTGAATTATAATTAAAACATTAGATAAAACTAAGTCATCTTACATGCTGTGGCAAATGTTCTAAAGTTTTTCTTGGCTTTTTGTTTTGTAGTCTTTTCTTTCTTAAGCATATTTCTAACCAAGTGCATTTTGAACCTCTTCTAACAACCTTGATTCGGTTAACCCTTATTTTTCTTGTGTGGAGGAAAAAGAACCAAAGATTTGGGGGTTTTCTAATGGCTGAAATTCTAGGGTTTGGCCTGTTCTGAATTTTCCTTTTGGTTCCTATGACACTCCTGTTTTTTGGCGATCTAGATCTTGGTTTGCCTGGGTTTGATCTCGATTGGCTAGCACAGATCATCCTCGGGTTCTTTAGCCACTTCTGGAGACTATGTCCAGTGCTTTCAGGGCCTCTGGTACCTCCGTGAAGCATATTGCTATGAGCCATCACTCTGCCTTTCTCATGTAAGAGAATTCCTCTTGGCCAGCTAGGTATTGGACAAGCAACTCTTTGCTTAAGGTACCTTCTTTTATCATCTGCCACTTGTGGCGTGTTGCGGTAAGTAGTCTGGGATTATAAAATACCAGATACTGTTTGGTAAAAGTACTGCTTTAACTTACACAAATGTTTAGCATTTTAGTGACCTTTTACATTATTTGTTTGTACTTTATCCTGTTGCTGAACAAGTAATTTTACAGTGTCTGCATGTTTAGCCTCTATTAAGTTAAATACAAGGGTGTCTATTGACGTGGCACTGTAGTCTGACAGATATTCAAGTGAAATATAAGAAAAATGTTTCCCCTGTGAAGTTATTAGTTATATAGTAATTACACCTATTTGCTTTTAATTTTGATGTGAAGTTGGGGGAGGTGAGCACATGGAATGAGTTTGTCTACATATATTGGATTGGTATTTAATTGGGGTGGTAATGCTTATAGTCAATCACAAAAATTTCCATTTAATACTGCGTTGCTTTTCATCTATTTTAGTTATGATTTCAGTGCGTATGTATTTTCAGTGTTTTCATAACAGCTGGTTTGGGGATGCAGGATTATTTTAAAAGAAAGCAGTATTTTACTCACTGTAGTTTTAAAAGTGAGGGATTCTTTCTATATACAGCTGCTATTACATAGGATGAGTTTCAGAAACTTTTTTCTAAATTACATATATTTATAGAAAAATATAAAAACATTAAGCAGTTTTAGTAGAGAAACCTTTAGTGGGTATTAACTACTGCTAGCTGACTGGTTCATGTCTTTTTTAAGGCTAAAATGTTAACTTTTGCTGTAGGACTTGAAAGATGTAATGAGAAAGGCAGGGGAGGTCACCTATGTGGATGCACACAGAAACAACAGGAACGAAGGGTAAGTAACAGTTTCAGTTATCATACAGATTTGGACCCAAAATTAAAAGGCAAGATTATCCTTTTAATACAAAAAGAAATGAAACATAAATCTGTGGTGTGGCTTAGATGCTGAAATTCCTCCAATTTAAAAAAAAAAATAATACCCTGTCAGTAAGTAGGACTCCCTAACATGAAAACAATGTCAAGACAGAAGAAGAAGGGGGAAAACCTTCCCCCCCTGGGTTCTGCTGTCTTGAACTTAGAGTTATTTATGTATAATAATTTATGATCTAATTTTGACTTCTGAGGCTAGAATGATTCCTGTCCGTGGCTTCTTTGCACTGGTTCAACAGGCAAAGTCATGGGAAATGAACATATAACCAATCTCCATAGGGAATACCTACCTGCCTGCTCTCCATTCTTAATTCTGCAGACTACAAAGGTCCTGGACAATAAAGCAGGAGAGAGGGAATTATGAATGGAGCGTCTGTGCTGGCCAAACAGTGCTCTAGGGCCACTGCAAGCAAATGTAACTTAGACTTTTTTTGAGGGGAAAATGGATTAAAAAAACATAGACAGGATTTTTCTATTCATTGTTAAAAATCTAGATAGGGCAGGAGACTCTGCAAATTTATTTTGTTTCTTGGACAGCTTTAGAATGCAATTTAGCAGAGGACTAAAAGTTACTTCCTCAGCTGGGGCAGTTTTGTGCACCAAAAAAACTTCCTGGATTTTTTCCGTCTCGTTGCAGACGAGAGTTTTGGGAAGGTTTAAGAAAATGTGAAAGGTATGGATGGCTAGGGCTGGTAGCGTCGTGTTTTCCTGTTAACCAAGTTAAAAATTAGCTTTTGGAAGATAAAACATCAAGCTGTGAATCAGCAGATTAAAAAAGGCACAAGCTGGTTCTCTTTGCTTTTTCAGTTTCTCTGAAACGTTTTTTTTCTTTCCTGATGGTACACAGGGTTGTGGAATTTGCATCTTACAGTGATATGAAGAGTGCACTGGAAAAATTGGATGGCACTGAGCTGAATGGACGCAGAATTAAACTGACTGAAGATCACAGAAGGCATAGGTATGTCACCTGATCGATAACATTTTGCTGAGGGCATAGATTTAGGTAGTATCAATGCCAAAGTTTTATTATGTAATTCTTTGGCCCCAAGCTAAATATCACAGCACAGAATTACTTTCTAGCAGTGTAAACAGATTTAGATAAGAACTAACTTGCTGAAAATAAGGTAAATAGAACACTGTTGGATGACAGCAAGAATAATTTTTTTTATGAAGATAAAACTTTATAGCTAAATGAAAGGATTTTAAAAAAAAAGTTGGAATTTTGGCATTCAAATAATTTTAACTTAATAGAAAAGTGCTTCACGGTCCTGTGAAATGTCTCTCAAATAGTTGTGGATTCCAGCCTTTTTATGAGAATAAAAGAAAAACAACTTGCTTGCGTTATTCCCAAAGCAGTTCTGCCATTTAGTCATTAAAAAAAACGTTAGCTGTAGCTCTTTCATTGTCTCTCTTAAAAATAAATCAATTTCTTCTCATGAAAAAAAGGATAGAGAACTAGAGAAGGCGTTAAACTCTCAGGCCTTAAAGCATACTGGTGTTCCATACCTTTAGAGACATCTGTAGCATCTTGAAAGAAACCCCAACTAATTTACATGTTTCTAGAGAGAATAAATACAACTGCTATGAATTTTCATTTCTGTGCTCTTCTACACTAAAAACTTGGCTAAAAAATTTTTTGTCTGCTACGGGGGTGGGCGGAGGCATGTTTTATTAGGTAAGTCGTATTTTGCTAAGCTAGTGGAGAATGTCAAGGCTGGCAGTTCCTGCTCTCCTTGGCCTAACAAGATATTATGATGGAGCATAACAGAAATCCAGCAGTACTCTGAAATAACTGAATGCTGTGCATCGTGCATTCAGATGGATGTGCTGTGCATACAAAGTAGTTGAGTGTTTAAATTGAGTTTTTAAATTTAGTAGGAGGTGAGACTACAGCTCTTAATTGTGTTTCTCTAGAAGCAGATCTCGATCAAGGAGTTACTCAAGATCTCGCAGCAGGTCCAGGTCTACAGGATCTTCCAGATCGGACAGCCGGTCCCGGTCCAGGTCAAGATCAAGGTCCAGGTCCAGGTCTCGATCTCGATCCCGGTCTCGGTCCCGATCTCGATCCCGGTCTCGTTCTCGCAGTCGTACACCTAAAAAGAGTTACTCCCAGAAAAGCCACCGTTCCAGCTTGCTAGCTTCTTCCCCATCTCCCTCTTCTTCTAAAAGAAAATCTCGTTCTAGGTCGAGCTCTGCTCATAGCCGTAGTTAACCTGCTCTTAGAGATCTATTAACGCATTTAATTTGGTTCAAGTTTCTTGAAGACTTGAGACAAATTATATATGAGAACTGGGAGGGGAAGAGTTAACACGATGAAAGGGTAACCTCCTCTTACATTGCCAAAGTGCCTGTCATCAAATAGGCCATCTCTGAGAGGAGGGGCTGTCAGCTTTCTCCTTTCAGTGAAGTCTGGAGTGGGAAGTCTTTTTTTATGTTTTTTCCCTGCTATTAGTAAACATTTCTATCATAGATATATTACGTACACATAATGCTGAGGTAATGGGATGAGACAATATGCTGCTTTCTCCCTCTCTTGCCCCTACTTTCCCCTCCACCTCCAAGGCCTTTGACTTCCAAAATACTATGTTAGCTTTTGTCCTTGGTATTAAGTCCCTGAGAACAGGAAATATAGATTTTATTCCTTTAAGGTTCTGTGGCTACTTTTCTGTGTGAGAATGAATGGACCAGCTGAATTTAGAGTTCACTTTTTTCCCCCTTTGCTTGGCTTAACAGGCTGTTTTAAGTTCCAGCTTTAAATGACCTTGATGATATGCTTAATTTGCAACAGACTTTCAGGAATACACATTGGTCAGTTGAATATCGCTCATTTGGATAGTGAATCAATACAATGTTAACCAGTAATGAAAGCTGGAATTTTCTGTTAAAATGAGATGTAACATCCAGATGTCAGGATTATTGAAAATCCATTATACTAATATTCCAGTAATTCATTAGTATGTGGTATTGTATGTAGAGGCCTTATTTGACAGGTGACTCCATAAAACTGCACAGAAATGTCAATATGCATGTCCATGTTTTTGATGTTCATAAAAGTGACATAGCTTTCATACCCAAAAGTATGATACTGAATAATGTGTGTATGACTAGCAATAGTCTTGATGGAAAGGAAGGTTATTTTAGTAATCACAGCAGCAAAATTCCCAGGAAAAATATAGTCAGCTGTGACAGGAAACATTAATCATATTGAAGCATAAAGAGCATAATTTCTTTAAATCTCCTGAATACATAGTTGTTTTGATTAATAGAAATTTCCAATGCAAATACTGTTTGTTCTTATAATTGGAATTACATTTTTTTAACTTCTGTATTGTTAAAGAAGGGAAACATTTTTGGAAAAATATGTAAATTAATCCCAAAGTCTTACATGTGTTTAAATGTACCATTCCTAATAAAATAAAACCTTTTTCTGGCTTACTTTGCAGTTTCGTTTCATAACATTACTGTTGCTGTTGTTCACTTCGTACAGTCTTGCAAACATGATCACAAGGAGATTTATGTGAAGGTGTACCCATATGGAAGCAAGCAAAATGTAAACTAGAAACCAGTTATGACATGTAAGTAACCAGATGCTGACTAGTAGGAGGATAGGAGAGGATTTACTCTCATGGCCATTGGTGGCTGTTTGCATGGATGGTAGATTGTAATCTTTCCCCGGTCCTTGCAGAAGATCTATGTGATACCTCCTTGTCCACCAGCTCAACAGAAGAACCAACAACCAAATGGCTATAGGTGTTGGAATCTTCTTATAGGTGAAATCATTTGTCACTTGAAATACGGTTGCAGAGATTCTTATATTGCCTACACTACTTCAAGGCTGACACCCTTTCTAGAACAAATTACTGCTAATTATGTTATTTGCATGTGTAGCTTGGTGTGATCTGAATAACCTGGCAATTCAGAAAGAACACAAGGAACAAATATGAATAGCTTTGCAGAGGAATCCTAGCAGACTGTTGGGAAAGCTGGGGTGTACTTAGCTGTGTTAAATGCCAGCGTCGCTTGCTTTGGTAAATTTGTTACACTACCAAAAATACTCCCAACAATGTCCACTGCCTATCTAGGACCTTTGAGATTGGCAAGTGCAATATCAGAGACCTTGAATGCTTCTGACGACAGCTTGCTTACCTTGCAAATAGTTTAAATATAGACCTAATGTAGATCTTGTGAATGTTATGAATTCTGGATTCTTTATTGTACGTCATTTCCATTCCATAATTTTTTGTTGATTCAATCAGCAGTGGCATGAGTAAGATCAATGTAGACCAAAGAACCAGCCTCTCCTTCCTCCCTTACCCCCCCCACCCCCCCAAATATCTTGAGGCTATAAGCAAGCTTATAATCGTTGTGATTGCAGCCATAAATACATACAGTTTATTTCTGAACCAAAAGCCCGGTCTACCCAGAGATTTGTGTTGCTATTAATACTGCCTAGAAGTACATCTATTTTTTTTAACTTATTTTAAGGTATGATTGAAGTGATAGTGGTTTAGTGTAGAAACACCTATGACAGTATTTCTTTTCTCTGTTGGCGTAGTAGCGGTTTAAAACATCTTTGCCAGCACAGCTGCACCCAAGTAAACTGTAGTACTGGTTTCTAAATGTAGCAACAGGTAACTGAGGACTGCAGATTGTAGGGTGGTGTTACCAGTGCAATGTGACGCGATGGAAATAGACCTCTCGCTAATTTTCTTACATGTTTCTCAAGGTGGCAAGCAGTGTCTTTTTTTTCCCTTGATATACAAGGGTGTTTAGGTGAGAAAAAGGTGAGCTTTTGAAATACTAAGAATACCAAATCTGATCTTTCTCGATCTGTTTATGGTAGATGTGAACTTGGCAGCTTTCTCAATATTTATTTGAAGGGCAAGGATAGGAATCTTAAGCAGCTAAAAACAGTTTCCTTAAAGGAGAGGTTGAGTCCCTGGTTACTCAGCTCTTAGTTGTTTCTTTTGGTATATTAATTTAGATGCCTGTAAAAATAATGGATTTTGAAGCCCAATTTTTTATTGTGCATGTGACTCTTTTCCATGGCTTTTTCAGTGTCAAAAATGCTTGATGCCCTAAAATGTATGCGAGGGAGAAGGCAGAAGGGTGATCTGATTCCTGCCCCCCTCCTCCCCCTTCCCCATTTCCTGCTGTGTCACCACATTATTATTTTTTTTATTATTTTTACTTAGAGGACAGACTATGAATAGCAGACTGGATTTTTTTTGTCTTTAGAAATACAAAACCCCAAACCTCAAGACTATCATATCAGGAAGTCCTAACAATTTTGAGCAGGTTTCATTGCAGGACAGTGCTATTTGGTTCACAGTAGAGTTGGAAATGAAAGCTACATTTTTCATTGGCGTTCAAAATTTTGACCTTACCTGACATGTAAAATGAGCTACAACTGTGTACACTTAATTAATGCCTTTGATGATGGATAATTCATTGTGCCGCTCTTGAGTTGGTCATGTCTGACCTCATCTTGGAGCAAACCTGATCTGCAATTTGTAGTTTTAGGCCTATGAGTTGGTGCTAGAGGGGTTAAAAAGACAGCTCAGCAGCCTGAATAAAATACTTGCTTGGTGGTCAGCAAGTGTGGAAAAGCCTTGAGAAGGAAGAAGGACTGGGGTAAATAGAAGCCGAGAAGGGAAAAACAGGACAAGAGGGGAGTTTGAGTTTTGACAGGTGGCAGTTTCACTGTCAAAGACTTGTATAGATAAACCACAGAAAGGAATACAACCTTTATACTCATGACAACAGTTCAAATTTAGAGGTTTCCTCCAGCAGGGTGATCTTGAGATAAACAAATTGGGGAAGGTGTGCTTGTTTGTTTTGTTTAAAAATATTTGGTCTTCGCTGAAGAGTGAAGGGTCTAAAGAAAACTGAAGTTGGACCTGTGTTCCTGTGAGAAGATGGTATCTGTAAGTCAGGTAGGCATCTTGATTGGTAGACACGGACTTGCTTGGTAGACTCTTTAGGGAACAAATTATAGTCTGAAACTTGGCTGAACTATTAATGTATTTCAGAAACCAGATTATTTTAAAAATAGAACATCTTTAGACTGTGTTGGAACAAATTACTTATCCATATCAGGTGCCTTAGTTCCAACTTTACAGAGCACAGGAATGTAAGCTCCACTTTAAAATAACCATAAATAGACTTCTTCAACGTATTAAAGTCATACCTTTTACAGGCAGCATGTTCCAACATCTGACGCTTTCCATGAGAAAGCTGGGAATCATCCCTTCCAACTGGCAGAAAGCTGCTGCTCCCAGCCCTGCGAAGCTGAAGGGAACACAGTGCTGCAGTCATGATGCATCTACAAGTACATGTGTCATTACTCCTCCCCTTACTCTGCCAACCGCAGCCTCGAAGAGTGGTTTGCACACGGAGGTGACGTAAGACAATACAAATGACACTTCTTTATTACTGATTACGCTTTTGTCAATTTAACACAGGGCTCTCCATCCACGGGTATCCCAGCAGTTTGTGATGATAAAATGTATTATACTCGGCCACATCGCATCTCTGCTTTACAGAGGAGAAAATGAAAGCAAGCGGTGGGGTTGCTGACCTGCCCTGTCAAAAGAAGGAGGTGAGGAGGAGGAAGGTGCCCATGGGAAGGCCAGGATTCCTGAGGGAAGAGGCTGGGCTCTGACTCGTGCCATCTAGTGGCTATAGGTGCCTGTGGAGCCATGAAACGGGCTCGGAAGGAGTTTGGTTCCTCTCAGGTAAGAAAAAGTTTCTCTTTCAAAACCAAGGTGAAGTAGCAGCGTGCTTCCCGGGAGGAGGAAATGCCCCAGGATCTGTACCCACAGTGCTCTGCTTTAGTGGAGAGGGTCAAGGACGATGAGTTCTGAGGTGGAAAGTTCTCAACTCTGCCTGCTCCTCCTGCTGCACCCTGATCATAGAGCTGAGTCCTGTACAATTCCCAAGTGGCTTTAGCTTTCGTACAAGGGTTTTGGAAGCATGTAATTTCCAGTCTGTTTCCCTCATTCCCCCTCCTTAGCCATTGTTTGCTGGAAGACTAAATGCACTGTGTGTACAGTACCTGGGGCCATGTTTCCCATTTTACCAGCCCTGCAATCAGTTACCCCTCCACCCCCTCTCTTTGCAAACCTGCAGAGTTGTTAGCCTTTCACCCTGGGGGTGATTTATTAGGACGGTATCGCTGCTTAGCTAACAGTAGTAGAGGGCTATAGCTGGGGGAGCAGCGCAGGTCATCTTAAAGGAGGGGGTACAGCAGAAACACTGAATAAGGGAGCCATTCAGGCTTTGGATAGAGTCAGCACCAAGATGAAAGTGCAAGGGTTAACAGGCTGGGGGCCTGGGTTAGAAACAAGGCCAAATTATATGCTGTAGTGAAATACTAGCTAATGGCAGCTCTGTATGTCTGGGTAGTCTCAAGATGTTCAAAGGACAATAACTACTATTGATTTGCTGGGCCTAGGACCATAAGGGAGTGATGGGGGAAAGCAGAAGAGTGTATGGTAAAACCTGCTCTTCAAGATTAACAAAGGGCTTAAAATAAAAGACAGAGTTTCACCAGTAATGAATGATACTTTTGTGTTGTGTGATGGCTTTCTCCTGTAATCAGGGATGGATATCTTCTCTCCCTGTTCTCTCTTTTTCTGCTCTAGAAAACTGTTGCGTTTTGTGGGCATTTAGGTTGAGCTGGAAAGATCCAAATCAATATGCTTAGAGTGGATGTTTCAGTTCAGACCAAGAATTACTCTGTATTTGTGTATATAGGTGTGATGCATCACTAGAGACCCCGAGATCAGGCTCAGCAGGATCCTACATCCACGCTGGATTTGCTTTACCCAACAGCCAGCTCTCTGGTGTTCTAAGGCAGCTGATTTCTCCTTGCATCTCAGAGGCCCGTGGATATTACTTCGTGGTTCATGGAGGTAAGACGTAGCAGGTCACACTTGTAAAGGAAGCGAGCAGCCTTTGGTATAGATGAAGTCATTAAAATCTGAAAATGCTTCCACTGTAGGGCCTTGAACGCAGAGGTACACCAAACTCATACTAACATTTGAGTCAGATTTTGGTTGGGGGTAGGGTGGAGGTGTTGCAGCAGATGCTGGCACCGCAATGACAAGAAAGGGAAGGAAAAGATATACAGGGAAAGAAAGGAAACTGGATGAAATCTTTGCATTTCACATCTGCAGGTGAAAGAACTATTCCTCAGACTCAGTGAATTGGACTGTGGGTCTGGGCCCCACAGTTGGGATTTTCCTAAGTGCCTCAGGACATTAGGAGTCCAGGCCAGCAGCATTCCAGCCACTAGCCAGACCTCTCCAAAAGGGGCAGCAATCTGTCCTTCTGCTGGTACAGACCACCAGAGAATCATTATCTGGCCTCTCTAGACAGCCCAGCCATTCCATGCCTCTGGCCAAAGATGGAATTTACCAGAGCTGGAATTAAACACAGCATCTAGTGCTTCAGCCTGAAGTGTTGGGTTTTGATTGCACTTGGCTTTGTTCCTTCTATGTCTTTTTCCCAGTAAAGCTTCAGATCACATTGGATCTTTAGCAAAAGTTATATCCAGCCAGCTTTGCTGTTCTTACACACATGGCTGTTGCCATGTTCTTTGCATCACTGCCAGTTCTTGTGAATGCCTAACTGAAAAGTGATGTGCTCAAAAAAATAAGTTTTCTTATATGTTTAAAAAGCTTCCTTGTTCTTTTCCTTCAAATTGTCGCAACTACCCCTGTTCAAGAACACTGCTGATCATGTAGACTGGTCTTCCAGGTTTGCCAAAATGCTTGCTGCAAGCTTTCTGCTCACACCTGCCCTCTATTTGTTTCAATTT
>JAHREE010000348.1:769895-796226 GCA_033628505.1 Tringa tobata | reverse complement strand
TATTTTTTTTAACTTATTTTAAGGTATGATTGAAGTGATAGTGGTTTAGTGTAGAAACACCTATGACAGTATTTCTTTTCTCTGTTGGCGTAGTAGCGGTTTAAAACATCTTTGCCAGCACAGCTGCACCCAAGTAAACTGTAGTACTGGTTTCTAAATGTAGCAACAGGTAACTGAGGACTGCAGATTGTAGGGTGGTGTTACCAGTGCAATGTGACGCGATGGAAATAGACCTCTCGCTAATTTCCTTACATGTTTCTCAAGGTGGCAAGCAGTGTCTTTTTTTTATCCTTGATATACAAGGGTGTTTAGGTGAGGAAAAGGTGAGCTTTTAAAATACTAAGAATACCAAATCTGATCTTTCTCGATCTGTTTATGGTAGATGTGAACTTGGCAGCTTTCTCAGTATTTATTTGAAGGGCAAAGATAGGAATCTTTAGCAGCTAAAAACAGTTTCCTTAAAGGAGAGGTTGAGTCCCTGGTTACTCAGCTCTTAGTTGTTTCTTTTGGTATATTAATTTAGATGCCTGTAAAAATAATGGATTTTGAAGCCCAAATTTTTATTGTGCATGTGACTCTTTTTCCATGGCTTTTTCAGTGTCAAAAATGCTTAATGCCCTAAAATGTATGTGAGGGAGAAGGCAGAAGGGTGATCTGATTCCTGCCCCCCTCCTCCCCCCTCCCCGTTTCCTGCTGTGTCACCACATTATTATTTTTTTTTATTATTTTTACTTAGAGGACAGACTATGAATAGCAGACTGGATTTTTTTTGTCTTTAGAAATAAAAAACCCCAAACCTCAAGACTATCATATCAGGAAGTCCTAACAATTTTGAGCAGGTTTCATTGCAGGACAGTGCTATTTGGTTCACAGTAGAGTTGGAAATGAAAGCTACATTTTTCATTGGCGTTCAAAATTTTGACCTTACCTGACATGTAAAATGAGCTACAACTGTGTACACTTAATTAATGCCTTTGATGATGGATAATTCATTGTGCCGCTCTTGAGTTGGTCATGTCTGACCTCATCTTGGAGCAAACCTGATCTGCAATTTGTAGTTTTAGGCCTATGAGTTGGTGCTAGAGGGGTTAAAAAGACAGCTCAGCAGCCTGAATAAAATACTTGCTTGGTGGTCAGCAAGTGTGGAAAAGCCTTGAGAAGGAAGAAGGACTGGGGTAAATAGAAGCCGAGAAGGGAAAAACAGGACAAGAGGGGAGTTTGAGTTTTGACAGGTGGCAGTTTCACTGTCAAAGACTTGTATAGATAGACCACAGAAAGGAATACAACCTTTATACTCATGACAACAGTTCAAATTTAGAGGTTTCCTCCAGCAGGGTGATCTTTAGATAAACAAATTGGGGAAGGTGTGCTTGTTTGTTTTGTTTAAAAATATTTGGTCTTCGCTGAAGAGTGAAGTTTCTTCTTCGCTAAAGAAAACTGAAGTTGGACCTGTGTTCCTGTGAGAAGATGGTATCTGTAAGTCAGGTAGGCATCTTGATTGGTAGACACGGACTTGCTTGGTAGACTCTTTAGGGAACAAATTATAGACTGAAACTTGGCTGAACTATTAATGTATTTCAGAAACCAGATTATTTTAAAAATAGAACATCTTTAGACTGTGTTGGAACAAATTACTTATCCATATCAGGTGCCTTAGTTCCAACTTTACAGAGCACAGGAATGTAAGCTCCACTTTAAAATAACCATAAATAGACTTCTTCAACGTATTAAAGTCATACCTTTTACAGGCAGCATGTTCCAACATCTGACGCTTTCCATGAGAAAGCTGGGAATCATCCCTTCCAACTGGCAGAAAGCTGCTGCTCCCAGCCCTGCGAAGCCGAAGGGAACACAGCGCTGCAGTCATGATGCATCTACAAGTACATGTGTCGTTACTCCTCCCCTTGCTCTGCCAACCACAGCCTCGAAGAGCGGTTTGCACACGGAGGTGACGTAAGACAATACAAATGACACTTCTTTATTACTAATTATGCTTTTGTCAATTTAACACAGGGCTCTCCCTCCACGGGTATCCCAGCAGTTTGTGATGATAAAATGTATTATACTCGGCCACATCGCATCTCTGCTTTACAGAGGAGAAAATGAAAGCAAGCGGTGGGGTTGCTGACCTGCCGTGTCAAAAGAAGGAGGTGAGGAGGAGGAAGGTGCCCATGGGAAGGCCAGGATTCCTGAGAGAACAAGCTGGGCTCTGACTCGTGCCATCTAGTGGCTATAGGTGCCTGTGGAGCCATGAAACGGGCTTGGAAGGAGTTTGGTTCCTCTCAGGTAAGAAAAAGTTTCTCTTTCAAAACCAAGGTGAAGTAGCAGCGTGCTTCCCGGGAGGAGGAAATGCCCCAGGATCTGTACCCACAGTGCTCTGCTTTAGTGGAGAGGGTCAAGGACGATGAGTTCTGAGGTGGAAAGTTCTCAACTCTGCCTGCTCCTCCTGCTGCACCCTGATCATAGAGCTGAGTCCTGTACAATTCCCAAGTGGCTTTAGCTTTCGTACAAGGGTTTTGGAAGCATGTAATTTCCAGTCTGTTTCCCTCATTCCCCCTCCTTAGCCATTGTTTGCTGGAAGACTAAATGCACTGTGTGTACAGTACCTGGGGCCATGTTTCCCATTTTACCAGCCCTGCAATCAGTTACCCCTCCACCCCCTCTCTTTGCAAACCTGCAGAGTTGTTAGCCTTTCACCCTGGGGGTGATTTATTAGGCCGGTATCGCTGCTTAGCTAACAGTAGTAGAGGGCTATAGCTGGGGGAGCAGCGCAGGTCATCTTAAAGGAGGGGGTACAGCAGAAACACTGAATAAGGGAGCCATTCAGGCTTTGGATAGAGTCAGCACCAAGATGAAAGTGCAAGGGTTAACAGGCTGGGGGCCTGGGTTAGAAACAAGGCCAAATTATATGCTGTAGTGAAATACTAGCTAATGGCAGCTCTGTATGTCTGGGTAGTCTCAAGATGTTCAAAGGACAATAACTACTATTGATTTGCTGGGCCTAGGACCATAAGGGAGTGATGGGGGAAAGCAGAAGAGTGTATGGTAAAACCTGCTCTTCAAGATTAACAAAGGGCTTAAAATAAAAGACAGAGTTTCACCGGTAATGAATGATACTTTTGTGTTGTGTGATGGCTTTCTCCTGTAATCAGGGATGGATATCTTCTCTCCCTGTTCTCTCTTTTTCCGCTCTAGAAAACTGTTGCATTTTGTGGGCATTTAGGTTGAGCTGGAAAGATCCAAATCAATATGCTTAGAGTGGATGTTTCAGTTCAGACCAAGAATTACTCTGTATTTGTGTATATAGGTGTGATGCATCACTAGAGACCCCGAGATCAGGCTCAGCAGGATCCTACATCCACGCTGGATTTGCTTTACCCAACAGCCAGCTCTCTGGTGTTCTAAGGCAGCTGATTTCTCCTTGCATCTCAGAGGCCCGTGGATATTACTTCGTGGTTCATGGAGGTAAGACGTAGCAGGTCACACTTGTAAAGGAAGCGAGCAGCCTTTGGTATAGATGAAGTCATTAAAATCTGAAAATGCTTCCACTGTAGGGCCTTGAACGCAGAGGTACACCAAACTCATACTAACATTTGAGTCAGATTTTGGTTGGGGGTAGGGTGGAGGTGTTGCAGCAGATGCTGGCACCGCAATGACAAGAAAGGGAAGGAAAAGATATACAGGGAAAGAAAGGAAACTGGATGAAATCTTTGCATTTCACATCTGCAGGTGAAAGAACTATTCCTCAGACTCAGTGAATTGGACTCTGGGTCTGGGCCCCACAGTTGGGATTTTCCTAAGTGCCTCAGGACATTAGGAGTCCAGGCCAGCAGCATTCCAGCCACTAGCCAGAGCTCTCCAAAAGGGGCAGCAATCTGTCCTTCTGCTGGTACAGACCACCAGAGAATCATTATCTGGCCTCTCTAGACAGCCCAGCCATTCCATGCCTCTGGCCAAAGATGGAATTTACCAGAGCTGGAATTAAACACAGCATCTAGTGCTTCAGCCTGAAGTGTTGGGTTTTCATTGCACTTGGCTTTGTTCCTTCTATGTCTTTTTCCCAGTAAAGCTTCAGATCACATTGGATCTTTAGCAAAAGTTATATCCAGCCAGCTTTGCTGTTCTTACACACATGGCTGTTGCCATGTTCTTTGCATCACTGCCAGTTCTTGTGAATGCCTAACTGAAAAGTGATGTGCTCAAAAAAATAAGTTTTCTTATATGTTTAAAAAGCTTCCTTGTTCTTTTCCTTCAAATTGTCGCAACTACCCCTGTTCGAGAACACTGCTGATCATGTAGACTGGTCTTCCAGGTTTGCCAAAATGCTTGCTGCAAGCTTTCTGCTCACACCTGCCCTCTATTTGTTTCAATTTGCTTTACCTTTTCCCAGTTTGATGATCTAAAATCCACATCTGCTAATTGTATATACTCTCCTGAACTTCTCTTAGTCTGGTAGCTCATACTTCTCATCCTTGAACATCAAAATGTTTGCACTGTGCTGTATTTCCCAGTGAGAATGGATGATACTCGGTATGTCACTTTTGAGCCCCCAGATTTCTGAGCAAACTCCTTGCAAACTATGAGTGAATTTACTTAGCTCAGCTAAGACCTTGCAAACCTGCACTGTGCGCTTTCCTACCCTGTATTTGTCTATACTACCTGGACAACAGTAATAGCTGTATGTGGCAAAAGAGTGTGGTGACAGTGGTTTATGCTTGTACTCGCAGGGAAGAAGCTGCAGTGTTAGGTAGCAGCCAGCGCTGCCTTGGACTTTTGGGTCTAAAGCTGCCCCACACGCTTCTTCACCATGTTGGTGGGGTTTGTCTCATATATAGGCAATTAGATCTCGGGGTGCCAGCGTGTCAGCTGCAACGCAGTCACAGGGCAAAGCTTAACATCTCATGAAGCAAACAAGGCCCAGGTTGGTTTGCAGCATGGCAGCAGCAGTGCTTTCAATGAATATTCAGCTCTCTGAGAGCTCTTGCCAAGGGCCAGTGCACTCTGAACAGGGACAAAACCTCACCTCTGCTCCCACCGAGGTTCCTGCTGGCAGGAGGTAGGCAGGGCCCCCAACCCTCTCTGGCTGCGCTCTGGGTTCTGAGTGGCCCCTTCGTTAACGCCATTTGCAACCCCTTGCCTGCTCTCCTGGAGGTTGGCTGGGACCCCACCAGATGGTGCTGTAACACTGCCTCAAGGAAATACCATTTCTAGAAGATACTTGCACAATCCATCTTAAAATAGCTGTGGTGACCCAAACCATTGCCTTTGTGTAAAAAAAATACACACACACACACACACAAACCATAACAACACCCCTGACTAGAGCACTGGAAACTCTGTCTTCCTCCCCTCATGTGGTTTCCAGCACGCTCACCTGCCGGGGAGCAGAAGGAAGAGGTGGGGGAGTGGGGGNTTGCAACCCCTTGCCTGCTCTCCTGGAGGTTGGCTGGGACCCCACCAGATGGTGCTGTAACACTGCCTCAAGGAAATACCATTTCTAGAAGATACTTGCACAATCCATCTTAAAATAGCTGTGGTGACCCAAACCATTGCCTTTGTGTAAAAAAAATACACACACACACACACACAAACCATAACAACACCCCTGACTAGAGCACTGGAAACTCTGTCTTCCTCCCCTCATGTGGTTTCCAACACGCTCACCTGCCGGGGAGCAGAAGGAAGAGGTGGGGGAGTGGGGGGGGCTCAAAAGTCAACCAAGGAGCTGAGCCATGTGCAGCTCTCTCAAAGGATCTGCTAGAAGCCATGCCCGTGTGTGCAGATATTGTATGTCCCATCCCTCTGACTCGCTGGCACTGCCTCAAGCCTTCAGAAGTCCCTCTCTCGTGAGGACCACCATGAGGACTGACCCAAAGGGCTGTGAACTTGTTTCTCCAGGCCAGCTGCAACCCCGGGGTGGCTCCCCAGACCTCCACAACAGCTTCTGAAGGACATAGAGGCCCCAGTTGCCTGCCTTTGTGACCACTGGCGGGGCAGGGGAGGGAGATGGAGAGGTTGAATTAAGATCCAGATACTAAATTGCAACGGTAAAAACCACAAACCAACCACCCAGAAAACCTTCACGGGCTGGTCTTGAGAGACGAATGGTTAGCAAGGCTTAGAGGCAGCGAGAGCTTACAGACGCTTCTCTTCTGCACTAGACTGAGAAATATAAAACTGTCTGCGGAGGAACCAGCCACCCCCACCCCCAGCATCCTCCTGCCCACACACACGTGTGCTCGCAGGAGCTGCCCAGAGCTGGGGCTGCACCCTTCTCCTGCCATGGCCCTGTTCCTAGCCGGCATTAGGTACACGCTGAAATGTTGCCACTCCTCCAAAGGAGTCTGGTGACATCGAGGTTTCAAGAAATAGCTTTTGGCTTGGTCTGGAGAAAATTTCTTGCTGTCTGGGTGTGACTTCTGAGCGGATTGCTTTTCTGTTATGTTTTACCACCTGGTACCCTGTAGCAGCCCTCTTGCAGCAGGGCTGTTATTCCCTGGAGGCTGCCCTGTGGGCTGGCTAGGGGCTCTTTTTCCACATGTGCCTTTCACTGGTCCACTCCAGAGACCGCTGGCACTTACCCAGCCAACTCCCATAGGCTCCACAATCCTGTCCTCTGCCAACGTCAAGGCTGCGTAGAGGCTACCCCAAGAGAGCATCCCTCACCTCTAGCGAAGGGGCTCAGCTCTCCCTTGTAATCAGTCCTTTTACAGCACAGGGACTCAACTGGCTTTCTTGATTTACCCCTGGTACCTGGGAGCAGGATCAGGCCCTGCAAAGTGTTTCTGTTTCAAGACCAGATTCCTCCACTTGAGAGCGTGAGGCCAGAACAGTCAGACTCCAGACTCCTGGAGCAGTGGATCAGCTCCCAGAGTGCCTGGACCCGCTCCTTGCAGCGTGGCAACAAGGTGGTAGGTGGTTTAATCATCTCCTGGTCCAGAGAAGGCAGCGAAGCCCTGGTCTTGGATTTCCCTGATGCTATTTGTCTTTACCAGGAGTCCAGCATGTGTTGCCATGCCCTTCCTGGTACCTGCTGGACTGAAACCCAGGGAAGACAGAAATGCTAATGAGCTTCCAATCAGCCCAACTTCCCATGGGCATACTTTCCAAGGATTTGGAAAACCTTGGGCAAACAGCACAGGCCCTTTTCAACAGTATCCATTTCATTGGGGTTAAGACATTTCATTGCTTTCTCCTTAGCTTAACAGTGACGGCTGTCCACTCTGAGCTCTGTTCTCACCAACAGCACTGGCAGAACTAGGAACATTCTTGCTCTTCTCCCTTCCTACAGTACATTGCCAATGTGCCTCCATCCAACATCCAGCCATATCACTGGCCTGCTAACAGCCATCTCCCCGGCTCCAGAGGTGAGGACATCTCAGCTCTGAGCCTCAGAGCACACGGAAGAGTTCCCCTTCATACCCCCTCCTCTGCATCTTGGGTTCACTTGTTTTCCTTTTCACTCCAAGAAGCAGGTTCAGGCCACTCGGCTACGAGTTCTCCGAGAATAAGCACCAGAATCGAAAGGCAGTGTTTGGGAATGTTGTCCCAGGGTATTCAAGCAAACACTTTCCATCGTGTCATTTACTGAGACAACGCGCCGCTGTGGAAAGCTTTTCCAGTCTTTAGCGTCTCTGGGACTTTTAGTGTCTTCTTGGGGCCAGACCGTCACTGGGGGTTTGCCTCACTTCTCGTTTGCAGCTGAAGCACACGTAAAGAGGGCAGGGGAAGTGGCCGCTTGGAGCGGGGTGGGAGCGGGCTGCCGGCTGACGCCGGGGCGTGAGGCAAGGCCGCCATGAGGAAACAGCGGGGCCCAGGGGATGCGAAAGCCGCGCGCGTGTCAAAGGCAGGACGGAAGCGTTGTAGGGGGGCAGCCCTATTTTTAGCCACCTCTTGCAGAACTTCGCTAGGGCTTGCTGGAGTCAACGGCCGCTTCCCCTTTCCTTGATGTAAGCAGAGCTGGCTGGGCTCAGATCTGGTTTTGTTTAGCTGCTCACACCACGGCATGGACGGAAAGGGCACTTCAGCCACTTGGGCTCGAAAACACCCGTGGCCAGAGAGTGCTAGGTAAGGAGAACAGAAAGCATCTAACACTTCCCTGTCTCCATTTCAGGGCTGCGAGGGGCAGAAACTGAAGCTGAGGCTGCAGAGCGTGACTCTTAGTCAGAGCGAGGGGGGATTTTGCAATGCGGCGGGTGCAGGGCGCAGGGCAGCGGCGTGCGAGCAGAACTGGAGAGCTTTGCAAGGGCTCTCCAGCTGCAGGGCTGGAGCATCGCCCTCCAACCCCGCTTCCCCGCCCCGCTTCAACCTGCCCGGCCACCTGAGGTGCGTGGGAGGTGGAAGGGTTTAACTCACCTCAAATTAGCACGGGGCATTGTGGAGAGCAAGAGGTTGCCATGAATGTCCTCTGCCTGGTTCCTCTCGAGATTTGTCAGTATTAAATGACTCCTACGCCTGCTGCAGGGAAACGTACAGGGAGAGGCCATTCCTAAGCCAGACTAAGAGAAGATTAGGCAGCACGGCAGAGGAGTAGCCACGGAGAAGCGTGAGCTGAGATGTGACTTTTCTGTACAGGCTGTAACCATCAAAACAGGTTCCAGACTGGTTCCAGTTGCTGGGAGTTTGGATCAGTTGGACTTACAGCATTCAGTTCAGGGACAGGCTAGGAAGGACAGTGTCTAGGCCTAGGTAGCCAGAGCTTGCTGCTGGTCACCGCTTGTTGTCAGAGAGGAATGAGATTGCTGTAGGGATGGGAGAAAAGCACATTCAGAGCCAAAATAGATGCAGTTCTGGGGCATTTCCAGAGCGAACCCTTCCCAAGCCTGGCGGTGGTGAGGAGCAGTAATGGGATGAGCAGACGAAAATCACGCTCACTTTGTGGCTATAGAGCTTGATGTTGCTAAGGCAGCAACACAAAGCCCTGCCCCGTGCTCGAGTCTTCCTGCTATAACTCTTTCAAGCCCACACGTTTAACACCAATCCCAGAAGCCTAGAGCTCCCCAGAGCCCCTCAAATATCTCGGCAAGGCTCTGGTTCATATCTCACGTTTCATTCTGTTCTTCATCCCTATGGCAGATACATTCATTAAATAGCCCATTCTTAAACTGGATTGATTAAGGCAGGATTCTTGAATGAGAGGCGTGGATGGAGAAGTGCTTTGTACTGTAGCCATTGTGTTTAGAAATGAGAAATCCTTTACGAGGAGGTAGCAAGAGGAGTAGGCTACTGCCAGTGCCATTGCTTTCCAAGGGAATGTGGTGGAAAGTCCCTCTGGCCTCTAAGTGGCAGCCCTATTGCTCACACACTAAAGTGCCGAAAAACACAAAAACGCCTTCCTTTCCAAAACGGGGCATAAAGACAGGCCTCACACTGCAGTAGTTCAGCTCAAAACCTACAGGCAGTGAAGACCGCATTGAAAACAAACTGGATTTGTTTTTTTTTTTTCTCTTCTTGTCCAAAACGAGGACTGTGGATTTGCCCTCCATCTGGTGCCCGCACTTGCCTGTAATGGACCAGGAATTGTTATCTGGGAACCCCCCCTGACGTTTCTGAGGTTGCGTGGAGATCACAGCAGAGATGCGGTGGCTCCTTCAGGCCTCGCACTTGCACCCATTTGGTGTGTGCTTTGCCTGGTGGGCCAGCAGCTCTCCTGGGGTGAGAGCCAGGGCTCCCCTCCACAGCCCTCAGGAGGGTCAAAGGCTTTGCTGCTGTACTTGACCTATTGCGACGTAGGGCTCTGAACTTCGATGGAACCTAAACCCCACTTTGCCAAAGCTATTTGTACAGTAAATTGCTTTATTGTTTCAGCAAAAAAATGCAGCCAGGCATTTAATGGCTCCCATCCACAACCACTCTGTGTGATTCACTTTCCCCTTTAAGGTTTTAGTGCTTCTTTTCTTTTTTAAGCATGGGGACAAAAAGAGACAGTTAATGTCCCTAATGTTGATAGATGTATCTTCATGCTCTCTCTGTTTTAAATGAGATAAACCAGCCTTTCAAGGGAGAAGGGCCATAAATATTTCCTTGTGTGAATGGAGATGCTGGCAGTGGGAATCCCGGGAATCTATCAAAGCTGGCTGTTAGCAGAAAGTGTTAGTAGACTGTTTTTCTAATTGACTTAAAAGTTACTTAGTTGACACCATTTCTGTATTTCCTGAGAACTCAGGAATAGTCATTACTTCCTCCATCCTCATAACACCCTGAAAGCTAAGTGCTGTAGTCTAAGAGTGAACTGAGGTTTTCAACCAGACTTTAAAGGTGTTTGGTACCTAGAGATGGGACCCAGGGTTTACACGTGCAACCTGCATAGAAATCAAAAGGTGGCAGGAGGAATGCCCTTTTGAAAACCAGTTAGGCACTCTGCTGGCATCTTTAAGTGCCTCCATACCTGTAATACTCCTCCCCAGATGACTTGCGGGAAGCGTGTGTCACAACCCTGCACGAACAAAGTGCGCAAATGAGGCAGATGATGTCCACAGGGTAAAGAAATGTGACATTTTTTAATTGATAGTTGGGGAGGTAGGTATAAGATAGGAAGAATGTCCTCTTGGTGTGTAATTCTGTCATGTCAGTGCCCGGTATGAGTGACGAGCCTTGAAGTGGAGGAGGCTGTTCTCCACGGCCAGCAAAGCTGGGAGACTCAGGAATGCCTCAGGAATGCAGTTGTCAGATCGTGGTCTTGTCAGAGGTGGGATATACTCTTCCCAGTGCCCAGAAGGAGCAGGAGAATAAGTCCCTTAGAGTGTTCAAGGTCAGGTAGGATAGGGCTTTGAGCAACCTGGTCTAGTAGAAGGTGTTCGTGCCCATGGCAGGGAGGTTGGAACTTCAAGCTCCCTTCCAACTCTAACCATTCAATGATTCTATGAAAAATATATAAGAAAAATGGGAAACAACTTTTAAAATAGTTTTTTTAGTTTGGGTTGTTGGGTTTTTTTTTCTTTTTTAATAAATAGAAGAAAATTTGCAAGAAATTTATGGTCTGATTTGAATCCTACTAATGCTCATGGAAATCCCTTTAGTGAATACTGGACCAGGTCCAAGAAAAGCAGGTTATTATTCCCTTAACTTTTCTTCATCCATAACTGTGCCCTTCCACGTGCAGTCTTGTCAGATCTTGCCAGTAGATTTTATGTGAACCTCATCAGCAGTGGACCCGGGTAAGGTACTGGGATCAGCTACCTCTTAACTCTGAGACAGTCTTCCCAGAACAGTGGTAGGAAAGGAGGATGTCTCGACTACACGGCAGTTAGCTGTAGCCTTGACTGGGGTGTCCCAGTAGGATTGCCTACGGTAAGACCCAGCTGAGAGGTATGTGACTTCTCTCTGTCTTGCACCGAACTGCTCTGCCAGCTGGCTGAATATAGCACACCAAAACCAGAACAGCTCAATGAAATGGTTTCTGCATGAACAGCTCAATGAAAATATCTGTTTGGTTGTGGTCAAAAATGCAAATTAAAACCCCTTTGGGCTACACTGAGAATGGACCAGAAAATGGCCTTGTGTTGCCAGTACCAGAACAAAGCCAGGCACTGTGAAGAAGTCTCTCCCCCAGCCTGAGAGACTGGAGATGACAGGAAGCAGGTTCCAGTCCTGGCTCTGCCAAAGAGTTTCTGGGTGCTCTTTTAAACGTGCTCTTGCTAAACCTGTGCACCTGCCACAAAAGAGGTCAATGAGAAAACCTGGCTCTTGTTTCAGTGCCCTAGGGACGGGGGAAGGCTTTTGGGGAGTTTTGCACTTGCATCAGTCTACATCTGTGCTGTCCTCAGTGAACGTGCTTGAGTTTGCAAAGCCAAGAGGTCTGAGCCAGCAGTACTCGTGCTGCTGGCAAGGACATAGTTTCTACAAGAAACAGGCTCTTCTCTGCTGTTTGGAGAGGAAACCTGCGTACAGAAGAGGTGGTGTGAACACTCGGTGAGTTTAGACATGAAATTAAGCCTGAACCCTGAGTTACCCGTCTATGAATCTACCAGCACTTGAGAATTCACATTGAAGGTTATACCTAAAGTATGGCCACCCATATTAAAAGGTTGGAAATATGATTTTGGGGTAACTCACTAGCCTTCCTTTCTTTCCCTGTCCTGCCTCTCTGCTCTGTAACTACAGGTAGGATATGACAGGGCATGTGGGCTCAGCCTAGACTGAATACGTTCTTGGGGACGTGGTTTTGGGTTTTGAGCCACAGGGTAGCTATGGCTGCTTCTGATGAGGCAAGTTTAACCCTCACACATCCCACCAGCTGTCTGTCCTTCTATGATGTTGTGCTGTACAAGGTGCAGAGTGGGAGCATGTGGTGTGTGAGCACAGAGGTTCCTCTTGAGGCACAAGGAAAGGAAGCTCGTGGTGTGCCCCCCAAAAAGGCAACAGGAACGGCACCTTCCATCCTCTTGGGGTATGAAGAAAACCACCTCTCAGGCCCCAGGAGGCTGAAAGCTGCTTCAGATCCACCCTTATGCTAGAAGAAAACACACCCCATGCTTCTGCCTACATGTGGCTGCAGGTTCCTTGCCACAGCCTGAGCCAGCCCTCCCTGATGATGTGTGGCCCTTGGGTGGTGTGACACCGTGCTTCTTGGGAGTGGGGGCTGTCTGTGCCCATGCTGGAGTGGGCTTCCTATGTGCTACCCCTATGAAACAGCCTCTGGCCATCTGGAAATTCAGCATGGCCCTGTATCTAACAAAATGAAGACTGTGTTAAACAGTTTTGTATTTCTAATCATTACACAGCTCTGTCGTAAGCTTCCCAATGCCCGCCTGCAGCAGCTCATCTCAGCTATTCCTCCCATGCTAATCTCTGTGATCTGTGGCATGCATACAGCATCGGTGGAACAGGACCTCCCCTCTGCTGCACCATATTTGCCAGAACAGGCATAACTCAAGATAACCGGATTCGAAACAATCAGAGCAGGAAGCAGCAATAACTGGCCTGGAGGGAAGGCAGGGAGTTGCCCATAGACAATTTTTTAGGGGGGTGCCCAATTTGTGATACCTCATCTCTTTCCACACTCCTTCAGCCTCACGTACAAAGGCAGGATGTGAAGCTTGCAGGATCATCCCTCACCTCCCTGGCTTGACTGCTTGAGTTCAGATCTGTACCATCTTCTTTTTAGCTGCAGTGTTTGATGTGTTGGTGACTTGTGTATTGAGCTACATGTGTGCATGACGAAGCCCTCCAGAGCGGACACCAGCATCAACACCACCGGTGCTACCTGGTGAGGATGGGCAAGGTGGTGGACCTTCATGGTATTTTCTTTCTGGAGCACATGAGCCCAAAGGCTGGCTCCAGCACAGCTGAAGCTTCCCATGACTTGGAATCACGGAATTGTCAGAGTTGGAAGGGACCTCTAGAGATCATTTAGTCCAACTCCCCTGCTAAAGCAGGATTGTCTAGAGCACATCATTCAGGACTGCATCCAGGCGAGTCTTGAAAATCTCCAAAGAAGGGGACTCCACAACCTCCCTGGGCAGCCTGTTCCAGTGCTCTGTCACCCTCACCGTAAAGGAGTTTTTCCTTGTATTTGAATGGAACTTCCCATGTTCCAGCTTGTGCCCGTTGCCCCTCGTCCTATCGCTGGAAACCACTGAAAAGAGTCCAGCTCCATCATCCTTCAACCCACCCTTTAGATACTTGTAAACATAGATAAGGTCTCCCCTCAGTCTTCTCTTCTCCAGGCTAAAGAGTCCCAGCTCTTTGAGCCTTTCCTCGTAAGGGAGATGCTCCAATCCCTTAATCGTTTTAGCCACCCTACGACTCGTACCCCACAGCCTGTGTACAGGGAACAGGGGGGCCAGCCAGCCACCCAGTCAGCACCTCCATATCGTGGGGGTCGGGACGGGCCGAGGCAGGCCAGCGAGCACCCTCGCTGACGAGCTGTCGGCTTAGTCACCGGGGCTCTCCCCCGCGCCGTGTAAACATTGCCCACGGTTCCCGGATCAGCCCTTCCCAGCCGGGGCTCCGGAGCCGGGGCCCCGTCCTCCTGCCCCCCCGCCAAGGGTCAGGAGCGGGGGCCGGGTGCCAACGGCGGGCTGTGGCTTTGTGCAGCCGGTCTGCTAGAGGTCGTCACACGCCTCCTTAAGCAAACAGGGATCCACGCCAGTTGATAAATCATTTACGAGGAGAAGTCAGAAGCAAAGAACTAGATTAACCAGGTCACTGGGTGTCCTGGGGGAATGACGTGTCAGCGGAGCTGAAACAGCAGATCCCACAGTTGCAATCTGTTGCCTTCTTCTGTCCTGACAGCAATTCATGGAAATCCCTGGAACTAGACACCAGAGATGGAAAAACCCATTAGCTCATCCCAGTCAGCTCACTAGTTAAAGCAGTCACTCCCCCATTGTGCGTTTTTTGGCCAAGTTAAAAATGTCTCAAGAGAGGGGATTTCCACCAGTTCCTTCTCAAGGGGGAACTATTCCACCTATCAGGAAGGCTGCCTCGAGCGGTGCTATTTTTGCAAACCAGAAGTAACTCCAGAACCCGAGAGAGAAAAACAAAACAGATGCTGATGCAGGAACTGGGGCAGTGGTGTTTTTCTGCCCGCACGGCCACGTGCCACGCGGGGCACATCTCCAAATGGAAGCTCCGTCTGTGTTTATAAACAGCCACCGCCGAGGTGTGCTCCTGGGTGCCTATATGCACCCGCGTCCCCCCTCTCCTTCCCGAGGGTGGGATGACCTTGTGCCTCCAGCACAACCCACGTGTTGGAGTGTGAGCTCCTGCCTTGCAGCCCCTTGTGTAACTCCGCTGACACCAAGGCAAAGCACGTTGCTCTCAGGAGGGAAGACACGCGTGGAAGATGGTGGTGGTGCTCCAGCGCCTGCTTCCCCCACGAAAGGGGACACGTCACTTCTTCTTGGTCCTCAGGTCTCCTCGGCTGTGTCGGGGGGAGAACGGCCCCTGCTGGGGGCTCCGAGGCCGAGCACGTTAATGCCTGAAAGCACTCGGGGCCTGCATGAATAGGAAATATGGCGCAATGCAGAGCTGCAACGCTGAGGTTGTCAGCAGAGGCTGTGGAGATCCTGGCAGCTAAGCTTTTCAGCACCTGGGAAGCACTTTGGGACGGTGGGGAAATAAATGAGCTGTGGGGCGGCATTTAAAGCCTTATCATTAGTTTGAGAGCTAATTCTGCATTTAGATGAATGGGTGTAGCACACATCGCCGAGCTGGGACCTGTAGAGATAGCGAGGATTGCTCCCTGCGCCCCTTTAGAAAGCTTTCCACCAGCAAAACTGTAACTTGCAGTCTTGGTGGCTTGGGTCTGGGAGCAGAGGTCTGTGGCGAGGGTAGGCACAGTGGCCATACCAGTAGCAAACAAGCCCCGTGCTACCCAGGGCTCTCATGGCTAGTGCCAGGGGGTGTTGGCTACCTGCCTCTTACGAGAAGGCGGCAGGGTATTGCCTGGGCGTTTGCCCTGAGTTTGTGGCTCCTCCTCAACTAGTCATTTTATTTGTCTCTCACAGCTGGCACATCTGCCTTCCCCGCTGGGGACTCCTGAAATTTACGCACCGTGTTTCACGCTGTTCTAAGGACTCGGCTTTGATTTAGCGGCCGGTGCTGCCCAGGCTGCCCTGCCGAGCGCCCTGTGTGCCCCCGCGCTGCTGTGGGACAGCTGGGGAAGCCTGCCCTCAGCATCCCTGGCTTCCTCCTGGGCTCTCTCCTCTGAGGGGGGTTTTATTTTATTCTGTTCAGCACAAACCACACTGACCCATGAGCAAGGGTTATGAAGGAATGACATGAATTGTGGAAAGGGATCTAACCAAGAAGGCACAGGTCAGATTCTGGGCCTTGACTGGCTCCCTTTAGCTGCTGTCAGGTACTGGCCAGTTGACCTACTGAGCCCCTTGTCCCTTGCCCTGTGGAAGGATAAGAGCGGGTAGAGCCCAGTAATATTTTAACTACGAGATTAACTCTCTGCCAGTTCATCAACAGAGGGTCTTGTGTGTCTGTGGACAAAAGGTGCTGACTCGAGGCTCTACCACACACATACCAGCCCATGCTCTCCTGCCACCGGTCACAGCGCTGGCCACCCTGCCGTCCTCCATGTCCTTAAAACTCCGCTTTCGCCCTCAGTAAGGAAAGCAAACCTCAACTCCAGAGACAACCGCCTAGAAGGGTGTCGTCATGACCCTCATGATGAACCGTGGGCTACATCCCAGGTCGCTGGCAGAGTTTGGGTGGTGCTCAGTCCCTAAAGGAGGGGCAGAGGAAGAAGAGCGAGCCATCTTCCTTCCAGATGCTCAAGACTCTTCCTCCTCTCAATTCCCCTACAACTGTAAAGTCCCAACGCTCCCCACAGCCACACGCCACGGTCGGATGGGATGCAGGGAGGCCTTTGAGCAGTCCAGGCACTCAAATGCATTCCCTTCCCACTCCAAAGTACTTCTGAGACCCCGGTCTCTCACGCCTTGAAATTAGTGGGTGCTTTGCTGTTGCTCTCAGCAGGGACGGTGACAGCCCCTGAGAGACGGGCCCGAAGCCCACAGAAATCAAGGAGGATCTTTCTGCAAACTTCTTGGTGACAACGGGAGCAGGTTTAGCACCTGGCAAGGCAAAAAGCAACTTCATTGGGGTGGCCTGTTAAAAAGGTTATATTGAAAAGAAGAAAATACCCAGTGTTTTATTTAAAAATGAAAGTTAAGATGCGCACAGGGAAGGCTGGCCTCCCCTCCAGTGGCATGAGGCTGGTGGCAGCAGCATCCTGCCAGCCAGACCAGCCCGTCTCAGAAAGTGGAACTGATTAATCTGAGTCGTCTGGCATGAGTTGGACGTGAGTGAAATCATGCCTGGTGTAAACAGTGTGAAAAGCAAACGAAGATGATAAGGAGAGCGTTGCTTTTTTTATTATTATTGTTGTTGTTCTTGATTCTGTGTGGGAGATGATAACGATATTGACGAGGATTTTAAATAGCAAAGCAGAACCAAACGGTGGCAACATGTGGCCCTGGATGTTCAGCCGTGATGAGACACCAGGGTGCTTGTATTGAACCACCTTTAGGAGGCCCGGTTTCCAGTAAGTGCTCAGCACTCAAAACCAGCCAGCCTCACGGGAGGACAGGGGCCGTGATCTTTATCTACTGGCCATGTGCTTTGAGAGCCATTTCCACTGGAGAGGCAAACAGTTTCCTTCCACTGCCTCACGGAGCCATCTTTCCTACCTCGGTTGTTCTCACCGGGACAGTATGGGGCAGAACTGAACCCAGGCCCCAGGAGAGAAGGTGGGGGGACCCTGCCCAGCACGCAGATCGTTTGCAGATCCTTTCCGTGCAGTGGGACCAACCAACACCCTGGTACAGGGCGTGTGTGTGTGTGTGATGTGGTTGAGGAGCGCACGGTCGCTGGTTTTCAGCTGCCTACCTCTGTTCTGTGCGTGGCCTTGCGTTAGTTTCAGGCATAATAACATCATGATATCATAATAATATATCGCGCTCTGATGACACCATCGCATGGAGTAAGCCACGGCAATCTGATCTCATTCTGCAGACGTGGGGATGAGCGTTAGGGCTTCACAGGACAAGTGGGTGGCAGGTAGATGGAGCTGGCACTACCCATATTGTCAGCCCTGGGTGGGAACGTGACCTGCTGGGTTAAATTAGGTGGCTGGGAGCTTAACATCTCAGCTCAGATCTGCCTCAGTGGCTGCGGGTGAGTCACCAAAGCTATCTGCACTCACTTCTTCCATCTGTGAAATGGTGACAATAATATTTCCTCACCTGATGGGGGGAGGGAAGGGAGCGTGTGTGCAAGAATGAATAAATGTTTACAAAGCACCTTGTGAGCAGTGCAGAGGCCGGCTCTGGCTGTGCTGAGGAGGAACCCGAGCTGTTCCCTCGGCTCCGGGTTGCACCATACTGTGAGCACGCCGTGAGGTGTAAACACTCCCCTCAGAGTCAACAGTTCCAAATGAGGGCGAATGAGATAATTCCTCAGGAGAGAAACAGAGAGTGAAGACTTAATGTGTTACCAGGAATTTCAATGGATTCCATTCAAGGAAAAGCAAAGTAACTTTTTAAAAGAGAAGAAAGAATAAAGTAGAAAAACAAACGAGCTGTGACCAAATATTTTTTAATGGTGCCACGATCTTAGGTTTCACTTCCCAAATGGGAAACAGAACAGAGAAGTGAATCCCCTTGAAATAAAAGTGAAGTTAATAAGGGGACGCCTTTAGCTGCTTGCCACATCCTGTGCATGCTGATGGCTCTGTTTATAGCTGGCAGGAGCCCTTCTAGACTCTTCTTCACCACGTTAACTCTTTGCTGAGCCAAACCCCGTTGTATAAGCAGTGGGGGAAAAGCCTTCCTGCTCCTCCCCTGCCCTGCGCCGGTGCTCGCCTCCTGTCCCACGCGCGGGTGCTTGCGTGGTGTCCCCTGCCCTCCTGCCAGCACAGACCCACGCTCCCCACGGCTCTCAGCAGCCCTGCCTGCCCTTGCGTCACCCATGCCCCGACTGTCCCGGCCCACGCCGCTCCTTCTGCAGTCGAGGATGCTGCTGACACAGAGCCCCGTGACGGCCACCCGGGGTCTCCTCCGCATCTTCACCAGCCCTTCTCCTCATGCACGCACACCGTTCCTTAAGCCAGCACTCACACACAGACACGCACGCTCCTCCTGGCCTAGTACATGCACTCACCAGTGCACACACGCACAGGAACACCGATATTTATTTATTTATTTTCTGCTTTTTCTGGCACTAAAGAGAGATGGAAGAGCATGCACTTCACAAATGTAAACTGTCCGTGCCTGTACACAGCTCAGCTCTGAGGCAGAGCTATCCCCCTCCATAGCATCGGCATTGCAACAGCCCTTCTTCCTGGGATGAGCTTTGTGGCTGAGGATTCAACTGCTTCAGGAAACGTGGTTTAGGTTGGCATATTCATTCACCATCACAGCTATTTTTATCGGTCTGATTTAGCCTGGGCATAGCTTTTGGTGCACTGCTGGCTTTTGCTGCTGCTTTTCATTCTATTTAACACTGTTGGAGGCAAATGTGGGACCCTCCTTTCCTCAGCAGAATTGCTCTTTTGCACAGTTTCACCAAAGGAGCTTTTGCCATCCACCACCCCCACACCTGCTCCTCAGTGGGTCTTGGCCATTTTGGTGGCACTTAGAAATTCTGGTTTGCATTTTCCAACAGACATGGCCATACCCACCACAGCTTGGATCTGTGGCATTTTGATCCATTGTGCTGGTTTTGGCTGGGGGAGAGCTAATTTTCTTCACAGCAGCTAGTTATAGGGCTGAGTTTTGGATTTGTGCTGAGAACAGTGTTGATAATACAGGATGTTTTTGTTATTGCTGAGCAGGGCTTACACAGAGTCAAGGCCTTTTCTGCTCCTCACACCCCCCCGCCAGCGAGCAGGACGGGGGTGCACAAGAAGTTGTGAGGGGACACAGCTGGGACACTGACCCCAGCTGACCACAGGGATATTCCGTGACATGCCATTGCTCAGCAATGTAAAGCCAGGGGAAGAAGGAACAGTGGAATGCTTGGAGTGATGGTGTTTGTCCTCTGAAGTAACCAATACACGTGATGGAGCCCTGCTGAACACCTGCCTGCCCGTGGGAAGTACTGTATGAATTCCCTGCTTTGCTTTGCTCACATGCGTGGCCTTTGCTTTTCCTGTTAAACTGTCTATATCTCAACCCACGAGTTTTCTCACTTTTACCCTTCTGATTCTCTCCCCATCCCACCGGGAGGAGTGAGCAAATGGCTGCGTGGTGCTTAGCTGCCAGCCGGGGTTACACCACAACATCCATCAATGATATTAAAGGTGACAGACTGGTCACCTTTGAGTCGTGCACCTTGAACACATCTGAACTCGGGAGGAGCTGCACAACTCCACCCTGCATCCCGTCACTGTGCTGGTGGGTCATCCAGCTGCAAACTCCAGTAACAATTAGTGGGTACAACTCCTCAGCTATAATGGCTCGATGTACTAAACTGAAGGGCAGTGAATTTTTGAGTCAGGAGCCATTGGGTTTTTTTATTTCTTAGTATGTCTAACAATACTCACTCTGAAGGCCTGGAGGTAGCGATTGTCAATCCAGAGACACGCTACAGCAAGAAATAAAGAAGCACAGGCTGTGCACGTGCTGTTACTGCAGAGCAGTGAAAGCCTCATTGGGAAGGACACTTTGATGGAGAAATTTATTTCCCGGTAATTTCAGTCCTCTCTGCTGGCCTGGCAAGGAGATTGGTCATGGCAGACACAAAGTCACCAGTTACCACAGAAATTAGGTTTTGTGGGTACTTGTCCACTAAAAGTGCCTGTACCATTGACTGAACTCTTGTTTCACACAGGACGTCAGGTAGTCATCGAAGGGGAGAGTTTCCTGCTGCTAGGAGTTACGGCTGGAACGATTATCCAGCTGGACCAGCCACATGCAGGATTGCTGAAAGAGAAAAACTGATCTGTTTTTCTCCCTGACCCCCCTGAGGGTGGTCCCAAACTTCTGATTAAGCTCTAGGTACTTGCCAAGGAACACCTCCCCTGCAGAGCTATGGGCTGTCATCTTGGCATTTCCCAAGTGCCCCTAAAGGGCCAACATCCTCTCCTTTCCAGGACAGCTAATCCCAAACGTTTGATAGTTGGGTTCCAAAATATTGTCAGTCACCTAAAGAACATAATTAAAAAAAATAAAAACAATAACATTGAATCCTGTATGTTTGCCTTTTGACTCTTTAGTCTTTGGCTCCCACTCCTGAGTTTTCATGTTTTTCTCTGCACTAGCTAGCAGGAAAAGCAGGCTTTTCTTAACTGAAAAATGAGATTATTTTATAACTACACAATCTATGGAGCGGAGTCTTAAAGAAAAAAAAGGTAGGAACAAGTAGGAGCGGTAGCCTTCCTCTTCTCACAACTCCAGTAGCCAGCAATCAATGTCTCATGTGTCTGCAACACCTCTTAGCCCCTTACAGAAAGCAAAGGATTTGTAAGGAGGAAGCACCCTGCTGTTGATCTCCAGGACCACCTGGGCTTGGCAATGGTGAGGAAACCGTGCTGTGGAGCAGGGCATCGCGGCATCCCATCAGTGCCCATCACCCGTACTGCACGGCAGCACAGGCACCACCAGGCCCAGCATCCCCGCTCTCGTGGCCAGCATGATTAGCTCTTCTTTGATGCCAATTAGTCCAGGCTCCACTTTTGTTTCTCAGCTAAAAGCCTGCCTCTCTGTGGGCCCAGGGCCCCAGCGCAGCACTGGCGGCTGGGGGCAGCGAGAAACCCTGCTTGAAATAACGTGACAGGCGTCATCCAGCAAACGACCTCCCCTCCCCGGTCCCTCCACAGGGTGCGAGGTGAAGCTCCCCGGTCCCTGGGGCAGCCACCTGTGGATATGTGGCATTTCTCCCTCTCTCGTTTCTCGGCAAAGCTTTCTGTATGCAGGAAAAGTCAGAAACTGGGAAGGCAGCCTTCTGCTCCCAGCCCGGCTGCCTTCCCGCTTGGAGGGGTGGGATGCCTTTGCTCTGTGTCACCTCTCAGCCTCCCCTCCCCAAACGCCAGTCTCTGAACCCGCGTGGTTCTTCACTGACTTCATGAAAACAAACAAAGGCCTGGTGGCGTTTAGGTCACACTAGTAAATGATTTACACGCACGGCCCCCCCTTTCCGTTTCTCACCGCGTGGGTCTCGGTGTCACCGTGCCCTGCTGGGGACCGCGTTTGCCCCCGACGGCCGGAGGCTGATGCTGACCAGGCTTTCAGTGCCCAGGCTAGGCTTCTCCAGCTGCTGCCCAGGGCTGGAGGCTGCCCACAGGGTGGTTGGATCCAGCTAAGGTGTTTCTGGGCGCTCCGGGCAGAGCAGGTAGACGGCGAGGGGTGGCTGGGCACGCACAGCCCAGTTCAGGCCAGGCAGGAGCTTATCAGCAGATGGCATCCAGCTGGGAACAGCACTGCAAGGCAAACCCGTGGCAAAGCACAAACTTCCCTTGCAACTATTTTTAAAAGCACCTTTACATCTTTCTTTTCAACTTGCACAGCACAAATAAACCGTAAGCGTGAGCCAGTCGTTACTAAAGGGAACCATTGTTTGGCAGCCCTCTGCTTCCCTGGTGCAAACGAAATAATATTATACTCCTCAATCTCCCTTCATGAAAAAAGTCCCCCACCCAGCTCTGCCTTTGATCCTGCTTCTGTGCTTCCATGCTGCCTTTGGTGGACTTTTGATCTTGACTCAGCATGGTCCGTCTTCCAATGTTTCTTTAGGTCCTGCTTCAAAGTGGGCGAGCGGACAGGGACTGTGATGTGTGACCAGCTTATACGATGACATGTTTTTCATCCCTCCCCTCCCACGGTGCAGGTCTCTTCCGTGCAATGCTTGAGCAGTCATTGCCCATGCCCACGGTTGACCCCTGCAAGTCAACTTCTAGTTCAGAGCGAGAGGCTTCCCCAATTTCTTCTAAAACGGCTCGCTTTGGCGTTTGTGTGTGCTGAACTCTCTCCGTCATTGTGGTTTGGTTGCCAAGTTCAGTTAGAAGCTTCTGGAGTTCCTCCCAGCCCTGCTGAGCCTTGCTTGCAGTTATAATACATGGTTCTCTGTTGGCAGCAAATGCTGTTGCCTTGTTATCCTTCTTCCCCCATTTCTGTTCTTTGAAACAGCATTTGGAGGGCCGCTTTCCTCTCCTCCAGGCACGGCCCCACCGCCTCCTCTCCCCCCAGTAAGCTTTTCTTCCCCCGCTGGAACACTGGCCATATACTTTCAATGGATTTTTTCCTCCTCCTATCAGCTCTGACTCAATTTTCAATCCATGACGGGACTTTTCATCCCATGGCTGCCAAGTTCATTTCTTGGAAAGACCTTTATCAAAATACCTTTTGAAAGCATATATTTGCTATAGTCCCTGCTTGTTCCTGACCAGCTTTTTCAGAAGTGGTGTGTTCCTGGGTAAAACCCTTGGGTCCAGCTGCCACGCAGAGCGAAACCCCATCACCGGTACCATCGGCTGTGCCAGGTGTTGAGGATGCTTCAGTGGGCACCATCATCACCCCATGTGCGGGGTCTGCGCAGGGCAGAGGCCAGCGGGAAACACCTCAGACCAGTGAGGGGATGTCCAGGTCTTCCTGGGGAAAGCAGAGCACTGCAGCCAAAATACCAGCTCCCCACGCCCCAGGAAAGACTGTGTGGAAAATCTGTCCAAAAGCCCATGGGCCAGCCCACCCGGTCCTCCCTCACCACTCGCTGAGCCCGGCTCTTCTCCTTTGATCCCCCAGGAGGTGGTGGCACCTCCTCATCACAACAGCTGGCAGCACGGCCCCACCGCTGCCCAGCCCCACAGAGGTCAGGGGACGAGGACACCCCAGTTTAACTCCCGTAACGTGTAAGCATCAGGCCAGGGAACTGGTGGGCACTGCCGGGCCATCCTATCCTTTGGGTTTTGCTGCTTTCCCCTGAAATAGCAGTGGAATGACATGTGTAAAGAGACACGTCCAGGAGAGGGACATGGACCAGGAGGCTCAGAAGCGGGGTGGCCAGGGAGCACCTGGGATGGAAGGCAGGTGGTGGGGCGGGTGCAATTGCCTGAGCCAAGTGCCAGGTCCAGCTCGTTTGGATGTGGGTCTCGGTCTAGCAGTAGTTTAGCTTCCCAGTCTGCTTGAGACTTGCCTTAAAGGGCGCTGAGAGAGTCTGCAGAGGGAGCACCAGAGCCTGCAGAATCCACGGGGAGGCTCCGTGCTGCCAGGGCAGGCTGCAGTGGGAATTCTACCACTGACTCCTGGAGGAGCAGAGCTAGGCGAGCACACAAAGCCTTCCCCATCCCAGTTCAAATGTATGAATTTACCATATCTAACGCCTCCCTGAAATCCAAACAGACTCGATCACATTCTCTCTCCGTAATGAATCAGTAATTATATTGAAGAACACTATTATTTCTTTGGCATGACCTATATAAACCCGACTTGGGGAGTGCATAGTTGGTGCGGTGCCAGTGCTCTGTGCCCTGCGTATTATTGCCTTATAAACACAACCATTGTTTGAATTTCAGATCAAAACAAACCGAGCCACGTCGCTTGTCAGTTATTAGATATCTTTTTCCCAAATGCTCACCCAGACCGTACTACAATAACAATAATTATTATTACATACTTCCTTATTATATGTTTGTGCCGAGGTAGCACATTTGCCTTTTTTCCCACACGTTAGTAGCTTCTCCTGGCTCTTATGATTCACTCCTGCTTGTTTCCCAATGTCCGTGAGCTCTTTTTGTGTTCCCGGCTGCATTTCACCAAGAGCTGCAGCTGGGTGCCGGGGCCCAGGGCGCCGCAGTGCCCCAGCCCGCAGAGGCCTGCAACCGGCTGCGCTCCACGGGGGAATATACAAACACGCAGCGAGACACGGACCCTGCCCCCAGGTGCTTTATAAATATTTAACTCGGTCTGATGGTGTGATAAGGACTGATAATGTGATTTGGACAGACTAAAACCCGGCCCTGCCCGGGGAGGGCTGGAAATGGACGCTCTGAGGGAAGTGGGGGGAGAGAGGGGACACCAAGGTGGAGCACTGTGATTGATGGTGCTTCCCACAGCCACTGCTGCGGCCAGGGGTAGGACTCACCTTGCCTAACTCGGGGACATCCAAAACTTAGTTCTCAAATCCTCAGCAAGTTGCCAATCTGCCTTTACAGCCCAAGAAGTGGGGTGCTAGGCTGCCGAGTGAGTCAGCCCTTGTCAAGATAAACGTTCCAGATAGGTGAGATGAATCACACACCAGAGGTGACTGTTTGTCTCCATTGACTATGCAGGAAGCCTGACCGACTAATTAGGTTTAGACACCTAACTTTTAGGCACCTAATACCAGGTGAGAGGAATCCCTTCCTCATCCACGTCCTTCACTACTGGCCTGACAAAGGAGACAGCGGGAGAGGCTCCCTGGGAATGCTCTCCCAGGTTTGGACCTGACCAAACCCCTCCGTCCTCCCTGCATGGGAATCTGCAAAGCCTCACCTCCGTGTCCTCCCCAGGCAGCTTCTAGGGGCATGGGGTGCTCCAGCCGTGCCCAGCTGGCAGAGATGAAAGCACATTCCCCGCTGTGGTCTGAATGAGGCAACGGTCTTGTGGGAAAAGATATAACAGTGGAACTCAACTCTTTATCATAATGTATTCAGAGCAGGCAGGGGGAACAGAAAAAGGAAAAAAAAAAAAAAAAAAAGTAAAAGGAGCCTTGACCTTGGCTTCCTGCCTGGTGCTAAAAGTGTGTTTTGATGGGACGGGAGAGGCGGGGAAGCGAGCTGCCTCCCTGATGCAAATATCTCAGGGAGCTGTGAGATGTGTGGAGTGCAACACGTGTGTTTGGAAACACGGTTATGACAAGTTCCACCGCAAAGGGCCAAAATGGTATTTTTCAGAGGGTTATAGCTGGGCCTGTGGGAGGTGAGCTGCCACCAGCACAGCCAGCAGCACCTTCTGACACCAGCACTGCGTGTCAGACAAATGTCACAACCCGAGAGGCTCCAGTTTTACACTTTCTCCTTAAAAAAAAAAAAAAAAAAAGAAAAAGTGAAAGCATTTAGTCCTAGCACGTTCTTTCAGAGGTAAAAATCGTGGAAACATTCCACTGTTTGACGTCTGCTGAATAAATCAGCAGCCAGGGCTGCTCTGGCGGGAAACGGGCAGAGGCCGGCGGGAAGGGCTGTGCTGCGTTATCGCCCTGCTGGGTATGGGCTCGGCAGTGTGGAAGGAGGATTTGAAAAAAATGTGGAATTTGTGCTGGTTTCTGAGATCTGTGCCTTTCCATCTCCCCGCTTGCCTCTGTTTCCCGCACTCACCGCCCCAGCGATACAGGAGCAATCGCTGCTTCGCGGTGCAGCAGGTGTCACTTGTGCTTTTTTTTTTTTTTTTCTGGAAACTGCCAACAGCCTCTTGAGAGCTTCTGGCACTGCCCTTAAGCTGAACGACGACTTTTTTAGGAGAGAGATATTTGAGTTCTCTCCACCCTGGCAGGCACAGAGCCCTGTGCAGACTAAGCCAGGTTAAAGGTACTTATTGGAAGCTCTGCCCTTGCTGTACACCATACTCAGCACCTGAATTTGGGCTCAGCTGGGATGCTGGGGACCCCGGGACGGCCACGTGCCCGGCTGCGACCCGGAGGAAAGAGGGTGCTGGCAGCAGGCTGTCCCATGAGGGTGGGCTCTCGCAGGGAGGGGGCCAGGATGCTGCTCCGGGGACCCGCAGCGGGACAGCACACCAGTCTCCCCGACGGCTGCTTCGTGGCTCTTCTCAACCCGCGGTGGGGAACATCCCCTGCTCCATCCCTCACCTTGCTGCAGCCAGGCTGGGCGCTCCCTCGGCTCCCGGCACCGCTCCGGCAGGATGGAGGTCCTTCTGCCGCCCCGCGCAGTTGCGGCACGCTCAG
>JAHREE010000348.1:736942-764928 GCA_033628505.1 Tringa tobata | reverse complement strand
GGAGGAGGGGAGCCCGTCGGGGCAGGGCGGCCGCCGCCGCTCCCCGGGCCGCCCGACGGTGGGAGCGTGCGGAGCGTCGCGCCGTGCCGTGCCGGTCCGTGCGGCGGGAGGCTCCCGGGGCTGCGTGGGGACGCCGGAGGAGGCGGTGGCAGTGACCGGGCCCTTGCTTTCTCCCCGCAGAGCAACAAGATGTTGAATTACAGCCCCTCGGGTGTCGGCGGGTGCCTGCTGGACAGGAAGGCGGTGGGCACCCCGGCCGGCGGGGGTTTCCCTAGGAGGCACTCTGTCACCCTGCCCAACTCCAAGTTCCACCAGAACCAGCTCCTCAGCAGCCTGAAAGGGGAGCCGGCACCCATGCTGGGCCCCCGGGAAAGCCGCTTCCGGGACCGCTCCTTCTCGGAGGGCGGCGAGCGCCTGCTGCAGCAGAAGCAGCCCGGGGGACAGGTCAACTCCAGCCGCTACAAGACGGAGCTGTGCCGCCCCTTCGAGGAGAACGGCGCCTGCAAGTACGGCGACAAGTGCCAGTTCGCCCACGGCATCCACGAGCTGCGGAGCCTCACCCGCCACCCCAAGTACAAGACCGAGCTCTGCCGCACTTTCCACACCATCGGCTTCTGCCCCTACGGGCCGCGCTGCCACTTCATCCACAACGCGGAGGAGCGGCGGGCCGTGGCGGGCGGGCGGGAGCCCCCCGTCACTGACAGACCCCGCCTGCAGCACAGCTTCAGCTTCGCCGGCTTCCCCAGCACTGCTGCCAGCGGGCTGCTGGACAGCCCCACTTCCATCACCCCGCCGCCCATGCTGAGCGCCGACGACCTGCTGGGCTCCCCCACCTTGCCTGACTGCGCCAGCAACCCCTTCACCTTCTCCAGCCAGGAGCTGGTCAGTCTCTTCGCCCCCAGCATGGGGATGCAGGTGCCCAGCGGGAGCTCCCCCACCACCTTCTTGTTCAGGCCCATGTCCGAGTCCCCCAACATGTTTGACTCGCCGCCCAGTCCTCAGGACTCCCTCTCTGACCAGGAGGGCTATCTGAGCAGCTCCAGCAGCAGCCACAGCGGCTCAGATTCCCCTATCCTGGACACCTCAAGACGTCTTCCCATCTTCAGCAGACTCTCCATCTCTGATGACTAATCTGGGGTCTCCTCTTGCTCCCTCCCCCCACACCTCTATTACGATGTTAAGCTGAACTCCCCCCACCCTGTCCCCCGTAGTCCGAGCTGGATGTTAACGTGTCCACCTGCCTGCCGTAGACCCACTGGCTTAAACCTTAAGTGCCAAATTACGATGAAAAGCAATAACGTTTACAAAATTAGTGCCTTTAACACTTTCACTGTGACTGTATTACCTCTCCAGCTGCAGAGGGCACCAGCAGCTATGTGCACTTCCAGATGTGCAGGAAATGCCCGGACCCAGCTCCCTCCACTGGCCACGTACTGCATCGCCCTCTCCCAGTCCCTTCCCCACTGGCCAGTTTCCGCTAGGCTGCAGGCATGTGGGCGAGCGTTAACATCCAGTCCTCTTTCTCCCCTCCCCTTAAAGACTAATCTTGCCTGGATCCGCTCAGGTCTGCGGGAAGAAAAGCTGAGAACGGACAAAGATTGTAACATGAGTGGGACTTCGACTGGGAGGAAGAAAACAAAACACGCAAAAAAAAAGAAAACAAAACCAAGATGGACTATGAGAGACTTGATTTTGGTGCTAAAAGTTCCCCGTGTATTCATGTGACATCTTAAAACAAATAAAGAAATAGAGGGGGTGGGGCCGACGGAAGTCATTCCACACACACACACAAGTTTGTGTAAACAAAGTTCCAGTAGACATAGCTTTAATGGTTTTGCTCTAGAGAGTACTTTAGACCTATCTTAGAGCACTCACGCCAAGCTTTTTATTATTTTTTTTTTCTGGGTTTTTAATTTTGTATAACTTTTCAGAAATTGGAGAGCAAATTTTGCTTGTCACTGCACAACAATATAAAAAAGCTTATTTAACTTATCAAAACGTATTTATTGCCGAAACCTATGCTTTTTTGTTAATTTTGTTCATATTTATCGGGATGATGAATCCATAGAATATATTCTTTTATGTTTAAATTATGATCTTCCATATTAATCTTAAGATTGTGAAGTGTCTTTCCTTTTTTCCCCACAGTTTAATATATTATACTACAATGACTTTTTGTAACTTTACACTTTTTTTGGTTATTTTATTTTAAAAAATGAAAAATTAATTTAAAAAAATGCAAAAACTGTGTTTGGATTATTTATTTTAGAATTCCCCCCTCCTTTTTTTTTTTTTTTTGTGTTGGACTGCAAATTGAGTTAATGTGCTTCTTTGCCTTTCCACTTCTCCTCTTCTCCTCCCCTGGGTCTTGCCTACCTGGGCTTTAGAATGTACATACCTGAGCTCTGTTGTGAGACAGTGTGGAAGGAAGACCTTTTTCTTCCTCTTTTTGTATAGATTCTTCAAGGAGAAAAGCCTTGGGCTCAAAGTGCCTATCTGAAGACATTCCAAATACAGTTTGTCTTTGCGTTTCTGTATTCCAAGTTTGGAGTTTTCCTTGCCAAGGTGAATGGGACTGGCACAAAGAGAAAAATGAATGTAATTTTTTTTCCCCTGTTACTGTTCACTACATTGCTTTTTTCTTCCTCTTTGTGTGAGTTTATTTAAAAGAGAATCTCTTTTGTAACAACTGTTTGCAGTTTAAATCAATAAACCCCAAGTTTTTTCAAGAAACTGACAGTGGAGCTGGTTTTACTTGCAAAAATCGAGGGGCTGGTCTTAAACAACCACTTACTCAGATCCTTCCCTCCTCTTGACCCTTGAGGTGCCCACCGTGTGCTCGGGCATCCCTCCATTCCTCACCCATTCGATTGGTCAGCCCTGAAAGCACGTGGGGGCACAGATCAATGGCAGCAAATACTTGATGTGACCTACCCTGGTGGCCTCTAACCCCCTCTGTCTCTCACAGAGTCCTCTCATCTTGAGTCGCTTGGTCTGTTCCTGCAAACTTCTTTCTGATCAGGGTAGCTTAAACCTGGGGTTGGCTTTTGTTCCTGGTGTGACCTGTGTTCCTGCACAGCTGGTTCCCCTTAAAAGAGAGCCTGTGTGTGTTTTGAGTGGGGCTGAAGCGGGATGTTGGATGGGTACAGATTTCCCAAATCTTCAGGCCTGGCTTGTTGGTAGTACTGGTCTGCTTTGGCAGAGCGGCTGTTTGGTGTTTGGCACAGGAGAGGAACACGGACCACCAACACAGTCTCAGTGTACACACAGATCTCTCTGCTATCGCGTTCAAGCCCTCGTACCCCTTGAAGTACCAGTCAGCAAATCCCAGAAACTTGTGAAGCCAGTGGTTTTGTTTAGGGACACTTTGCCAGCGCTGCTCGTGGTGTTGGTCTTGTGTTTTCACCTTTGAGCTCTCCTATGGAGCAAGCTTGGTGCTCTTCTTCATCTGAAACTGTTCCAGCTCTCTTCCAAATTGGGTGTGGAATATTGCTGCCGAACCACCGATCCTTCAGCTGTCTTGACATGCCTTGGTGTTCAGGAGAGACATTTCCTAATTCATGTTGGAAAAGTTCCTGCTGCACAAAAGCTGCAGGCTACCTCAAGGCTTACACCGACGTACCTTCCCTGCTGTTGGCTTTGTGCAACACTCTTGCTTGTGTGGTCTGGCAATAAAGGTGAGCGAGGTGGAGGAAAGATGGTGGAAGAGGAATGTGACTGGTAGGAGCTGGTTCCCATGAACAGTGAGAAAGCTGTACGGGGACCTTGCTCAGCAGATGCTGATATAACGAGCAGGCGGTGGGGTCTGTGCTGATCCCTGAGAGAAGAGCCCCTTGGGTACTGCTAAATGGCCTTCAGATACCTTCTGCTGGCCGCAGCCTTGCCCCTGGGCATGAAGGCAATGGTGCCCATATGAGAGATGGGCTTCTGCCTGGAAGACTCATGCCCGGCTCCAGCAAGCACCTCCTTCCCTGCTGCGGGAAGCCGAGCCGTCAGCCCCTGAAGAGCAAGGCATATCTGATCTGGAGAGGATCCCAAGCCTATAGCAGGCCATGCACGTGGAGCTTGAAACTGCTCACTTCCTCTCTGGACTTTCTGTGCAGCTCTTCAAACAAATAGTCTTTGCCCAGTTAATAATTGATGAAGAAAATAGCTGTATTAGTTGCACAGTGCTATTGGTATGACAAACAACTGTGAAGCTGTGCTAAAAGTAGGTCTTCGCTCACCGTACTCGTGTACTTTCCTTGTCCTTCTAGTGCACTGATCCTGGGAAGCCAGCACCATTTCTCTCCCGTGACTTTATTAACGATAAATGCTCTGTCACTCAGTGTTTTGCTTTTTGAAACTAACCTTGAGCTGGATCACGCAGGGGATAGAGAACAGCAGAACAGGCAGCATCAGAAGTTCACCTTCTGTAATAGTTTGAGAGAGAGAGCTCGCACCCAAGAGCCTCCAGCAATGCAGGGGTTTGCCTGATCTGCATTCATTGCAGCTTGGGTGTATGGCAGCAGCTGGTCTGGAGGGACTTCTTCCTTGTATTTACCATGGATGAGTTATCCACGCTCTTTCTTACAGGGTTAGCATCTATGTCCCACAGCAGTTTGCCATGCTTAGTAATAGCCTAGCCAAGGCTCAGAAAGGTAAATAGCCTTTCCTGGCATGATGCTTCTGAGACACACATTCCTCTGACTTGAGGACTCCTCCATGCTCTGGCTCATTGATTGTGTGCACGGGATTCTCAGAGCGTCCAGGAAGAAAGGGCTGGCCCGTGCACTGGCACAGTGGCTCCTGATGTGCCTGGTGTGCCAGGGCAGAGAGGAGTGCCCACAGGGACAAGATACCTGTCATCACATCTCGGGTGGCATGGCAGAGAGTGCCTCCATGCACTTTACAGGTTGCACTTGCAGCTTTTACTGTTGGGCAGGGGGACACCTACAGTGGCTCTTGCTGCTCCTCACGTGCTTTTTGTTATAGTCATGGATGCTTGCTGTGAGCTCCTTGTAAGAAGGCTTGCTCCGTACCTCTGGGCTGCAGGCATTAGCTGTAGCTTAGTTTTTGGCTTCAAAGTCAGGAGGCTCTAGTGCTATCCACCTTCAACATATCTAGCTGTCTTTGGGAACTACAGCCAGAGCGTCTGTGCCAGTTGCCTCTTGGTAAGGAGTAATGCGATGGCTTTGATCTGCAGAGCTCCAGGTGGCTCTCATCCCACTCCGGTAGCTGCCTCCCTCCTTCCTAATTCCTGCCACAGCTGAAGGTGTCCCAGCAACTGTGCTGGCTCCTCCCTTGCTAGGGGCTAGCTGTGGCTTTTGTACCAAAACATCTTCAGTTCTGCAACCAGGGGCTGGAGAAATAGAGGCCACCTCATTTCCCAAGCTTCTCTGTAGGTGAGGGCTGCAAAGTCAAATAGGGTTTCGTTGTTGTTGTTTTTAAAGGCAGTTGGGAACTTTAGTTTTGGCCAACCTTTGTTTAGCATTACCTGTACATAGGCACGGTGCGCCAGATTCCAAGTAAAAGCAATACCATTTAAAAAGAAACCTGAAATGCCCCAAGTTCCTGGTCCTGCCAGAATTTGCCTCACCAGCATAGTTGTGAAATTGGGAGGCAGAGAGGGAAAGAACTTGGAGAAGTGGAAAACAGTAGAAATACGCCTGGAAGACTGTTACAAGCTGGCTCAAATTTTCAGTCTGTCTGGTTCCTGCTCCGGGAGGGCAATGGTCTGCACGTGGGACTCGGAGCTGCTGTGGTAAGTCATGGGAAGACTGGGGCTCTGCCAGAGGGGAGGTGGCAGTAGGGCAGGAAGTGATGGGGTCACCATTAGAGCCTGGGAGCAAGGCAAGAGCTAGAGACCAAGTCCACGCAGCATGGGGATAGCAAGGGTGAGAGAGAAGCCATGATCAAGAGGAGTCTTGAGTCTGAAGCCTTCTTAGCTAATGGTGTTTGGATGCACGAAGGCTAATGAACTGGGTGTCTCCAGTGGGGCTCAGGAGCAGCGGCACTGAGGGGAAGGTCTGGATAATGCAGCCTGCTGGATACTGTCTGTTGACTGTGCCCAAGGATATGAATGAGTATGAAGATGCAGTAATACAGGTGAAAACCACAGCATGCCCTTTACACTTGCTAATTGCTGCAATTTGTGTGGCCTGCATTTGGGGAAAGCTAGCGTGTGCTTGAGCCTGGAGAAAGAGGCTTGGGGAGAAGGTGCAGCAGTCAGTGTGTGAGCAAAGAGGCTCCTGGCTCCAGGGATGGAGGTGGTGTGGTGGCCAGAGGCTGCAGATGTGTCCAAAAGCACCCGCCTGGGAGGGAGAGAGGGGCTTGTGCCCCACAGTGGGGCCAGGGAGGCAGTTCTGATGTGGGGAGGTGGCGTGATGAGTGACCAGCTCTTGTGACCAGCAGAAGTGTGGTGAGTGAAAACAGGCAAAAAAAAGAGTGAAGAATGGTACCTTCCCTCCCTGGGCCCCACAGAAGAGGGGTCAGAAGGAGCCCATGGCAGAAGCAGTTTAAGGGGTGCGAACCAGCCACAAACAGGAGGAAAATAGCAAAACTAGTGTTGGGAAAGAGTTCAGCTCCCTCAGGAAGGGGTGAAACCTGTCGTAGAGGGTCTCTCTGGGGCTGGGAACACTGGGAGGGATGGTAAGAGTGGCTCGGCAGGGATGCTGCGGGTGTCTGCTGGGAACTCACGGAACAGCCCTTGTGCTCGAGGCCAAGTTCAGCCCAAAATGTTAGAAGATGATTCTGCCTAGTGATGTAAAATGTCCTTTGTTTGGAGACTCTCTGGCATGTTAAGCAACGCCTGTTCCTCACAAAGCTGACGCTTATTCCCTAGAATACTTCCAGCAAAAAGAAAAAAAAAAAGAAAAAAAAAGTTCCTCTAAGACACCCTAAACCAATACCTGCTGTGACTAAGCCCTGTGGGCAGCTCCGCGGCTGATTTATATCCTCCCCCTCCGAAGTGGAGGGGTTAGAGTGGAACCAGACGCGGCGTTAAGCGTAGCCGAGGGCAGGGAGGGAGGAAGCGGGGCTGCGGGGCGGCTGCTGCCAGGCGTGACGCCGCTTCGGGTTTCCTCCTGGGCAGAACAGAGCTCCCTTTGGCTGGTGCAGCTTTATGGGCTCGCCTGGGTTTATTATACTGCAAATGTTTTGAATTCCACACCTTAATTTCCAGAGAGGCTTTGCTTAACTTTTGCTGCTTTTCTTTCCTCTGGTTGTGATTTCTTTTTTCTTTTTTTTTTTCTCTCTACCGCTGCCTTAACGTCTTCTTTTTGCCCAGGTTTTGGTCAAAGCTGCCGTTTTCTGAGGAAACAGAGGAGCTGAGTTCTCCCTGCCTGGGCTCCAGCTGCAAATTAATCTCTTTTCATAGTTTCATTTTACGTCCGCCCACTATCCCCACCACATTAACTTAGTCAACACATGGAAGTGAAATTTTTCCATGCAGGATCCTGTGGGTTATAAGGCGGTGTGGAGCACGTGACTGCCAGCTCCAGAGTTTTCTTGCACCTCTGGGTGGAAGGAAGTTTCCTCATCCCCCACATATGTGAGCGGTTGCCGGTGTGATGTGAAAAGTTTTAACAACTGGAGTCGGTGGAAACATTTCAGGGTTCAGCATTTCTCCGTGTATTTAAGGTCCTACCACCCTTTGCTGGGCGGAGGCAAAGCCATAGGTGCGGTATGTTTGCGGTACCTCCGGTGCCACCAGACCACCAGTTGGATGTTTTTCAGTGGGGTCATTCTGTCTCTGCGCGTTTTATCTCCTTCCCAGAGCGTACGGAAAGTGATGGCAACGCTGACAAAGAGGGATGGAGTCTGCTTGGCCTATGTAGTGGATGCACTTTGGACTTCTACATGGTGCCTTTCACACGTGGGCCTGGGAGGACTTCACAGGTATTTCGGGCACTTGGCAAATATAACTGTAGCTATTCCACAGGTTTTAAAGCCCTGTTAGGTATGCAACTGCTAAGCGAAGGGGATTGTCCGGCGGTGGCACAGTATCAGAGAAAGAGCTGCAAAAATAATTTAGGACTCCTGATACTTTTTCTCCTGTCTTAGTCTCCAGGCAACAGCAAATATTTCTCCTGAATACTCTGGATGAGCAGATGCCAATGTTGATTCACAGGAAAAGGATGTAGCCACGCAGGCCATAGAAATGTTGTTTGGGATGGTAGCCACAGCCCCTAAGGAGACATTAAGCAATATGGAACAAACGCCAATTAAGTTATTTCTTGAAGCTCTTGCTGTGTTTACTATAAAGAGATCTCTTGAGCAGTCTTATGTGGGACCCATTGTGATTTACCTTGATTACAGCTACATGGAGAGAATACACTGTGTTTCTCACAGCTCTGGAGATGCGGCCAGGGCTTTTGGCCACTAGCAAAGTCCTGGTTTACTAAGAAGTTACAGTCACAAGAAATGAGGAAATGTTCTGTTCAAGGCTAACATCCGAGTGTAAAAGGTGCACTTTTCCTTGGAAAAGGGATGGTGCTGAAGGCGTGCAAAGAGGCTCCCTCGTTATTTTCTCTCGGCTTCAGCTCTTCTGTGCTGTGTTTACAAATAACCCCATTTTCCCCATGATTAGACTTAGAAATTTACCACGGGATTGAAAAGCCGAGAACAAACCTAATTCGCCCCCTCTTGAGGGTGCCCAGCCCAAAGAGCCGGGGGAGCTGCAGAAAATAATTTACCTCTAAGTTTAGGTCGTGTGGCTTTGGATTCGTAGACTGAATCTGCTGACCAAGATATTTTTCTTCTTCCAGCACTTTTCTGACCAGAAAAACACTTTCAGTGTGGATGAAAAGAGAACTGGGGATGTTTTCGAAACACTGGAAAATTTGCTTCAGAAGTGAGCAGTTTGTGAGAACTCGAGGGCAGGCAGCTGGGGGAGGCCAGCGGTCTCGTGACGGAGGCCAGAGACGGGCGGCCCGTGGGGTTATCAGTGTATCATCCAGGTTGGCAGGGACTTCCAGTGAGTCATCCAGACCTTCACTCTTAACTATGACAGGACTGATCTCATTATCCCCAAACCACCGCTCCGGCACAGAGCGTTGTCTAGCGATAGCCTTGAACGTCTCCAGCGCCGACGCGTCCACGGCGTTCCCTTGTCGGGCAGTTTCAACGGTCAGGCTATTTTAACCTCTCTATGTGTAGTCTAATACTTAAGCTGAGTGTCTCCTACAGAGGTTTGTGGCCATTAACTTCGCGTCCCATCCCCTTCTGTTAACAAGACTGGAGCCCACCTTGCAGGTGAAGTCCCTGCAGAACACCATGTGTGGTTTCACCTTTCAGCTTTCCTGCCAGCCGCGCTCTTCCCCAGCCTGTTCCCGGAGGATTTGCTTTTCCAAAGCTTTCTACTCCTCTCTTCCCGTGCCTGCTCACAAGTAGCATGTCCTAAATCCACCCTGGACTTTCATTTTCAGCCTGGTTCTGTTCTCACCGATGCTGGTTCTTGTGGGGGCAAATTCAACCTTCCCGGCATAACCTCTGATGAAGACAGGAGAAAAGTGCTCTATCAGATGATGTGGTTCTGTTAGGAATACAGCGTTTCACCTCTTGTCACAGCATTGTGCTGCCAACCAGGGCCCTGCCCGGTTCCTGTGGGGCGTCCTGGCTCCCCTCACACAGCCTGGTTGGGTGGTGGGTGCCTTCTTGGGACTTTATCCCCCCTGAGTTGCATGTATGAATAAGCAGGCGTGCGTAACACCTAGCTCTGATGTTAGCACTGTGCTCCACAGCACCCAGGACGCTTGGGTGGGTGCCCTGCTGCCGGGCTGGGGCAGCCGGGGGTCCCCCCAGCGTGCTCGGAGGAAGCCGGGCTCCTGCCCGCCGGGTTTCCTTCCTGAAGGAGAGACGCTCATCCCTGTCCCCGGGGAACGTAAGCTTTGAAACATGAGTTGATTTGTTTCCACTTATCATTATCTTGGTTTACATAAATTACCGAGCTTAACAGTGGTCATAAAATTATCCGGCCTTAAAAAAATTCAGCTGTAGAGTTTGGCCCTGTGACCTCCCTGATCAGCTCGTTTCCAACAGGCAAACGTGCAGTGGGAAAAGAAACAGTCCCTTCTTGTTCATCATAAATGTTCTTCTCCCTTTTGTATCAGCAGCCAGCTTACTTGAATTCCTAGTGTTGGTCAGCACAGAAAAGTAGAGCAAGCCTTTCACCGTGTCCTGCTTCACTGTTCTGAATAACTCTGTTATAGTATTATGTTCTGAATAACTCTTGTTATTACATCAATTAAATCATCCAGCGTCCCTCACCAGCGGCTTCCACGTCACTAATATTTTAGAGTCAAGTTCTGCCCTGAAAAGGAGGCTCCTTGACAAAGAGGTGATGATCTCCTTCCAGGCATGTTGGGTCACCTCTGGGCGTACTGCAAGTACAATGTTTTCTCTAACAGGTATCTCACCTGGAAGCTGAAAGACAGCACGGCTGGTTTTATGAATCGCTCTTGACCTGTGATAGGATTTCAGCAATGGGAATCCAGTTTCCAGTGGTAGTAGAGAGGACAGATTAGATGCTAAATGTATCCAAATGGAAAAAAGCTGTAAAATTTTCTCTTAGTTGCTAAAAACAGAAATTATGAATCTAAATACCCATGAGGAGTAGAGGAGCAGGACAATCAGCAATATCAGATAGACACTTTTCCAGCAAGAGTACCTGCACTTTGTTTCTGTCAGAGAGTTGGACGGGATGGTACAGGTTCCTGGGTCCTTGTTGCTCCTGACTCCAAGAGGGAGAGACAACCTGTAACGCTGTTTCCTATCATGTCACTGGTTTATTGTCTGTAAAAAACTTTGCCCCTTGGGTCATGCTATTTATTTTCTCCAACAATCTTTATAAGAGGCCTTATCAAAATTGGTATAAAAAGATGGTTGACCCACAGCATGCTCATTAGGTCACCTTTATCTGCTCTTCCACTATTTTTTTTCTTCTTCTGTGTATGACTATGTCATCACGAGCAACATGGTTAGCAATCAAAACCGCTTGGGCTGATAGGACTGTAACTCTGTCCCACAAGCAATTATGCCTTGAGCACCCAGGAAAGTGAGTGGAGGAAGGTGTGAGGTGTAGGTGGGGGAAGCTGGAGGGCGTGAGACGGGGCTTTTGGTCCGGTTCAGACACAAACTGCACTTGAGGCTCTCTTTGTAGCCCTGTGGGTGATGGGGAACACAAGGTGGGCTTCCAAAGGTGTGACAGCGGCAACCTGCCTGGCGTGGGGTTGGGCTCTGGAGCGGGCACAGCCGCTGCGTGGGGCTGGCCCTCGGCGGGACGCTGCCGGCTTCACGTGGGAGAGGAAAGGCCCTTTTCCCCCGCCGTGCTCAGCGCTGGCTCCCGTGGAGGAGAGCAGACAGCCCACCATGGCCACCCTGACGCTGAGGGGGCTCTGGAGGCGGGGGTGCCGGGTGGCAGCGAAGGCTGACATTCAGCGAGGCTGGCCTAGAGCACGTGGCAGGAGCAGGGGGCTGGCAAAGGAGGACCAGATGCTGGTTTGGCTTCCTCCTCCTGCCTGCAGCCCCGCTCCTCACCCACCCTGCTCAGCACCCCCTCCCCGAGCTTTGGATCTCACTGTCGGGGGGCACCTCTGCCTGCACCTTCCTCCGGGGAGAGACGGAGCAGTGAGATGTGTGCTCTCTCTCTTTCTCTCTGGGTAGGATTTAAAATTCCCCCAACGTGTAGACAAGCCACTTGTCTCCTTGGCCCTGTAGGTCACCAGCTCTACTAAGAGTCCGAGACCTGGGGGACCACGTCAGGAGACAAGCTGAAAGCCGACCAAGCTCCTCCAGCCTGCTGAGATGAGGAGCTCTGCTCCTGTGAGGTGCCCTCTTCTGGTTTTGCCTCCCTTGTCCTTTGCAGGGCCAGGACCTGATATCCTTCATGTGCTAAAAAGAGTTACTTTCTAAAAGGCCCGAAGAAGTTCAAAGAGTGTGCTGAGTTCATCTCCTTTGGGGGATGGAAAAAACCCAACGCCCTTGCATTGCTGTAAGTACCGTCCTGCCCGACCTCTCCTCCACGGGCTTGTGGAGGCCACGGGCTTGTGTAGCTCTCACAGGCAGCACGGTCGAGATTTTGCTGCCACATTATCACACAGGCACTGTAGTGCCCCACTGGCTCCTAGAGGATTCATTTAAAAAGCGAAATAGGCTCTTTCTTCATGAAAACGTGGTAGACAGCAGGGATCAAGATGATAATTTGTATAATTAGGATTTTGAAAAAGTACATTATTGCCCTTTTCCCAGGAACACAGAGACTGACTGTGGAAAAACTGTGAACATAGCAATTGCCAGAGCTGGCAGAAGTGTGGATTACTTCCATTTTTGCACACCTATTCTGTGTGGTCCCACAGGCAGGCTGAGGACTGCCATGACTCTCCCATGGCTGGCAATGAGGGGTGACTGGGGATCCAGCCTGTTCCCCTGCTCCCTCTAAGTGAAATACAAAAAGGAAACAGGAAACCTGAATGCTAAAAAAGTGAAATCCACTCCAGCTCCAGGTAAAGACAATGTACAAACTCCTTTCCAGTGCCCTCTGAGACACAGAACTGGTCTGGGACTGTTGTCTGCTGGTAACACAAACCATAATATTGAATATAAAGTAAACCAGGAAGAGAGGAAGAAACCGCAATTGAGGACTGAGCATCTGAGCAGGTTGGAGACAAGTGCTGCTGGGGGCTGGAGCCCTCAAATCCAGCCGAGGTCCCCTAGCTTGCAGGCTGTGCCAAAATTCAGGTGCTTCCCAAAGGCAGTGGGGGAGTACTAGGTAAGGGATCAGGAAAAAAAGCTGCTTCAGAGACTGACTGTACTTTGGGCAGCTCTGAACAGCTGCTTTGGGTCCTGCTTTTACCCACTTTGTAAAAGATTAAATTAAATTAAAAAAAAAAAAAAAGAGTGAAATTGAGATCAGAAAAAGAAAAAAGAAGTGCCAAACAAACACGTTTTTGATAGAGGAACTAGATTTCTGAACCCTGGCACTGTTTGGCCTTTCGGGCCGTCAGCAACGTGTTGCGTGCTGCTGGTAGAGGAGAGTGTGGTGGAAATACCTATGAAGCAGCGAGAGCCTTATCACCCAGAGGCTGTACCAGGAAACGCACCGCTTTCTTGGCGCCTTCGAGCACGGTACTATGGTTAAACCCAGCAGCGTGCCTCATCATAACATGTGCCTTATCGACCTCACTATCTGATGACAACAGCAGCCCTCAGGAGACCAGACTGACATCATCCAAAACCTCAGTAGTTCAGAGCAAAGGCTGAAGTATGTAGCTGAGCTACAAGCTGTGCCTGACTCTTGTTGATCTGTTTGTACTGAACTTGCAGGCACTTTGCTTAGAGGAAGAGGAATATAAAAATCAAGCCCAAACAACTTTTTCGGAGTGTTTCTCACAGGCTGTCACGCTGTTTCGCAAATTAATGCAGCAAGCAGAGGAGGTTTTTGTCCTCAGCAAGTGAAAAAAGTCTGCTCCACAGCTTTCTGCAGCTTTGAGAGCGGGGAAAAAAAGCCCAAACCAACCCCCTGTCACTGCCTGGAGGAGAGAAGCAGTGCCACTGGTGATTGGTAGGGAGTCCCATTAGTTCCCAGCTGACCCAGATATACCTGTACGTGGCTGTGAGGTTTGGGTTCATCCCGTATCAGAGACAGGCCCCAGCTACTGATCCAGCTGGGGCTCTGAATCTCCAGTTCCTAAGTTTTGGGATGGCTGGCTCAAAGTCACATTGCCGGTCTCCTTGTTTGGTTACTGCCGGTTCGCCGTGGCAAAGCATGCTGGCTCCGGCCACCTGGCCTCTTTTCTCTCATTTAAGAAGAGGGGAATTTCTGCAGTCACAAAAATAAGAAACAGAAAATAGAGTAGGCTTTTCTTGTGTAATATTAACCAGACTGGTCTGGTTTTAATTTGCCCTCCCTGTGCCGGGTTCTTCAAAACACCTTCTCTCATTTACGTCAGCATAGATTTACCACACCCCACTTATTTCAGACCTGGATAGCACCATGGAAAAAGATCACCAGCCTTTCGGAGCTGCTGCTTCATGTCTTGGACAAAAGGCGATCATGTGGGGCCATATTCTTTTGGGAACTGCCTTTGTGTTTGTACAGCGCCCAGCACAAGTGAGCCTGCTCCTCCTTGGAGTTTGCTGTACTACAACATCGTTCTCAAAGTAACCCTGATTTTAGTGTTTGGGTTTGTTTTTGTTTTTTTTTTTTTAATTGCCATGCAAGCTTTCAGAGGGAAATGAAGCCGGATTTAAATGCTGAATGCATGCATAGCCACAAGAGGAGGGCCATCCAGCACACGGATGCTAAGTGTCCTTTTACAGCCCCCATTCAGACCCAGCACCCACCTCCCTGGGGCGATGCAGGGCTCGCTGCAATGCTGTGACCCCAGGCGGGAGCACACCTTCCCACCCTCCCCGCTCCACAGCATGCTCCTGAGTATTTCGAAATGTCTACATCTGTTGCTTGGAGTTGGGGAAGTGGAGATGGTGGCCTGTGGAGGGGTGGCGGGAGCTGGGAGCGAGCCTGAAGGCCAGGCTGTCTGCTGATGCCACATCCCCACTCCCTTCATGGGGAAGCCAGGTGGTACAGGAGCTCCGGCCACCAGGAGCTGCTCTGTACCCCAGGTCCTCTCCGTGTATCTGCCAGAAGAAAGTGATTCCCCCCCAGGAGAATAGCTGAAAAGACTGGCCGAAGCTGATGTGTCTGGTGGACTCTTGTGAGATGTCCTCTCTCCCTGCCCCAGACGCTCGGTTCGGGCAGCGCAGGAGGCAGGACTAGCCCTGGTCTGGAGAGCTGCAGGCGGGCCACCGCCTGGGAGCCCCACGGGAGCTGGCTTTGCAAAAGCGGCCTCCGCCTTCCAGGAGGGTGATTGCATCCTCACCCAGCTCTCGCTGCGCTCATCAACCGCTGGTTTCTTACCCTCCCATCGCGCTGCCTATCTATCTCCAGCAGCGGTGGGGACGGGATGACTAACCGGCCAGATCAGGAGCCCGAGCTACTTCAGCAATGCGTAAGGGTTTTGTTGTTGTCACAGCGTGCAGCGTGCTGAGCATACGTGCGTGGGAACTACCTGGCAGAGGGCTGCTTCTCTCGAGCTCCTCAATACCAGTGTAATGCACAAGTTAGCTGAAGCTTAGCCAAGACACCTCCGAGCCCCCTCCCAAAAGCAAAGCTGGAACTTGGAGGAAGAGATGCTCTGAATATTTGGCCCTTTAAGCTGCTATAAATCCATTCCGCTGCCAAAGGATAGAAAACCACCCAGTGAAAGAAAAAAAAAAGATAATTTTTTTTTTTACTGACTCAGTGAAGGCTTGGCTCAAGGGAAGGGCTGGAAAAGAAGTCTGGTGGAAATAAGACTTGCCCCTTCAGATAGAGCATTAGATAAATCCAGCTGTGTGGTGGGACTGTGGGAAGATTCCTAGAACAAGTGCAGGGAGCTTAAAGTGGGTTTTGCGGCATACTGTTGTTCTCTATTTTGTTGAAAACATTTCTTGGTCCTTATGAACTTTAAGGAGCACTGAGAACACAATGTGCCACAGGGGGAAGGCTTACAGAAAGACTTGGTTAGAAGATGGAATAATTTTAAAATGTATTCTCCTACAATGGTCTCTAAAACATTCCTCCTCTGAAGCACGCTTGGTGTTTATCTCCCTGATGTACACATCCCTGACACGTATCTGGCCCTGCTATGTTCTTTAGTTAGTGGTTTGGTTGATTTACTGTCATTGCTGTTAAAAACAGTATTTAAAAAAGCCTTATAAGTAAAGGACCCAGTGGAAGGTGGTTGAGACAGGGGTTTGGTAAGAAATACATGTGGACTTTTTCAGGTTTAGAGGGAGTTTCTGGTCCCGCTGACCTGAAGAGGAAGGGCCTTTGAATGGCTCTTGTGAAATATGCTGATGGTCTGAGCATCACCAACTCCCCATGACAATTGCCACCGATTGACCACTTGCTGGCTGTCTCCACAGCGGCCCAGGAATGGATGAGTCATGGAAACTGAATTCCCCTTCACCCTGGCTGCCCCGCCAGGAGCAGAGGAGGAAAGTCAGAGCTGCTTTTTTTCACACTGTGAAGCACTGATCAAACAAAGCTCTTCTGCTTCCATGGACATCAAGGCAGCATTTTTCGTGAGTCTTACCTGAATACTGTCGTACTAACAGAACAATCTTAAGCAGTGCTGGCCACATTATTTTGCTTAGATAATTGATTCTGTGCTGCCTCGGGCCAGCAAAAATGTACTGTTATTTGCAAATAACTTTAGCAGAAAATGCTCCAAACCATTACCATGCTTAGGTGCAGCAGTATCAAAATGCCAGTTTTCATTTTGAAATGATTTTTTGAAATTGAGTTTGGTTACATTTTAATAATTTCTGAATGAAACAACCCTCCTGGGTGCAGGGGGCGGGGAAGGAAAAGCGAAAGAAATGAATATATTAAGCACTGGGTGGTTTCCTGACTAGGGACCTGATATTTGGGGGGAAAAAAAGCAGGTTCAATTCGATCAGGAAACTCAGTTCTTTTTATTTGAGATCTCTCTGCAACAGTAATCAATTATTCACACAGCTCTGCTACTGCAGCTCTGACATAAATACCAAAAAATCCAAACAGGGAGGGATTCAGAATTTCCCTTGAGGTATTCTCAAGTGGGGGGAGAAAAAAAAAGAAGTAGGAGTTTAAAGGAATTTTTCCCTTGATACTGGTTGCATACTGGGAGAAAGAAGTGTGAGTCCTGCCTGAACACCAGCCCCCTCCCTTGAAAGGCATTTTTCTGGTTCTGCTCACCCCACATGCAGGAGATGGGACGCAGGGCCAGCCATGGGGCAGCCCTCCTGACCAGGTGGCCGAGGAGCTGTGTGGGATGTGCACTGGCAAGTGATGGCTGCCCGGAGCACCTGCCTCCTTCCCCATCCTCTGTATCCAAAATTTCCGTGGCTCCAGGAGTCGCAGTGGGATGTGTGGACGTGTCCCCAAGAGCTGCCTGTGATGGTTCAGTGCTGGAGTTTGTCCCGGCTTCTGTGCCCTGATGGGATCACCCGGTTCCAGGATCCAAAGTGCTGAGTTACAGCCGAGCTGCTGTCGTGACTCAGCCACAATTAGAGGTTTTCAGCTCGCAGGGCCAGTGATGTGAGGTTGCATCAATTTAGCTGCCAGCACGGGGGAGAAGTGTCCCCACGGCTGTGCAGTGCCTACACCCCCCTGTAATGGGAGGGACTGGTGATGCCTCCGCCATTGCCCCAATTCTCCTTGGGTCAGGGTTTGGGGAGCTGCGCCCCTCCATGCCCCTGGGCACAAAGAAGCACCTTTGCAGCCCCCCCGGGACACCCAAAGCAGAGGCAGGAAGGGAGAGGGAGATGCTGAGCTGGGCCCTGCTGTCGGTCCCCCATCAGCAGGCGGGAGGACAGCCTGGAGGAGATGGTTGTGTCCACGGGGGATGCTGCTCGGTGGGGCTTGGCAGTGGGGTGTGGGTTGCCCGCTGGCCACAGCGGAACCTCTTCCCGCAGGCCGCTCTCGCCATCCTTCCCTCCATGCCAGCCAGGCCACCGGGAATGGGGCACCCGGGCTGCCCGTGACCAGGATTCCTCTCAGCGCTCGTTCTGTTTCTCTGCTCCAGCAGAGGCTCGGGCTGCCGGGGTGGGGAGCTGCCGGGGTGCCATTGCCAGGGACACAGTGTCTTTTGGCTGTGCTGCCCCCTCAGTCATGCACCCTCTGCCTTTCTTTTCCATTCCAAGCTGATGATATCTGGTAGGAAAGCAGGGCTTCTGCCTCCAGACGGAGTCATGTACTGGATTAGACCAACAGGCTAATCTGGGAATCCTCCTGCGCCAGCAGCCAAGCCCAGGTACTTCCCAAGAACACTTTAAGCCTCCCTGGAGTTGCGCAACATTATACCATGGAAAGTGCTGGGAAAACAGTGACTTAACCTGGGAGAGTGCAAGGAAAAGTGACGCAAAAGTCAAGCAAATGACGCTCTGGGAACCCTTCTGGTGGAAACCGCCGTGTGATGGCACAGTTTTGCAACGTGGCCCTTCAGTAGGGCGTTATCCACCTTCCCCAAGCTGGCACATTTAGACTGCTGCAATGGTCCTTCCTGAGGTCACATCTTAAACCCTCCTAGAGGTGGCAGCTACTGCAGAAGCACAACAGTGTATTTGTTCAAGGGGTCATCTCCTTGGGAGCACAAGCTGCCCATGTCCCTCCAGGACATAGTCTGGTGGCTCACAGGTTCCTGGGTGAAGTTTTGGGTGTTGGTTGCTTCCTATAAAACACTGAATGGCCCACAATTAGCTTTAACGAGCATCTGACTCTCCCTCTCCATACTGTCACAGCAGCCCACAGTGGGAGTTTCTGTGCTGGAGCCCCCTTGCTAGAGAAGAGAAGGTCTCTGTAGGGACATGCTGGGCTGCTGGAAACCCCTGCCTCTGCCAGGACTGGTCTGATTTTTCCATGGCTACTCCTAAAGTTAAATTTCTGTAGAGACTGGAGTTTTGTGGGGGTAACGAGTGTGCTCCCCATGATGAGGGAAGAACTGAAAGGGCTTTCTGGCAGTGCCACCTGACCCGTGTCCTACTGAACCCAGTATTTTCTTATTGCAGAAATTCAATGGATTTGTTAATTGCGTTTTGGGTTACCCAGGGCCTTGGATAAGTTTTTCTTTACTCAAGAAAAAGTAAATAAATACAGTTCCTCTGCACCACTGTCTAGCTAAGCTGGGCTGAGAGAAGTTCCTATGAATGTTGCTGTGGGCTGGTGGTTACCGTAAGGGAGATGGGGCCAGAGCCAGGCTTCGCTCTGCGCAGCAATGGGGACCAGCCTGAAAAATGGATCAAACAATACCCAGCTCCCTGAAGCACTTTGGAAGCTTGTTGGGGTTTTGAATGGGTTTGTAACTCCCTGTGTAAGCCAAACTTACAGACAAACTTTAGAAACTGAGGGAGTACCTCTGAGTGCTAAAGTAAAACATTTTAGTACAAAAGGGTACTCAAGTTAAAATTGGACCAAATTCTTGTTTCACTCTAGGAATGATTGAAATGATGGAAGAAAAAAAAGAAGCAGCAACCAAAAAAAACCCTGTGACAGTACTTTGCAAAATGCCAGAAGTAACAGAAACTACCCAACAATACGTTACGAAAAAAAGCTCCGTTTTATTTCCAGACAACTAGATCAGAAGATCTGAACAGAGCTACTAACTCGTGGGTAGATCTGTAACCCTCGGCTGACAGGAACCGCACTAACTGCGCTCAGGGGAACTGCGGGGCGCCCGAGCAGAGACAACGCCGCTGGCGCCCTGTCCGGGCCTTACCGCAGCTGCAAGTGGGACTTGGCTGGGGGGGCGGCCTGGGCAGAGGCTCCGACCTGCTTCGCTTCCCACCGAGCAGTTTGGAAGGTGCTTGAAGCCAGGCCCAGCCTCCTGGCCTGCCTCTGTGTGTGTGTCTGTGTGTCTGTGTGTGTGTGTAAGCTGCCTGGCTGATGAGAGCGCACGTCTCGTTAAGATGGGGGCTAAAACTGAAAGCGCGTGGGGAAAATGAACTCGGGAGGGTTGCTGGCAGTGGTTCTGCTGCAGCGTGGCTGTTTGATTCAGCAGCTTACAATGCCTAACGTAAACAAATTGCAAAACGGTCTTGAGAAACGTCATTGCTTTAAGGATTGAACTAGATACCTCAGGTAGGAAGAAATGCCCAAGAGCTTCTGATGTTGCACCGTTTTCCAGAAGGAGCAGGGCCGTGCCTGCTTGTCACAGACCAACTGAGGTGGCCAGGACAAAGCCTCTGCTGTTGGCATGGGTGGCCTGTGCAGAGCCTATGCTCCAATGTGGCACCCACCACGACCACGTGGCTGCACAGCCTTCATCCAGACCCACAGCATCTCCTGTAACGCTGAGCTTTGACCCCCTGGTCTCCACACCAGGAGAGGTCTCCTTCACCTGCAGTGCCCTCCTCTGCTTGAAGCTGGGTCCCCTCTGCTTGGTGCTGGTGGTGGGAATCAAACCCGACCTTCCCGGCCCCCAGGGTGTTCCTGTCCTGCCTCACGCCCGTTCAGAAACTGTTAATCATCCTGAACTACTTACTGGTTTTGTGATCTTAAACAGGGCTTGAACTCGGGCTTTCTAGAGGTGAAAGCACAATGTCTTACTGTAACTCATTTTACCAACCAATCCTATCCTGAACCTAACAATATTTTAATCACAAAATCCAACCTCAAAACCCACAGCATTTTCAGTTACTGTATTTCATCACCACACAGCTGAAAACAACTTTTTTTTTTTCAACCACCCTTGTTTTTCTAAAGTGAATCACAAACCATGGAACTTAACAGACGGAAAAGACCCAGAGACAAATTCTCTCACTAACCCTGGTGTATATAAGGAATAATGTAATTAAGACTAAAAAGCATTGCTCTGCAGTCACACAGGTGTAACAGAGTTACAGGAGAGCCTCCGCTTCGTTAAGCCAAACAGTCCATCTTAAAGAAGCCAAAAAGCATTGTTGCCTACAAAATACTGTCTGTGGTGCCTACCACTCAGTCCTTTTTTTATTAGCCCAAGGAACAGAGCCCTTACGTTCTCCCCAGAAGCCAATTTGACACTCTCATAGATATTACCATTATGTTTCATGTCCTGGTAAGTGATCTGCTGCTCACTTTGCTGCTATTCTTGGCTGTGCCCCCTTGAATCACACCAAGGAATAATTAACAATAAAGCAACTCTGGGTCTCAGCAGGTTTGCCAACCAGAAAAATGTTAACCATCAAGAATGCTCTGTGTGTCACCTGTGAATAGTGTTCAGCTCTTCCAGGAAAGACTGGTCTGTATTAGTCACACCAGTTAATTGGCAAGAAAACCAGGACATCTGAATTTAAACTCCCATAGAAAGGCTACAGGATAGCCAAGGGAGAAAGCCTGATCTTCAGGCTGTCACTCCCAAGGGATAGCCACCGCTCTTCCCATGGTGTTTACGCTCTGGGAGAATCAATGGGCATTTCACAACCTGACAAGGTGTTTACAGTTCTCAGCCTCTGCCTACAGATGTGCTGGGATAATGGCTCCTGCTACGAGTTTGGTACCGTGTGCTGATGAAGGGGCTGGAAGGAAACCCTCAGGCCTGGGGGCCTAGTCTGATTGACACCAAAGTAAATATGAATTACTCCAGATTTAAAGTCATCTATCCAACAGCAAAAGTCTGGCGCTCAAGACCAGCTAATGCTTAGGCAAAACACGAGCATAAGCACTGGTATCTGTATAAAAACTTGGTCAGGGAAGTGTCAGAAAACTTCCCAGGTGATCAGCCAGGTGAGGCCAGGTATGGGTTGGTCTTTGCATTAGATATTGCCCAAGGCTAGTATACTGGTGGTGGCTACCCTGGCGGGACCAACCCAGAGCTTTCCCCCTGCCCCTCTCCAGGGGTCCCTGGAGGGTGGGACAGATCCAGCACAGGGCAAGTGGTGCAATCAGGCTCTCAATGGGAGCTGATTACCCTCCGTTCATGTCTGGGAGGGAGGGAGGGACACACTTTGTGTCTTGATCAACTTCATGCATCTTCCTATATGGGGGTTTGCAAAATTAGAGTTCATAAAACCTCCCCCAGCCCCTTCCCTGAAAGCTACACCCACATTTTTCTCATGGATGACTCACTGTTAAAACAAAACGTTTCTCCAGCCAGAGCTTTTCTATGCTACGCATTAGAAACAGCTGAACAACCGCCTTAATATCAGGCTTCTTGGGTGACAGTGAAAGTATGCCTGAGTGTGCCGGTGTACACAAACTTGAACACACATGGACATACGCTTCTTCTGTTTTTGAGTTTCTCTTTTACCTTTTCCACGCCTTTTCCTTTCAGTTTCGTCTATTTGCTTTTTATCTGTCCCTCTCCCTCTGTCTTCTGTGTGTGTAAAATGCAGATACACAAACACTTGCATTCATCTTTTAAAATGATGGTATGAAGAGTAATACAAAATGAGCTCATCCATTCCTTCATGGGTAAACAGAAGGAGACGATGGAGTTCTTTCATATGATACAAGAAAAGAGAGTTAAACCAGATCAGTTTCAATTAAACAATGGAAAACATTAGATGAAATAACACAAAAAGCATCCTCGATCTGTCAGATTGAGGAATAATTTGTTTCTCAAGGGCAGTGGCTGAACTAGGCACTTTGCACATGATTTTTTGGGGAGTGATAATGCTACTCTGTCCCCAGAGTGAGGTGTGCCTTCATCACTTTGATGTGTGCAACTCTGAAATCAGCAACACGGGAAGCCACAGGGGCTGAGATGTCAGAAATGGTAAGAGGTTTCCTGAGGTGATAAAAAGGCCACCTGTGAGGTTGTTGTGAAGGAAAATTCCAATGACTGCATGCAATATTTGGAAGAAACAAACAAGTGGGCTGAGGTTAAGACACGTTCACATGCAAAGGTTGCTCACCTTTAGGTTATCCCCCACTGGAAGGTCCTCTGTAGATCTGAGACATTCACCTCCTTTTCAAATACTACACTTCGGGGTTAAAATGAAGGACGCAGCAGTGGAAAAAAAAAAAAAAAAGCCTGTATTTAGGCAAGTGTCCTGCAAGGAAAGTCAGATAGGTTGAGGAAGTGGTAAAGGTAAGGAGATGTGCTTCGGGAAACGAACCCACAGCACAGCAGCCGTTTAGCCCGAAGGAGCGCAGCACCGGCCTTGCGACATGATGCTGGGGCCGTGCACGTCCCCCTTTGACCCCTGCCACCGCTGTCAGGGGTCTGCCTCTGCCCCCGCGGCCACCCGGGAGCTGCTGGTTGTACTGGGCAGGCAAGGCTTGGAGGGGTGTCCCTGCCAACCCTTCACCCCAACCCCGACTGCCCAGCCGCCCCTGCAGTGCTCTCGTGTATGCACCAGGCTGGGAAAACAGACTTAATCAGCTTAATCAGGCCAGGAGTGCTTGGGCCGCGGGCTGTGCGGGGCAGGAGCAGCCCTTCTCCACCTCCTGCTCAGCCCTGAGCCGCCGCTGAGAGCCACGAAGGGCTCGACAGGCTGAACAGGTAGGGTGAGTGCGGTGGCAGAGCAAGTTCCCCTCACACTCCACCACCCACAGCACCCGGGCTGAAGTCTCTACTTGAATGAAAGTGTAAGTGTTAGGTGTGGTATATGAGTTATGCATGAGAAGTTTAATGCGTTCAAGGGTACAGCCTCAGCCAGCAGCTAACAGCAATGAACGAGCCTCGGGGCGAGCCCAAGCCAGCTTCCACTCGAGACGATGGAGGTACGGTCTTTTTGGCTTCAGTGGGAACTGGATGAGGTCCTTCATGGCCAGCCAAGGAGAGATTAGCCTAATGATGTAATGGTGCTTGTAACTGCCTGTTCAGCCTTAATTCAGCTCTTTTGTGAGCACGCATTAAGGCACAGTCTGTAATTACATGATCACATACTACTTGCTCTGCAAGACGCCCGCCTCATTTGAAGCGCTGGGTGGGAGATCAGGGCAGAAGGGCTCTCTCCAGACCCCACGGTGTTGTCCTGCATCCCGGGACGTTGCTCTGCAACAGCCTTCCTGCGGGGTCTTGGGCAAGAGAGAGCTGTGATGTATGTGTGGCAGGGACTGAGTTAAGGTTTCACCAGCCACATAAGCCTGTTTTTTTTTCTAAATATAGGAGCTTGGTTTTGCAATCTTACTGAGCTCTGCACATAGCTTTGTGTAAGGGGGAGTCAACAGCAACGACGGCTTTAGGTTTAAACTGCCTGTGCAGCCTATCTGGATCCTCGCTGCAGGAGGTATGAAAATCCCTGGCTTGCCTGCCAAGGCATGGTGGCACACCTATCTACTGGCAGCAGCAGACCGGATGGCTGTTGGCAGCAGTATCAGTTAAAACAAAAGGCTTTATCTCCCTGATCTAACACCACACGATCACTCTGCTTCTGGCCATCTTTCCAATCTCACCTTCTGCTTCATTTAATGTGCTCCAGAGGCTCTGCCGGCCTGGCTTCCAGCATCCCCTAAACTGGTGTCTCAAAGGCTGGCTGAAGATCCTTGTGCACACTGACAAATGGGAGAATTGAACGGAGGAAGAGTACGGAAGGAAATTCTGAAGCAGTGAAAAATAGAAGACGGGAACAGATTGAGCTTAGAAGGAAAAGGACACGTGTGATCTTGGCGGCGGCAGGAAGCACAGGGAGAGAACAGGGGAGTAGAGAAGCTGCAAAGGATCTAGAGGGTCAGAGGAAAAGAGAACATTCAGAGCAGAAAGAAAAGGTTAACTCTAAAGGAGAGTAACAAGCAGGAAAAACAGGTGAAAGAAAACAAAACAGAGAAAACAAAGACAATAGGTCAATTAGGAGGCAAAAGCAGGAAAGACCATACAAGAGAGCACCAAGGAGATGCTCCATCTCCTGGGAGCTATATCCTGCTTTATCTCTGAACCCCAGGTCCCAGGATTGCCCTGTGGGGACTGACCAGGAAGGGACAAGGGGTGATGGCCACACGGTGCTGCAGCCAAGCCACTGGCCTTGCTCCCAGTGGGACTCCCTGGCCTCTCCAGCACCCCCTGCTCACCCCAGCAGCCCCTAATCCCATGCACTTGCACTGGTGTTCCTGTCACTGAGGTTCATCAGTCACTTGCTGGCTGGGATCTCTTAGAAGGAGAGGCAGAAAGCATACACAGAAGGGGCAGCATCCTGGCTTGCTGCTGAGCACTCCCAAAAGACAAACACTTTGATGTATAAAAGGAACAAATGTGTAGCAAAACCAGACTTTGGTCTCCTGCAAGGGCTAGGGGATGTGTTAAAAGAGCATCTTCCTCCTCAGTGAATTGTCTTTGGGCCCTAGGTTTATCTAATGGAGGGATGGAGCAATCCCACTGACGTCACCAGGCTGACGCTGGTGTAGAACGGGTGCGTGTGGCTGGTGAAATAGGTCAGAGCTGTGTACTCAGAGGTGCAGCTGTTGAGTTCAGTGATAAAAAGGTGCTTTTGCAGCTATTTCCTCCCCAGCTCGCAGAGGGTGAGCTGCGCTCGCTGCCGGCGGGGCTCGGGGCCGGGGGCTGGCTGTGTTTCCTTTAGCACCTCTCTCCGCCCCAGCACGCAGTTTCCACAAGTCTTTGACAGAAAAATGCTGTTTTTGTTGATGTTCCACATTTCCGGTGGGTAAAAGCAAGACAAAGGATGCACCATGTTCCTGCTGTTGTAGGGCCTGCATCAAAATATTTTAATTGGTTGAATGGAGTGAAGTGGCTGAGGACTCGGTGCGGTAACAGTTGTGACCACTGATCAGCCGCTTGATTTCTCACCCTATTTTTTACACTGAAGTGCAAGAGATTATGATTATGATTATTATTCTACTCCCAAGTTGATACTTGACTTCTTATAAAAGCTTTCCATCGGAGATGTGAAATGTTGTCCTTGGAGCCACACTATTGCCTGAAGCTGGCTCTGCTCTGCCATTACACAGAGGGTAGTTCTGCGCAGTCATCGAGCTGCTGGTGTCCAGCATATTGCTCCGGGATTTCTGGGATCATGCAAGCTCCTAATAAACAACCCACGTCTTTCCTACGGATGGATCCCTTTCCTGCACGCAGCGGTGCCGGTGCAATCCACCCCACACCCATCACACCTAATCCCTTCTTGGAAGCAAATATTGAAAGAGAAAAAAAAAAAAAAAAAAACAACAAACCAAAACCAAACCAAAAACAAACAAAACCCAAACAAAGAAACACAACGCAACTCGTGAAAAGAGGAAGAAAGAAAAGTAACGCCCAAGGAGCTTGGCGGAGCCTCGAATCCCCCGCGCGAGGAAGCGGGCAGCTGACTTCCAGCATCCCAGGTGATGTAATGTGTGTTTAACGGCCGCACACGCCTCTGTGTGCTGATGAGCAGAGCAGGCAGGGGCAAGTAGCCACGCGGGCAGCTCTGGAAGCCGCTAGCAAGAAACACACCTCAGTGTGTGTGTGTGTGTGTGAAGCCATCGCCGCCCGCTCTCTCCCCGTGCCCCTTTGATGCCGGGAAGGAATGCTCCGCGTTCCCAACCAAAGGGTTTGCCCGTGGGCCATGCGGAAACAGGAGAAGCTGGAAGCAAGAAGCAACTTGTTCTGTCGGGGAGGAAAAGCAGCCTGAAGTCTGTAGCTGTGAGACTGCACGGTACAGCTTTTAAACGAGGTGGCCTGAGCGCTCGCAATGGTTGAAACCCAGCTTTCTCTCCGTGGGGCTGTTGTGGCCCCGGTGTGCTGGCCATTAGCCACCAGGTTTTGCCCCGGCCTGTGGCAGCAGGTGGATACCAGGCTATGGGGTTCTGCCTGAAGTGCTCTTTCAGTCTTGCGCGGCGCTGTGCTCCTCTCCAGCCCTCCCTCCGAGGCACGGCCGGGGACACTGTTCCTGTTTGTGTCCCTGGGACGGATGCAGCAGGCACTTTTACTGCACGTGAGGCAAAGGGGGTTTTGTTCCTTCTTTCTCCAGCACTTTCTTGGTAATGTTTTCCGCATTTGGTCTCAACCCACAGCCCTTTTCTCAGAAAAGTTAACAGAGTCACCCCGGCTGTATTTCCGTGGGTGGGGGTGTGTGTGTGTGTTTATACACGCATGTATGTGTTAAAAATATCCTGCTTAATTCAGGTACTATTAGAATATTCCATTACCTGGCTATTAGTTCAGTTAAGCCAAGCAGCAGTTTAAAATGGGCCTTAACCGTGCCGTCCGGAAGGGCATGTACCACTTTTGCCCAGCTCGGGCTGGCAGGTCCTGGGGATCTGAGGGGAACCAAGCTAAAGGGTTCCCTCAAGAGACACAAGATGCTGCTGCTCCCCTCCTGGTCCCCACCGAGGAGAGGGAGCCCTGGGCTGGGCTGCAGGGCTGCTGCTGCCGGCAAGCGGAGGAGCTGCTGGCCCGCAGTGACTAGCCCTGGGACAGAGAGGACATTGACTATCGATTACTGCTCCCGCAGACAAATTTACATATAAAAGCCGAACGTGAGAGATAACTAACAGATAAGCCTGCCCATTTTCCAGGTGCTGGAAAACCTGACTGCCTTCTTTATACAAACACAGGTTTAAATACTATTCACCTCGGGGGGTGTGGATGAGTTTATCTTGGTTGGGAATTCATGGAAATAACTTTTAACCCTTAGCATTGTAATAGGTTGCCCAATGCATCTATATAAACCTGATGCATATTTATAGCGTAATGATCCCTAGGGTTCATTAAATACCATAACAGGGACTTTCGGAAAGCAGTCAGATAGCCCCGAAGCTATATTAAGAAAGGCCAAACTGTTACAACAAAATATTTTAAAGTTGGTTTTATTTACTTTTTTTTTTTTTTAACTGGCCTTGCATTATTTAGCATGTTCTCTAAGGGATTGTTGTTTCATGTCCCTTTTCAGCACTTGAGATCTGAAGAGTCCCATGAAATAGTCTCTGCAGGCAGCAGCCAGTTAACCCTTTTGTGTTTCCACTGGGGATGTGGAGCTCTGGAGTGCTTCCTCCCTTCCCGGGCACCAGAACATTGCAGCCACTAGCAGATTTCCAGCACAGGTCTGTGCTGAAAAACTGTTGTGTACAAACATATATGGTGTGGTCCCGCAAAATTTAAGAGGATGAAATCAACAGCAGGCCACACAAATTTAATTAAAGCTCCATAGAGATTAACTCTGGAAAGCAGCACACCTGATTAATAAAGAAACTGCAAGCTCTATGAAGTTACAAAATGCTAGATAGGACTTATGGTATGTTAGCAAAGTTCGGGGTGAACCAGTATACTGTAAAAAAAATAAATAAAAATGCACTTCTGGTGCTCAAGAAAGAAAAGATTCCGCAGTTCATTACATGGCTTGTCTGTGTCGGTGCTGCAGGGCTAGAAGAAATCAAAAGTAATAAAATCCGACTTTGCCTCTAATACCAGCAGATCCAAAGCTAAATATGCAAAGGCGCAGTTCTGTTTTGTAAGACAGTACCATTTTTCCACAGTCTTTTCTCAGAGAAAAACCCCCATGCTTCAGAGTCAGGCGCAGAATTTTACACTTCCCGTTTCAGTGGCATTTTATTTCAGAAATGTTTTCAGCAA
>JAHREE010000348.1:333211-736831 GCA_033628505.1 Tringa tobata | reverse complement strand
GGGGCCCCTTCCCAGCCATCCTACTGGAGCGAGCGCAGGGAGATGCCTGTTTGGTTTGGATAAACCACCAAGCTGCAAGGATTTTAAGAGAACTTATCCAGACTGGCCGAGCCTTTACGGGTTAGCGAAACGGGTCACCAGAGGTTGCTGCCCATCACGGTGTCTGGTGCTTCCTGCCGGGGCCAGGAACACTGGCCCCTCGCGGGAATTTCAGCAGTTTCACTTCCACACCCAGCCCAGGGCCAAACGCCCATAAGCAGCAAGAACAAAAAGTAACGTTTTTTTTTTTTTTTTAGAAAAAAAAAGGGACACGTCACAAGTATTTCATAATTCAGAAAAGGTTTACCAGCAGAGGCTATGGCTGACCGAAAATGGACAGGCTCTGACCAGGATTTGGTGTGAAAGGAACGTGTAGCTTGTCTTTCCTGGGTATGGTCTGTGAAGGTGGGCTCCGGGAGGTTTGAAGGGGACAGGAGGACTCCTTGACCGGTCCCACCCGTGTTTTTCTGCAGCAGGCTTGACTGCTGTCAGACTTTTCCCATCCACACAAACCCCGTACGCACACAAAGTCTTATTAAGAAAGGATTGGTCTGAATGTTGACACATGTTTTGGGGGAGGGAAACCTTCTTTTAGCTGAACTCCTTCATCCACCTCTAGTGCCTCCTCTGCCCCAAAGAAAGGGTCGTTCTCATTCACTTCTTTCACTGCAGTTAATTAGTAAGTCCGAGCCAGCCCGCCCTCGAGAGCTGGTAGTTCCCCTAATCTCCCTGTTGCTAGGGCATGCCGACATGCTCCACTGGTACCAGTTCCAGCGTGATGCGGGGGATTGCGGAAAGAAAGGGGAAAGGCCTGATCAAACAGAGTCTGATTTAAAAAAAAAAAGGAAAAAAAAATAAAAGAAGCTCTTTTTGATGAGGCTGAGACGTTCACAATGGGGGAAAGCACAGGGTGAATGATAAGGCCTAAAGGAGCTCATTAAATGGAGGCAAGCTGGGCAGAGTTATCTTATTTCACTCCCTTTCTCCTGCCACCCCCGTGATGGAGAACTCTTTTATCAAAGTAGGTGGGGCAGGATCACTTCCTTGCAAAATGTCTGTTAGAAATAACTAAATGTATAATTGTTTTCCTCAGATTTTTTGTAAATTTAAATATTTGTAAAGCAAGCTGGAGCCTCAGCAAAGGGTGCTGCAGACAGAAGTGTAGGCAGCAGGTGAGAGAGGTCCCATAGTCCCATTTCCTCCTCCCGGCTCGGCCAGCCTCCTGAGCAATGGCAAGACAAAAGTTAAGTAGGACAGATGGACCTCAGGGACGATAGGGGTCAAATCTGAATGCAAATGTGAAATGTTTGCCTTGGAAATGGTGTTGCTTACTTTATTTGATCCGCACGAGCCTTTACGAAACCAGAGCCAGCGTATGATTCTAAAAGGTTGGTGCATTGAAATAAAGCATTGCCCAGCAAAAACCTCGCACAGTTCTCTCCTTGGGATCTCGGGCAAGTGCCTTTCCTCTGACTGCAGCCCGTGTTGGCTGCCTCAGGAGAACAGGGATCCCATCCCAGCACGTCTCGGTGAGCACAGGTATCATGAAGAGCTAAAGCGTGCCAGAGGCTGCAGGCTGACAGGGAAACTTCTTAGAAAGTCTGTGTTCAGCAGAAGAAACCAGGGTAGGGCTTAATCCCTTGCTGGCAACAAGGACAGTGGCAGAATGCAGTAACTGACAGTGCCTTCTTGCCTTTAATCTGAAAATTAGCCAGATTGCTAATCAGAGCTGTGTTTTGAGAGTCTGCATGAACAATGGATCACAAAACAGAAGCGAGCACCTGCCTCACGCGTCCTCTTGCTCACGAGAGTCATGAGGCCAGCACACCTTCATGTGAGACTTCTCTTCACCAAGAGAGGAAGGGGTGGCACGACTGCGGTCCTGCTGGCCAGCACAGCTCTGGGCGCCGGGGAAGGGGCAGCGGTGGCAAACCCCACCTTTTCTACACAAAACTCTGCCAGCTTTAGCTAAAAAATTTCCAAAGGTTCTTACTGGTTTCACTTGATCCTCTCCTCCATGAGCCCCAAAGGAGGCTGTTTTTTTGGAAAGTGACCTCATAGTCCTTATTAAAAAGCAATCCATTACTGTAAATAATTATGTTAACCTCCCTTGCCTGGAGGTCCTTCTCCCCACCTTAATACCTCCCTCTGGCCAAGAATTCCCCTCTCGCTGTGCAGGTGAGGCACGTGGACTGCTCACTTCTACTACAAGGAATAAAGTTAGCTATTTTCAAATATAAGGTCAGCCTTTAAATGTGAAAATACATTTTTATTAATCTCTCCTCCTGCTTCTGATAGTTTCCCCTCCCTCCAGCTATAGGAGCACACAGGGACCCTTGCCACATGGAGAGTACCTTATTTTCCACAAGGCAGCTCAGCCTGAGTATGACTTTACTGTTTTAATCCCTTTCAGGTATCAGTCTGATATGGATTTGTAAAAAAGAGATGGAGACAAAGGCCATTGGAGTCTTCTAACAGAAACGATCTCATCCATTACCCTGCACCACTGTCTGGTTTAATGTCATTATGTACCTATTTTGTACCTGGTGTTAACAGTGGCAATATGTGCAGGACAGTGGAGAACTTTTCTGTTGTTTGGGGGCTTTAATGTCCCCCCGTCTCTCCGCCAGGTTGACAACACAACTCTCTTCCTTCTTTCCAAGCATGGTGGCTTTTTTCCTTGCTTCTTGACAAGTAGCCTCTAATGATTTCTTATAAAAACTGGAAATGCCTCTCTCTTGCTTTTTAGACGTGATACGCTATGTGCCTCTGTGCATCAGTCTCTTTACACACAGGTCACATATGAGTTATGCATATTGACATGAAGAAGAACTAAGACAAGACAAAATAAGATCTAATGGCTGCAAGCACAACAACTTTGACCAGGAGGCACTTTAAGAGTGGCTGAGCAGAGGGATACTGTGCTATTGGCACAATTTGCCCAGGCTGAGAAGCAGAAGTTAATTGTTCTTCCATGGAAAATTGTCATGCTAAGGTTGGATAACAACTCTGTTAGAGGAGGCCAACAGAGATGTTATGGTTTGCTTCTTCTAGTGTTAACCTTTAACAATCCATAAATATTGTGTAAGTTTCCATACACTGCAGTTTATCAGCAGGGTATTCTGTTACTTGCTTTATGACCTAGACCATTGCTTTGGTTTAGCAGCAGATAGCAGCGGTGAACATGTCCCAGGCTAGGGTCTGGGTGGTGCCTGGGGTCTCTGGTTTAGCTGAAACCCATGCAAGGCTGTCTTCTCCTCTCTGACAACTGGCTGACACTGCAAAACGCACAGGAACCCTAAAAACAAAAGCAGGAGAATGGGAAGGAAGGCGGCTCACAGCCAGGCAAGCAGCCAGCTCTCTCTGCTTTTTCCTTTGGGTCTCCGCTTCTGGAAGTCCCTGCTTGCATGGCTGTACTATCAAATGAAGTTTTAGCTGTTCATTTATGGTGAATCATAACTAAAGGGAACCAAAGCGCTATCTGAAATTTGCTTCCTCTTGGGCAACAGAAAGCCTGTCTGAACTCCTTCCCCTTTTGGCTGCTTATGCTGCTCTTTTGAAAGAGCACCATTATAGTGGGGTAACACTGCTGTATTTACAGCACCGCTCCTACAGCTCCGGCTTCCTCAGGCAGTGAGCTTTTGAGTATCTTTGGTGATGAGAAAAATATGTGACAACGGAAGGTAAGCTAGAGTTTCTGTGCAGGCAGGAGTTCAGCATGATTACATTACTAGTGAATTTTGAGATTTTCATACTTATGACAACAAAAACACATTCCCCACTCCATCAGCCCAGTCTGTTCTGCCATCAATCTCGGTGGGGTGGCTGAGAGGGAAGCCAGGAAAAAAAAAAAAGGTGCCCAAATGAGAAGATATTTTTTTCTAATGAGCAGTTGAGATGAACCTGAAGAATACCTCTGGCTGTAAACATTTCTAGCATTTCTACCACTTGGGACTATGTAAAACTGAGATCCGGCTTAGAAGATTTTGTGATTTGCACCCATCACTTACAGTAAGGACAAGAGGTTAAACAGAAACTGACCAGCGGAGACTGAGTGTTCCCGGGTGGAGCCCACCAGTTGGTAAGAGGTGGAAAGAAAAATCAGGCTTCTGATCTTTCCTAGACCAAGATAAACCAGTGGTGATTCCATTAAAGCCACTTACTCAGTAATTAAAGGCATGTCATTTTGAATCTTGGGCAAGTGAAAAGTTTTAATGACATAGAAAGCACCTTGGTGAGAACAGCAACGAGCATCGGCTATCCAAAAACCAGAGAGCTCATAGGAGGTGTAACAGTAGATCAACCTGGAGACATCATCAGTTCTTCTTTGATCTCAGCCTCAGGCTAAAAAGCAGGCAGAAGCCAGGCCAAATATGTGAGGAGAAAACCACAAAGGTCAAGCAGCAAAAGAGTATCCAATTAAAAAAAGACTTTAAAGTAACAAGTAGTTTTTCCATCACTACTTTAGCAGCAAGAGGAAGACCCAGGCTACTGAAAATATGCTCTCCAGTGGGGAAGAAAGGCTATGGACTGTTCATGGCTAAGGTCACGGCTGTTTCGGACCTTTTTGCATGTGTTATTGCTTCAGACAAATATCGCAACCAATGTCAATGACAGAGGGGGCTGAGATCACAAAACTAGAACAAAGACTAGATCAGAAGATTCTTCAGGTAATGTTGAAGTCAGTTGGGCCAGATGAATTTCATCCTGGGGTGATATCTCCAAACACTTATTTAACCGCAAAAGCTCTAAGTGTAACCTTGCCTGGCTTCTGGGATGTTACAGAGTCCAGAGATTGTACTTGGAAGCCTGGAAAAGTGCAGACGTAGTTCCTGCCTTTAAAAGGGAAAAAAGGAGGAGCTAGGGATTACAGATTGTTCAGTTTAACTTCAATTCCCGGAAAAATACTAGAACAAACAATCAAACTTTGGTAAGCACCTAAAACAAAACAAAGAGATGAATAATGGCCAGCATAGATTCGTCAAAAACAAATTGTGTAAAACGGGTCAAATTTCCTTTCATGACAGGGTAAAAAAACCTCCTTGATAAGGGAGAAGCAATAATAGTCTTGTATTTTGACGGTGGCGAGGCTTTCGTCACAGTGTAACGCAATAGTCCTAAGCAAATGAAGGAAACCTGTGGCAGATGGAGATGGTTGAGGATGATGCAATATTGACCGGAAAACTGCACAGAGCGTAGTTATTAGTTATACTTTAAAAAGGGAGAGGTGGATCAAGAAGAGTTGCTGGGTCAGTCTAATCTAAGGGATTTTGAACAGCTTGGACAATGGAAGACAATGGAATAGAGAATATAATATTTTTGAAACATAAAGATACAATAAAAAAGTATTTAGACAAAGGGTCTTTAAAACAGGATTCTTTTCAGTAAAGACAGTTCTCAGTTTCTATAGATGGGCATCACCAGGAATAATTAATTCTATTTCTATAGGGTGGTAAATTTTTTGCCCAGGTAGTAACTCTGCCTAAAAAGATCTGCGAGATGTTCCATGTCACAATCCAAATATGAGTTAATTGTTAATGCAAAAATAGGAAATGCCCTACTAGGATGTGTGCATAGGCATGTACCCTGCAAATAACCCTTCTGTTCAGTTCTCTGTGAGGCTGCAGTTGGAGTGTGATGTCCAGCCGCGGGTGCTGTGCTCAAGACAAGGTCCAGAGGATGGCTGGGGGATGATAAGGGGTCTTGAAAACCAAGGAGGGAAGAATGAGCAAACTGCCTTTCTTTAGTCTAGAGAAGACTGAGGGAGACAGGGTTACTGCTGTCAAATACGTGAAAGATGGCTGGGAAGAAAAGGGGAACAAATTGTTCTCTGTATCCATGAAGGACAGGACAAACAGTGAGCTAAAATTACAGAAAATGAGACTGAGGTTGGATGTCAGAAGGCGGCAAGCAGTGAGGATAATGACACACAGAAGTATCTGAGGAGGGTGTGGAATCACTGTCCTTCATGGAGGAAGTTAGACAAGCATTTGCCAAGAGCGACAAATGTAACAATCCTGCCTTGGGAGATGAGTCTGGACTAAGTGATCTTCTGAGATCCCTTCCAGCCATATAAGCCCCTGATTCTCCCCTAGCTGCTGGAGAAGGCACAGCTGATGTGGAGCATTGCAAGTGCTCCACGTTTGCAAGTGAGAGCCAAGAGCGCTCCTGCAGGAGCGGTGTGCACTGATTTCTGGGTTGGAGGAACAAGGTTGCAGTGGCAGGTAAAGTCACCGGAGACTGAGACGTCCTTGGATTATGAGAATATAGTCCTGCATGTTTCATCGCACATTTAAACATCTCTGGTTTGCACAGCAACGATACGTGACATGAGCCTTGAAAGCACTGATGAGTGTAAAACAGTCTGTCACGCCAAAACTGTCACTGGCTGTCCCTAGGATCGCACACAAATCGCAGCCTCCCGTAGAGCCAAGCAGGGCGGGCTGTCCTGCTCCACAGAATTCCTGGCTGCCTGCTTCCACCCTGGTGGGAACCAGAGGCCAGCACAGCCCTGGCACCGGTGATGCAGGCTGGCACTGGCGGTGTTAGAGCTGCCACAGTCGCCGTCAGACGCTGGGGAACAGAAATGTGAACAATTGTTTTTTTAATCTGGAATCCCCGCAGGTCATTAGGGACAGAGCTTGCTAAAGATTATTTTCTGCAAGCGCTTCCAGAAGTTTGTGTTTCTCTAGGAACTCAGTGGAAGACAAATGGAAAAGGGTACAAGCAGGAAGGACAGAAATACTCTTGTTTTTTTCCCCCCCAGTTTCTAAAGACAGCTTTTACAAACATCAGTATATAAATAGAAAAAAGGAGAGGGCTTATTTTAAAGAGGTAGCTAACCCAATGTCCCTTGAAAAAAATAGCAGAGAAGTAACACTGAAGTCCTTTAACTCTGTGTCATAATTTATAGCAGGTTTCCAATTGTGAAATCTCTCAGCGATGTGGGACAGATGTTACGGGGAGGAAAATAAAACAAACAGGCAAGGGGATGGGAAACGCAGAGAAGTTGAAATGACACCGTGTTGTAATCCTTATGGGAAATCTCTATATGGCTTTCCAAAGTACTGTGCTGGTGAGCAATTAGGAAGCTGGACGAGTTGCATAAACAGAGCCACTAGAGGTCTGTAACTGTTCCCATGCAGCTTCCACAGTGAACGTCAGTCTCAAGGGCAGCTTTGGGGAAGGGACTATTTCTGCCCACCATCTTCTAAATGATCCCTTTAATATTCTGTCCAGAGCTATTTGCTTAAGAAATGCACACAAATGGAGGTTTTCTAGTGCTTGTCCCTGTTCCTATGGCAGTAGATCAAAGGCAATAACAATACACAGTTAATTAATTCAGGAGAAGGAATTCCCACTTGCAGCGATCTTAACCCTGCAGTGGAGGGAAGGCGTCAATCATAAGGGCAAAGGTGCTGAAATTGGCATGGATTTGTGGGTTGTTGGGGTTTTTTTTTCTCCCCACTAAAGAGTTCAGGAAGGGAGTTAAACAGTAAATGTCACCTGAGCTTCAGAAAAAGTAGGACTTTTATACAAAAATCAAGAATTTATAAGTGTGCATGAACCATCCAGTTGCAAAAAATCTGGGCAAAATCTAGGCCTAGAGTCTTACACAATGAAACCTCTCCGAAGGAACTGCATTTTCCCATTCAGGTCAAGTTTGGAGAACATCCCCCTCAGCTTTACTCCAAGTGTCCATCCCCACATCAAAGACCAGCAGCGTCCTCAAAGGCAGCAAAACCTGGCCAAGGGAAAGTTGGGGAGGATCTCATCTCTGCCTGCAGCCTCCCAGCTTCGTGTAAACTACAGGAGCAGGGGGGACAAAATGACTGTGAAGAACCAAGGATTACTGACCTACACACAAAGGAGTGCAGGCAAAACCCCTCAGACAGAGCTAACAACAAATAAATGAAGAAAGGCCTTTTGGGGGGCAGAGCAAGGGCCTGCACTTTCTAGATGCCTTAAAGACCAAAAGGAAAGAAAAGAGAAGTTTGTCAATTTTACTTGAGCTAGAAATTACCACGGCAGTAATCTGAAGCAAATCTGGAATGGGTGATCTTAGAGGCCAGCAGAGAATGAAAAAGTGGCAAGAATGACTAGTTGCCCATCAAAAATATATTGTCCCTGAGTGTGAATAGTATAGGATAAAGGATCACACATGAAGCAAAATATCATGGAATTCCACTGATGTTAAATTAATTAGTCTCTTCAGATAATATCTTCAAAAAGACATTTCTTTGCAAACAAATGTTCTAAAATAATGTTTCACTTGTATCAGTGGCAAAGGTCCTGCTGACTTCTCCTTAAACAATTGCAGAATATTAAAGGTGAATTCAGTTTAAGAATCTGTTATCCTTTTGCCTGGTAAACCCTTAGTTTCCTTTTCACACGCAGCTCACCTAACCTGGCCTGCATTTCTTTCTCCACACCGGGTAAGTGACCCACACGATCCTTTGTGTGATTTCTGCAAGCGAGCTCCCAACAGACAGCACTGAGAGACCAGAGCTCTGCTGAAGCTGATTTTACAGAAAACATGTTGAACCCTGTGGCCAGTATGTAGTTTGGTGTAAGGCACCAAATACTTTCAGGGTGGAATCTGCCTACCTGAAATTGCAAAGATGACATTTTGGGCTTGGGCAAAAGAAGGACATGAGACTCATACCCAACCAGCGCAAGCTGATGGCTTGTCTACCACTGTGTAAAATAAAATAGCCATTAATTAGAAAAAAATCAGATAAAGGACTCACTTAGATCTGATGGCCCTGTATGCTGCAGGCATCTTTATCATATTTGCAGAAATCTGCTGCACAAATTGATGTAGAAATTGTTTCCTACCTGCAGCCTGTATCACCTTTGAACTCCAGCTGACACCATCCCAATGGCACAAAACTTTAAGGCTCTGACATACGAGAAGGGATCTTTACATTACAACATCTTACAGCCAGTCCTGTAGGTTTTAGCTGGAATCACGCGTGCCTTCCCAGCACTGCACATGGTAAATGTTTCTACCTACACAGAGACCTCTGTGTGTCCATTCATTCAGAAACACCATCTGTGCTCACACTGGGGCTCACGCCAACCCACGTGCGTGTGCATGTGGTTTCTCATCATATATGTTTGCACCGAAAGGGGAAGGTGAGGAAGAATGGGCCTTTTCATTCTAGGAAGGCCCTGAACTATCATGTTGTATATAGATCCGGAAAAAGGTAGTGCTGCCATTTGGAGCAGAGTTTAGGGGCTCAGAAGAGGATGGCCCCTTCATGCTGGCATAATTTAATTTCTCTATTTACTGGATATTGCCCCATTAAACCACTTGCAGCATGGCCAAGGACAGGCTATATAAGGCCTAATTATACTCCCTTATGAAACTTGGTAGAAAAATCCCCGACACCTTCAGTCAGGGTTTTTTGGCGTTTATCACTTATCATATGTTCTTATGGATCCTTGGGAGTGCTTTTTTTAGTCTTTTACAAGAGTTCAGTTCCTTCGCTAAGACATTACAAGAGATTTCTCATACTGTACTGGGTCAGACCCCAGAACTGGTCGGTCTGGTCTTCCATGAAGTGCTCCCTTAGGCTGCAGGGGTTGGGAGAAGACCTGTCAAAGGCCCAGTTCATACTAGAGCCAGCATGCGTGAAAAGACAGCACCAAAAGCTGAGATCAGGTAGGACCCGTGTGCCGTAAGAGCAGAGGGAGTGGGATGAGTCTCAGCCCCAAGGAGCTTCCAGAAGGAGGTGAGCTGATGCCTGCTGGTGACATTGTTTTTGAGACAGGAGAACTTAAAATTTGTTATTTAAAAAGCATTATTTTTGGTACCTTATAGCCAGCAGGTTCTTTTGGCACAGATAACCCTCATCATTGCACTTGAGATGTTATCAGAGTTTGCCAGTACAGTTCTAGGGAGAGTCTTTGGGCTATTTGCTTCATAGCTGGAGCTTAGAGCCAAAATACTTACTGTAACCTGAGCTTTAAAGGTTTTGCATGTTATTAAGAAAGCAAGCTGCAGCCTGTCCTCTCCCCTCCTCCTTTCTTGAGGGTGGCTAAAGTACTGCAAATACAACACATGCACACTGCCTTTCAGCTGGCTTCAAAAAAATATATCTACAGTAGTGTAATTTTTGTGTTAGTAACACAAGTGAAAAGTATGCAAAGACTCATTCTGGTTCTCTGTTTAGTGATACTGAGGTACGAGGCTGGCACAGAGTGTGAGCTTCTGGCTTTAACAAGGTGGCTGAAGCGCATATTCCTCCTCTGGGCCATTTGTCTTGTCAGGAATGTGCTAAAAACAAATCACTGTATACTTGTAGTGATGGCTGGAGTTGGCCCAGTCCCCACGGGAGTGAGATGAAGGCATTCTGCTCTTTGTGGTCCCTGATAAGGTGGAACTATCTGTTACTGATGGCTCGGATTTTTCTCAGGGTCATCATTGGGAAGGGCAGGCTGGCACCTACACTGTGAACTTCCGTACCTTAAAACATCTAGAATTCTTTTGTTTTACCTTTAGTTTCAGTTTTCTGAGGAGGAAAAGGGTCCCGATATAATTTTTGATTTTTTAATGCATAAATGCAATGTTCCAGGAGATATTTTTACCTGTAAGATAGCAATTGACACTCTCAGGTAGATCTTCAACTTAGAATATCTTTTCTTGAAATCAGTGCTTTTCCTCTACCCTTACCACCCTCCTTGTAGCCCCAGAACACGAAGGGTGGTACGCTCCCAAAGGCTGCTCTAACACAGTTGCCCAATAGCAGGGCCAAGTTCTTACCTCAGCTGTATTAATGAACCCCTTTAAACAACCAGCGCAACGCAGGAGGTGATTGTGTGAGCAATATTCAGCTACGTGTCTGTGCTCCAGATACTGGGCTGGTTGTGAAGCAGGCAAGTCTCCAAATCGGCAACTGCATTCCTGTTGCCACTTTCCCATGCCAGCTGTCTCAAGGAGCTGTTAGAAGAGGTGGCAACCAGGTGCCCGAGGACAGCTTTCACTCCCTCCTTCCCCTCGCCATGCTCTGGACATCTCACCCAGTGAGGGAAACACTATTAGAGTATTAAGTCATCTCGGAGCTTCCGTGAACTCCCTTTTTCTTGCCCGATCCTCCTGTGGCTTGCCAGGTTGATTCCCGGGTCCCAGAGCACCGGAGTTACGGCTAAGTGCACAGCATAAAGGCGGGGAAATGAGTGGCTACACAGCAAAAGCATATTCTGTTGACTGGACATTTGTCTCATCAGCCTTGCGAAACAAATCTGAATCATACTGTTCCTCCCACACAGAAATCCCCTTCTGCTATAGTTATGCCTCACATACCTAATAGCTTAGTAATCAGCATAAAGGAACTTCTCTGCAAAGCTGGGGAAAACCATATAGCCCAAGTGGTAGAGAGTGGCCAAATGCCACCCCCTTCGGCTTTGGCCCCAAAGAGACATCTCAGATATTGACACCATGACAATCACTATGAGAAGTCCTAGTGGAAAAGGATTTTTAAAAAAAAGTGCACTTACCTCTCTCTTAGACAGCCAAGAATAACTGGAACATCCTGTTAATGTTTTGGTTACTCCACACGCTTTCACAAATCTTGCTGGGAGCATGGCAGCAGCATAACCAAAGCTAAAGGGGTTGTGCCATCATTTAAACCCACCTGCTGCTCCTTTGAGGTTCATCTGATCAGAGGGGCTGAACCACCTCCACTGTGGCTCACACCTGATGCTCATATCTATCTCAGCAGGTGAGTGAAGGCTTTCTGAAGCAGCCCAGGTGCTCCATGTCCTCATGACCCTGCAGTGGGTTCAAGGCATAAAAAAAATTAGCAAAATGGCCAGGGGGCATGAATCTACAATCAGTGCTTGGGGTGGGATGGGATTGGATGGGTAACCGATCATCAGGTTGTGAGCAATTCTATTGCATCACTTTATTTTATATATTCTTTTACCATTATTTTTTTTTCTCTCTTCTGATACTGTTCTATTAAGCTATATTTATCTCAACCCATGAGTGGTTTTTTTTCTCCCCCTTCCCCCTACCCTACCGGAGAGGGGGCAGTGACTGAATGGCTGTGTGGCTGGTGTTAAACCATGACAAATGGGAAACTGCCCCCCTTTCTCTTGGGTGTCTGGGAATACCGGGGCTGGGAGTCCTGTAGTTCAAGCTTATGGGTTTAAATTACTGAATTCAGTGCATTTTCATAGGGCAAATCTAGCCCGGCAACTTCCAGGAGGGCTTAACTCCTACCAAACAGAAGGAGCATTTATTTCCAACCCGTTTGAAGGCAGGTAAAGAAGTGAGGTTGGCGTGGCCGTAGCCTCAGCTACCGACCAGGCTGGGGCTGCAGGGGGACCACCGGTGGGAAGGGTGGCAGCAGGGGACACCGGACACATCTGTCTGGGCTCTGCTGATCTGCCTTCCCTGGCTGCCATCCTCACCTCCGCCCGCTCGGGCAGCCTCCAGCCCCGCCGCCAGCCCCTCCTCGTCCCGCCGCAGCAGCACTGGTCCGGCACCCACCTCCCGCTGCCCGTCGCCCCGGGGAAGGGACCGCACCGTTTATTTTGGAGGCCGGCGCTAATCCCCTCCGCCCTCGCACCCCTCGGCTTGCAGCATCGCCCGCGATAGCGGGGAGGCCGCCGGGTGACCCTGGATTAGTGTAAATATTTTGCTTTGGCTGGAAGGAAATGTGACATACATTCGGGGTGGAAGTTATCCAGAGGCTGCGGCCTCGGGAGCCAAACCGCTGGGAAGCCCTCGCCGCGGTGGTCTCGAGGTACCGGCGCTGTCAGGCTTGTCGGCCTTACCCCCCACGGCGCCCCGGCGGGGGTCACACCGAGGTGCCCCTCGGTGACGGAGCGAGCGCAGCCGGGGGTCAGCGTGGGGTGCCCCACGGACCTCCCCAGCCCTGGGGAGCGAGGGTGCCCGCACTCCCCCGGGCCCAGCGGGGCTCGCCTGGCCTGGCACAGCTCCTCCGGGGAGGCTGGGCGCCAGGACGAAAGCACAGCCTGGTGGAGGGGGACGGGCACAGCTGCCTTCCAAACCCCGGCGTGAAGCTGGAGGAAAGATGCCATCAGAAAGAAATCACGAGGCGATTACTTTTGTGATAATTTTTGTTTCCTAAGCCACGCGGCCGTGTAAGCAGCCATGGAAGGCAGCTCCCCCCAGCCTCCTGCTAACGAGCCTCGCCTCACACCCTGGCTGGGACAGTTTAAAGCCCAGATGGGTTTCACAGAATCGCAGAATATTCATGGTTGGAAGGGACCTTTGCGATCATCGAGTCCAACCACAAAAAAATAAACAAAAAAACCCCAACCAAACACACCCCCCAAAACACACCACACCCACTCACAAACAGACACAAACCAACAATCTCAGGCACTAGAGCGTGCCCTGAAGTGCCATGTCTACACGTTTCTTAAATACCTCCAGGGATGGTGACTCCACCACCTCCCTGGGCAGGCTGTTCCAGTGCCTGACCACTCTCTCAGTAAAGTAATTCTTCCTAATATCTAATCTAAACCTCCCCTGCTGCAACTTTAGACCATTTCCTCTGGTCCTGTCATTATTCCCTTGGGAGAAGAGGCCAACACCCACCTCTCTACAACCTCCTTTCAGGTAGTTGTAGAGGGCAATGAGGTTCCCCTTCAGCCTCTTCTTCTCCAAACTAAACATGCCCAGTTCCCTCAGCCTCTCCTCATAGGACTTGTTCTCTAGACCCCTCACCAGCTTGGTGGCTCTCCTCTGGACACGCTCCAGCAGTGTTTCGCAAGTTCCTCCAGCTGAGGGGTGTTTGCTGTCGGTGACACTTGCAATCCCCTGCCTCAGTCTGCCTGGCCATAGCGTGTGCTTAAAAAGGAACACTAAATACGATGCTTAAAAGCGTACTATATGTAGTAGCTAGTGTTACATTTTACATCTGATAAACGTTGATTAACGGTATTTCAAAGCACAAAAGGCGCTGGGATCTCATGCACCGGCTGGAGAGAAATGCATCTCCCAGATTTAACCATAATCTTGCTGACTTATGCATTTGACTTGGCACGGCGGGCTGCCCCGGAGCGGTGTCTGCTCGCCCGGCATTCCTCCCCCTGCTCCCGAGGGGCTGGCTCCCCGCAGCGGAGCCCAGCAGCCTCCCCGGGGGCTCAAAGAGCCGGATTATCCAGATGGGGCAAGCTCCACCCAGCCGAAGGTCGGGTTTTGGTCAGTATCCAGAAATTAAGGCACTCACTTGTTGAGGTTTTAGGCCATGCCTAGGCCCCATCCTGATAAACTGCTGTGAGCTTAATTACCAACCTTTGTTTCTCCAGACAGTCAAATTTGTTATGGAGAAAACGCATGTGTGTTGGCTTCACTTGTGAAAGGCTCGACAGTAGATAATTTAAAATCAAGTAAGTGACACAGTCTGCCATTAAACCAAAACCAGGAGGTTCCATTTCACAGGACGGTGCTCCTCCTGCACTAAAATAAAAGCTGAACCAACAGCACAGTAATGCTCAGCCAGTTCACAAAACCGTAGGGAGGCACATTGACTTTTTAGGAAGATCCCTGGCGAATGTTAAACAAACCCTGGCATTCCTCGTGCCGCTGCCTGGAATCAGCGCTTTGCCCCGGTACGTGCGGGGACATTTAAACAGCTCTTGGGGCGGCCGCTGGCACCGTCGCACTGAATCCTGCCTGGGAGACCTCAGGAGTGAGTCAGGGAGAGGGGAATTAACCCGTTACTTAGAGCACGCTGCCAGTGTGCTTAGCCAAAAAGCAGCGGAGAAGAAAGGCAATGAAATGAAAATTTGGAGAACTGGGAATTTTCATTGGGTGAAGATGACTTTTTTTTTAAATTAGAAATATACACATACGTATACATACACACATATGTACGTATATATACATGCACACCCTCTACGGCCCAAAAAGAGAAACAGTGGCTGCCACGGCCACACATCTCTCTCCCTGACTCTCCCGTGCAAGGTGCTTCAGACAAGCATGGAAGTGGCTCATGAGGTGCTGGCAGTGCCCAACCTGCTGCTGGCGCCTCAAGTCGCACCAGGGGAGGTTCAGATTGGATATTAGGAAAAATTTTTACACTGAAAGGGTTATTAAGCACTGGAATGGGCTGCCCAGGGAAGTGGTTGAGGCACCATCCCTGGAGGTATTTAAAAGACGGGTTGACATAGTGCTTAGTGACATGGTTTAGTGATAGTTTTTTATCAGAGTTAGGTTGATGGTTGGACTAGATGATCTTAAAAGTCCCTTCCAACCTAGACGATTCTATAATTCTATGATTTTGAAGAGTTAGGAGGTCAACTTGAGTCCTGAAGCAAGAGCTTCAGCATGACTTCCAGTTATAAATCTGAATACAGACATATAAGAGCAGCCTGACCCATGGTGAGGTGTGGGCCCCCCGTGACTCCCCACAGGCCATGCTTTCCACAGCCTCCCTGCTCAGCACAACAGCACAGCTCTGAAAATCAGCTAGAAATGGTGAGTAGCCCATGTGCCGGCTAGCTGAGATACCACCACACCAGAAATAGCTAGGGCAGGTTGAGAGGTTAAGAGTAAAAATAAACCTAGAGACTGTAGGAAATGTAGGAGTGGTTTAATTGAGCAAAGTGTAGAACAAAGACAAAAGGTAAGGAACAACACTCTGCGTTGGGCGGCTGCAAAGTCGTGAATTGAGAGGACCTCGGCTGGACACAACATGACATCTCCTGTCAGAGCCATTCCTCCCTTCTCTGTACCTCAGCAGGGCAGAGAGATGGCCAGTGCTGGGCCAGCAAGGGGCAAGTCCCTGAACTCACTGCCGCTATGGATAGGAAACGCTGGGAAAGAGCGATGATGGAGCCCGCAGCCCTTACAGACAGGCTCAGTTCCCTGCCCAGCCGATGACAGACCTGTCTCCCATCACAGACTCTCTGTTTAACAACAGATTAACTGGATTCTTTTGAGCTTTTCTTGCCCAAAGCAGCTGAAAGGACGGCCCACCAATACTAGCAGCTCTTTTTGATCTGCTTTTCCTTTGACATTGTCTGGGGTACTCTGCCCCTGCAATGTAAATTCATTCCTTTTTCATGCGGTTGGTTGGGATTTGGGAGGAGGGGAAAGTGCCAGCCACCTACAAGGCCAGCCAGAAGAGTTGCCATCTAAAAGACCAGAGACGTGATTTTAACTGACAAAAAAAGGTTTTGAGAGTAGTTAGATCATTTTTCAGGGGAGGTGTGTGGTGGTGTTGGCACAAAGAGCGAGCTCTGGACTCAGCAGAAACAGCTAATTCAGCCAAGTGCCAAAACCAGTGCCAGCTCTAGATAAACTTTGCTGCTCCTCTTGCAGTTTTCATCCAGGCTTGTCCCAGTCAGCACCAGGAACTGCTGCCTGGTGCACCTCAGAAATGAAAAGAAGCCAGGAGAGACTTGTGATAACGTTTCCTATGGGTTTGCTTCGAACAAGGCTGTATCTCACACCCCGAGTCCCACTTTGTTGTGCCAGTTCAAAAAGTTGGCTTGGTGTTTACATGGTCATAAGCTGGGGCAGCCACCAACCCGAGCAGCAGGAAGAAACTTCCCCCCTGAGCAGAAGTGCTCATGTCTGGGGTTTTTGGCTCTGAAAAGTATAGATGCAGGGGGTCTGTGAATTACAGCTCCGGATGCAGCTTTCAGTGGTCAGAGCCACCTCTATATAAATACCTGTGATGAAGCATGTGCTTAACTTCCTAAGCACAAAGCTCTCCCGTCCTGAGATTTGTATTTCAAGAAGAGGAGAGAGAGATACCTGGCATGTGTTTCTGAGCTGGAAAACGTGAAAAGTTATGCACAACAAGGAAACACAGCACATTTTCAGAGAGGTAGCTGGGAGGGCTCTCTCCTTTCCATCTCTGTCTGTCAACAGAAGAGATGCTTGAAGACTGAGCCCGTCCTGAAGCCCTCATTTTCTTTTGCAGAATAATAAGCAAATAGGTTTTACCCTGTTGCCTGCAGGGAAATGGTTTTGTAATGGAAGGAGCACCCTGCACTAAATCAACAAACAAGAGAATGGCTGTGTTTGTTTTTCCATGTACTGGAGGTGAAGGTGCAGCCACGCTGGGGTTTCTTTCACATCCTCTCCACTTGACACCGGGCAGGGGACAGGCACAAACACATGCAGAGCTGCACATCTACTGGAGGGAGCCTGTAACTGGAACAACAAAACCCTTGGTCTCTGCCTTTCCCTCCCTGCCTGCCGTGTCCTCCCTGTCGGATGAGTGGGAGATGCGGGACGCCTGGCGTGCCTGGTGCTCTCCCCCCAGGCTGTGCTTTCATGAATGCTTTAAGCTACCAAAGGGAGCTGCCTCCCTGTCCCACTGCCCCCGGCTACTTGCTTCCACCCCTCAGCTCTTGTGCAATCACACCAAAGCGCAGGGGTGAAGGCAGCTGGACTACAACCAACCAACAGCTGCAAAAAGGAAGCTTTTTCTAAACCCAGCTCTGTTCCCCACTCCAGTTCACTCTCTTGCACTGGGAGTGATCCTCACCTGCCTCTTTTGGCAGTGATGCTGGCTTATGCAGACTGGTGTTTGTGGCCCTCTGGCCTGGGGCAAGGGATGACCTGGAGGTGGTGGCCATGCTGGCCCCAGGGCATCCCTGCCTCCCTGTGTGGGTGGCTGGAGAGGAGAGCAGCAAGCACAGCTGCACTAATCAGGCAGAAGCAGTGATGCTGTTGGAGGTATCTAGTTAACATGCATTTGTATACTCATAGAAATGCACTTTAGTATAGCTCATTTCACACAGGGTGGGTGTTTTTGCTTATTGACTCCAAATACAGAACTGCCAGTATAATTTTCATCCATGCTATGTATGTTTTTTTGGTATGTCTGAAGGACTGTGCCCAGCACAGGCACAGTCTCTGCACTGATTTGGAAAAAAAAAGAGTTATCTAGCCAGACAGAAGTATTTTTTCCTCCCTTCAGCTGCATTCCAGAGACAGTCAATTATTTGGAAGTATCTCACGTGCTTAGTCAGCACACAGGGAGCATTTGCAAAGGCAAGAGCAGGAGTGAGTTTATGTTTTAATCCTGTCTTACGTAGATGTATTTGCCTTATCCATATATTTCTAGCATTTGAACCCCCAGCCCAAAACCAGGCCTACAGCAGGAATGAATACCTTAAGAGAGCATATGTTACAGAGAGCTAGCCGTGTCTAGGACCCCTCATGCACAGCTGTATGCCCATATGGGCTTATGTTTTTCATATATATTTCCTGTTGGCCCTCCTTGCTCCTCTCAGATAGCGAGAGAGGTATTTCTGTGTGCATCTGCGTGTGTTCGTGCATGTGTTAGGACAGGTACAGCTGTGCCCATACAAGTACTTGTAGACACATGCAGATATATATGTGCCCCTACAGAGCCACGTTACTAGTCACGTTTACATCTGCCTATATACATGCCTATCCTGCCATGCAATCAACATATACACAAGTTTGCAGCAACAAGCCAATTGTTTTTTGTCTCTCCTGAATTGCCAAACGCTGGAAGCCGCAGGCTAGCTATTGTGGTTACCCTGATTCCCAGGTTCCTTCTGCAGTTGGCGAGTAAGCGGCGCTGCAAGTTTCCTAACAACTGGGATGAAGTTTTGTGTAAATCACCTTCTAGGCATTAGACTTTTCCCAGCAAAAGAGGGGGGCGGGTGTTTAGAGGAGGGAGAGTTGCTCTCTTTGATGTGGGGATTAGTTCACATGTCAGTGTTATCCCCTTTTTTTTAATATGCTGTGATTTATAGAAGGGCGGCTATGAGAGATAGCCAAGGGGACACCCACGTGGGATCTACTGACAGCCACCACCTCCCAGAAGATACGTACAGCTAAAGCAGCTGGCATCAACAGAAAGACTCCAATTGCAAGAAAAGAAAGCACCATAAGAAATAACCTGTTTTGCCTAACAAATGCTCTCTGAAAATTAGGATGTGCTTTAATATTTACAGAGCAGGAACTGGTTTTCCCAGCAGCAGAAGGGGAGTCTTTTTGCACATCCATAATAAAGAAATTATAAATGCTTTTTTCCTTTAAAAAAATGTTTGGTTTGTACTTTTCCCTTAGAGCACACATCACTAGTGAGAACGAGTGTGGCTCCAAAAACGATTATGCTCACTTGAAACATATTTAGCAATGCGACTGCTCCAGTCAGAGTTTCCATGCTCTCCTGCATGAATCTTTTATCAGTGCTTTAGAAAAACTTCACTTTTTGGTCAAAAGTTATGTGGTTCTTCTGCGATCCAATCTTATGTCTATTAGTGTTGGAGGAAACTTTCCTGATGCTTTTCATGGGAACTGGATAAGGCTCTGACTTATTAGGCTAGAAGCCATATTCAGAGCAGCTTTGCTTAGCATATCTGAATTGTTTAGGCTTACTGCTTTGTGCAAGGGATGGCTGAGGGGCTGGAAAGGGAGACACTGAAGAATACCGTAAGAAAGATTTAATTAGTTTTTACTTAAAATCAGTCTGTATTGGTATTTTCTTCAAAGTTCTATCTGTTTTGGGCCACTTAAATTCCTTATAATAATAATTATTCCTAATAAAAATTATTTGTTCTGTTGTCTTTGAATGAAACTTTGAAACATTCTAAAAAAAAAAAAAGGAGCGGTTTAATTTCCAGCCAGATCAGGTCTTTGAGCTGACTCCCCACATGGCTGCAGTGCTACTGAAGGCAGTGGGGGCCACAAGACTGTGCCAGCCCAGACTTCGGGGTGAGCTGCTGTAAAACTCGACCCTAAACAAGCTGTTTTACCATGTTGTTACCACAGAGGTAACACGGAGTTTTCCTCAGCTGTCTCCCCTGACTCCTCTCCCACCCAGATACCCAAAGTTCTGCATTCACCTTCAATGCTGCTTTAGGCACGGGGTCCTCCCAGCACATCAGTGGCTGCCGGGGCCCCTCACCTTGAGGGACAGACAAAAGCCAAGCCTCTTCATCGTCGCCACAGTTCCAATTGCCTCCCACTATTCTCTAAAGCCTAAAGAGGCTATTGTGTCACCCCCCAGGAACCTATGACTGCTGCTGACAACCAAAGCATGATGCACAACTGGACGTGCCCCACACAAGTAGGCTTTCTACCCAGGGTAGTACAGTAAAGTGTCCACGTTCAAGTGTGGCCTCACAGTGTGACTTCTCCCACCGAGGCCGGGGCTGCTCCGTGTGCTCTGACCCAGACGCTAATGGACCTTCTAAAACCCACAGCAAAAGCACAGACAGAAGCTCCTCTGGCGTCTCCCCAAGCGGTGGGGTGCCCCAGCCCAAAGCCTCGGAAGGCTGGTTGTGGCAGCACGCTGGCACAAACGGGCACGGCTCTGCGGAGCACGGCACTGGGAATGGCAGCTTTGGCTCTTGGGTGCCTGCGTATGCACCACCTTGGCTTGCTACTGCTCTTTTGGGCCACTATAAAGTGACAGCAAATACAGTATTTCTCAGAAACGCACACAAAATAACCCTCTCCCTCCCCACCAGGGAACAGATGATGTTTGCATCATCCTGCAATGAGCAGGGACATCTTCAACCACATCAGGTTGCTCAGAGGCCCAACCAGGCTGACCTTGAATGCTTCCTGGGATGGGGCATCTACCACCTCTCTGGGCAACCCGTGCCAGTGTTTCACCACCCCCACAGTAAAAGTTTTTTTCCTTTTTGTTTTTCTGCTTATTTGTTCAAATTGTCAAAATATCTGACTGAATGAATGTCAAGCACTATCTTGAAGACAATACTTCATAGATGGAAAGACAATTCAGTGATCTATGGGGTCCCACCTTTCACTGCACCTTCCAGAAATGGGAAATCCTCCTCGCTGGTCTCCTGGCTGTCATGTGGCAGGGTGGGCAACGCCAGCACGTCACAGGCACAGACATCACCAACTCATGTTTTCTTCTACAAACGTGTTACCATTTGGGTGCTCAGACCTCGCTCCATTCTCACCCGTAGTTTGAATCCTTCCTGAAGGGTTAAATAAGTTTTTTCCTTTAAATAAACAGACAGCACCAGCTGATTAAACTCCAGTATTTATGCATGTATTTTGTTAATGCTTTTCAGTGAGAAAAGGCATTCCTATAATATTCAGGTGTGCTCTCATCTGGGAGAAGCAGGATTTCTCAAGTCTCCTGTTAGGATTGCATTGCAAATATCCAATTTAAGCAAAGTATGTTAAATGCCATATATACCAAAGAGTAGACAAACCATTTTTCAGTAGTTACAATTGAGTGTAGAGACTGAGTCCAGAACTCAGATTTTATGATTTTGGAGGCTTACAATTAAGAATTAAAGAATGTAATGAAATACAAAGCAACAGTCAAGCAGTCGGCCAGTCAAGCAGAACAGCCTTACACTTTTGAATGCATGAGAAAATCAGAGAATTTGCAAAATACTGTCAATTTTATTTGGGGTTATTTTTGTTTGGTTTTGAAAGTTACGTTGGTAATGATATAGCTTAGAACAATATACATAGACTGTAGGCTAAAACTTCACTATGGTCTTTTCACTTAAACCCACAAAAATGCATGTACGTGTTGGAGTTCATAACCAGCCTGCCCCCTCCCCTCCAGAAAAAAAAAAGAACCAAAACTGAAAACAAATGCTCAGTTCGATTATCCAACTGTTTGGCTTGAAGGTGCAACTGGCACGTCTTTCTGTGGGCCATGTGAAGCCCAGATGAACACTGGGCCCTGACAGCCAGACACAATTCCCATGCTTTCCAAAGCCGAGCTGCATTTCATGAATCATACACTGTCACATGCGCGAAATCCTACGTGGAAGCAGCGGGTAGAGAACAAGAACTCTTTCTGCAGGAGATACCTGCACTCCTTCACGTTACAGCAATAGCGAGGAAATGGCTGTCACTGCCTATATATCAGAAACAGCTTTTGAACATTTCTGCTTTTCATCTATATTTAATAAAAAATCACTTCCATTTGAGATTCTCCAAAAGCATGTGTTTTCTCTGATGTCTCACAAGTAGGAGGGATGTGAAAGAAAATATTTTGCCACCTTCACAGGTTTTGTGATGTATTAAATACCTGCACTATCATCTAGAGTTTGGTCATGGAAGGCTTTAGGGAAAGGCCTATATTTTCTTTTTGATTCCCCAGTAATAAACATATTGGCAATGTCCAGTGAAGGTTAAAATTATACTGGATCACAGCTGTGTACCCTGTATACAGCCTTTAAGAAGTGATTTCCATTCCCTGCTGTAGCAATTAACCATTAATTTGGCGGTTGGGCTAGAGAAAGTGAGGCAACAGCAATTCATACTTGGTTGGAAAGCAGCAGTTCTTTTTTTCCTTCAGGTCTAAATGGCAGCCTTGTCAGACATCCACCTGGCTCCGCTGCTTCTATTTACACCTTAGGAGAGAGCTCACAGACTGGAAATGCTGGACCACATAGCCACCTCCTTAGCACCCTGCCCGGTGCAAAGCTTCCCTGGCACTTTATTAGGAAAATTTTGCAGGGGATTCATGGGAATGGGGGCTGGGGTCAAGAGAAAGTGATAAACCTTTGCGTGAAGCCCCCCCTTTGCTGGGGGTCCAGTGACCGTGGGCTCCATTGGCAGGCAATGGCTTGTGGAGACCTGGGAATTGTTATATGGGATTGGGAGAGAATGCCAGCAATGCGTGCGGGGCTCGGGGGGAGGATGAAAGGCGATGCCACTCAGTGAACGAACTCAGAAATACACATGCAATTTGTGAATGACTTCTTTCCCCTCATTGAACCTGCACATGAGTTTCTCCAGCCACCAGTGAAAGCCTCACGACACTGTCCCATGGCTGAGAAGGTCCGTGCCGACCCCCTCGGTTCTGCCAGCCCACTCACTGCCGCAGGGGCACCGGCCACCCGGCCGTTCCAGGTGAAAGATGCTACTGGCAGCAAGAAGAGTACTGTTTGGGCATGCCATGCACGAAGTTCCTTGCCAAGGCACCAGCAGCCGCCCTCGGGAAGAGAGCGGGGTGCAGCTCTTCTGAATGCGGCAGCTCCCACTGGTGGTGACAACGCCGTGGGGCTGTGGGGTGCCCACGGCTGAGTGCGAGGGGGAAGAATTAAGGGCTGTTGATTTGGCAATCTGGTCCAAGCAGTGCCACCTTCATCATTCCCATGGTGGTTAGGGGTCACCTGCCCGGTGGCCGGTCTCCCGAGGCGGCCGCTGCAGTCGGACGGGCTGTGTGGGCACCCGCTTCCAAAGTACACGCAGGAAGAGTAACTTGCTGCCTCCCCACAGCCTGTAACTTTGGGAAGATGGCAGCAGGGCATTCGCTGTCTAGAAACGGTGTCCCTTCAGCTCCTCACTTGGCACGGTGGAAGCATCTTTTATTATCCTTCGGGGCTACGGCTGCAAACAAAAAATGCTTTCATTTCACATTGGCGGCGACTCAGGTTGTGTGTGCTCTGGCTGCTTCCTTAATTACAGTGGTTGTTCACAGCTTCTTCTGATAGAGACCCTCTCTTTGAGCTGTCCTCCCGCTCCCCCACTCTTTTTTTTTTCAGTCGGAACACATAACAAACCAGGACGACGTTCTATAAAAATAAGCTCACTGTAGTGCAGTGATTCCCGCCCCACAGTTATGCTGTGTTCCTCCCTTCTGTCCTCTCAGTTTGTGCTGTTGCTGTTTATTTCCTCTTTCTGGCTATAGGAACATTTTATTTATTAGTGCTGGATTTCCTGTTGCCTGCAGCTGCCCGTACTTTCCTCTCTCCAGCTCACTTTGCCACTCCAGCCAGCCTGGAGGTTTGTTATCCCACTGACTGAGGTGCTCTCAGCAACTTAGCTCGGTGGTTGTATTAAGTGACACTTGAGAGGGGGACTTGCACTGCAGTCTGGGCATAAAAATCCCCAAAGAAAACAAAAGCTGACGTGGGGAGCTCTCACAGGCATAGGAGAGGTCCCTTTTTTTTGACTTGCTGATGCTAAGATTATGCTTTCTTGGACGGCAGGAACACCTCTTGTTTTGCTTGCAAGCACCGCACCACAGGAAGGAAGTCAGCTCCTCGAACGGTACATGGTCTGCAGGTCTGAGGGATGAGGGGTTAATGGTTTGCAATTATTTATATTTCAGACTGTGGGCCACATCATGGTAGAAACGTCGTGTGGACTTTCCACACGTGAGGTTCATGAATGACTTCCTTGACCTTTTGTGGACACGCAACATCCTCGTAGTAAACAAAGAGACTGCTTATACGGAAAGTGAGATCATGAGGGGGAAAAAAAAAATGTTTTGCTGCTTTGAACATGATGTCTCTGCTGGAAGGAAAGAGGAGGCACGAGCTCTTAATGCTTTGTGTATTACCAGCAAGGCCAGTTGGAAAAGCTCACTCATCTGCACTGGGGAGACACGCTTCATCTCATTCTCTGTTGTCCGATACCCATTTGGTGCTATTTCAAGTGGCAGAGAATAAGGTTGAAGCAGTACCCAATGCTGATATTCTCTCTCTTGTGTCTTACCTGCGAGGGGCTGCCCTAGTTTTATCAGCTTTTCTTTCTGTTTGGTGGGGATTTGGGGCCTGAAAACTGAGTAATGAGAGCTAAAGGCGGAGTGAAGCCCAAGGCACGGAGAGAGCTGCGGCATCTTAGCGCACTGCAGCCGTAGCCCTGTCAGGGTGAGATCCTTTCAGCTGCTGTTCGGGGTGGGCAGTCGCTGGCAGAGAAGCACTTGCAGGTGCAGCACCATTAGACACTTTTTCCTTTCTGTCAGATGTTCAAGAGCTGCCCAGGAACATTAAATAGGGAACGGCCTTCTGACATCTTCCAGGTAAGATGGAAATGGGCGATCCTGAGCGTTTGAATGATGAAAGATCCCAGTGTATTACCTGCAAGCCAGTGTTTTAACTCCAGCATCCTGGCCTAATTCCAGCCCTGCTAATTACATCCTGCCTATGTGAAAATTCCCTCGCATTTGTACACCGCTTTTCTCCCTGCTTGTTCTCAGCAGCTGCGTGGAGTTGCCAGGCACGGCAAAGCGCTCGCCGTGTCTCACCTCAGGCCTGGCTGCCTTTCCTCAGGGAACGACCTGAGCACCGTGCACAGCATCTGCAGCGAGTCCGAGCGAGGGCAGCGCACCCAGGAACCGGCACCGGGGCTGGGGAGCTCTGCGGGGTCACGGGAGAGACAGGAGGAGGCTGCTGCACCGTGATCTGATTTTTCTCCCGGCGTCTCTCACCCACAAGGACTGGAACAGCTGGTACACACTGATTTGATCTGGTCTGGGGGGCTACTGACTTCAGGTTTGTTTGCAGGGTGGGAGATGCTCTCAGTCCCACTTACACCAGCCACCATCAATACATTTCCACCTTTTGCATGCCTGGTTATGCATCGGTGTGGACAAGGGTAGCTAAGGGAAAAGAAATAATTCAAAACTTTTAAATCTATAGGTTTGTTTCCTTCTCTTCCACTTCACAGCTTACGTACACGTTGCTTTTGGCTCAGCCCCATTGGGAACAACTCTCTTCAACTGCCCATTAATCCCTGTGGTAAAAACCTGACTCATACCACTGGAGAGGAACTGGCTGATGGATTATCCCTCTCTTTTGAAGACGTGAAAGAGGATGGCTGCAGCAGTAGTTATGGGATACTGATAATAAGAAGCTGTAAGAAATGCAGGTCACATACAGAAGGATAATGAAATCACACATATTCAATACAGGAGTGGCTCATCTGTCCAATTTTCTTGTCAGCCAAGTTGTCTCTTTGATTATGGTCCACAGTCCTGCCTGAATATTATATGGAAGCTCATACAAAATTGTTGGAGGTACCTCCCAATAGTACACCAACTCCACTGGCAGCAGCAGAGGCAGAGTATGCCCAAGGCAGACAGAGCAATGACTTGCTTTCCCCCGCCCCCTTCACATTCCTCTCTGATCTTTTCAACATCTTAATCCCAAGGGACAGCAGCTGCAAGTAGTCTCTCTGTTCCAAGGTTATCTGAAGGTGTGATGCCAGCACGTTTTCACTATATCCCAGAAGGGGAATTACAGCAAGCCTTGAAAAGGGAGGGAATGTGTGTTGTCTGTGGTGTAAGGTAGAAAGCTGGGACTCAAAGATCTGAGTCCACTTGCCATGCTGCCCACGTGACATCAGGCAAGGCACAACTTCTTTAGTCTCATTATCCCCATCTTTAAACTTGTATTTAGTACTTGCTTCATGAGGCTGAGGAGAAGCGGATTAAGCTTTAATTCACTAGTGTTTGTAAAACATTTTAGAACTTGGATGGAAATTTCCCAGGTAGTGGACAGAACTTTAAAAAGCTTATCTCCCTCTCCAACCACAAATGGTCCAGCAATAGGAGAGATATGAGCGAAACAGTGCTTGCATTTCTGTGTTTATAATAATAAAAAACCCTACCCTCCAGCTTCCCCGCTCTATCCTTCCATGAGGCAGCAATAAGAAATTTTACTCTAAACAGAGTGCAGTTGCTCCCTGGAGACTCGAATGCATTTCAGTGGAATTTTCACTGCCTTCAGCCTTTTGTGCTTCTGAAAGGTCCTGGAACCAGGCATGTGACTGTAAGAGCAAAAAACACTCCTGTGTCTGAGTGCTCTACCAAATATTTACAAGATACCTAGATAAAATGGCTACAGGCTAGTTCAGCAGGGTTTGACTGAACGGCCAGTAGTGCAGCACTCTCAAGAAGGAAAACTAAACTTTAGTTAAAACAAAATTAAAATTAAATTTTACAAAGGTCTCTTCAAAGCATAAAACTGGTAATGCTAAAGCTGGAGAACTACTCTTCCCTAAAGTGAAACATATTAGCTTTTAAAAGTAGCTTACTGAAATGGAGTAACTTCCTTGTTGTGATGGAGGCTTCCTTGTTAAAGAAGAGCCCAAAGCTTCATGAGTGGGCATGTAGGTGGATAGCTGCAGAGCAGACTTCTCCATGCCATTCTGTTTGCTGGCCATGAGTGTTGTAACATCAGCTTCCACATCCCATCAGTCTCTGAGGAGCTACCAGAGACTTGCACTGCCATGATAAGGGTGTGCAGTGCTTTTTAATATAGGCAACGTGCTCCCTAGGAAGCTTCTCATCACCCAAAGATCACCTAGCAAACAGACGGCAACTTGCTCTCCTCACCACCACCGGTGGCCCCACTGCAGCTGATTTCCTTGCTGGATTACCTGCAGCCACTTCAGCGGAACTCCAGACCTGCCACATCTCTGTACAGGTTACTCTGCTTTTCAAGAGGTTTCTCAGAGAGGCTTTCCCTGTGACTGCAGAGGACAGAACCAGCCTCTTGGGCCAATGGCAACTGTGCACGGGCAGTCGGCACTAAATTGAACCCATGGCTTTCCGTTAGGGATGTGAGGCTTGAGAGCTGGGAACAACCTGATCCTGACCGCAGCACAGCAAGCGATGCCTTCAGTGGCCTTGAGCAGGTCATACATTCTCTAAGCCTGTAAGGTGGGTAAATAGTTCTGTGGTTTGCAGTCACATTGTGAATACTTTAAAAGTGCTTTGAAGACAGAGGAAGCTAAGCAGCTGTAATACACACTGATCTTCCCACCTTTTGGATTGCCACCTGTTCTCCTTCCATGCTGAACTGTCACAACCTGGCTATGAGCAACTCTGTTACATCATCTCTGATGATTTTCAAGGGAGTTACAGGCAGAAGACCTCACTGAACTATTGCTTCTTAATCAAGCCAATGAGCGGGTTTATCATTTCTCCTAAAAAGTGAAAGCAACCATTTCAGTATGTTGTGGGTTGTGGACACCAAGCACTCTTGTGTGTTTCACTGTTGGTTCCTCCAGACTGGTGAGGTGAGAGGGTGAACTGAGAAGGCACACGTGGCCTATGCTTCTTCAGTAGCATGTCTGTTGTTCAGACTTTTATTACTACGTCACTTAAATTAACCTGAACAAAATACAGGATTTTCGTAAGTTCAGAGTTAAGTATGAAATTTGTATGTTCATACTTAACATACTTACAAAGAACAGCACTTGGTTTTAAAGTTAGTCTTTGAAGAGACAAAAGAAGAAGAATGCCCACCATCTGCTTCACCAGATTTAGGAAGACCAATGTTGTCATTCATTCATTTCTTAGTGGAGGTTTCATTTGTCCTTTCTATAGATTTGATGTATTGCTGGGAGCCTCACCAGTAGTTTTGGGTAAAGCAGCATCAAGCAAAGTATCTTTCAAGGCAGCACTCCTCACTCGTATGGTCTGCAGGGCAGGATTGGTTCCTTCCAAAGTTAAATTTGTTTGATCCTTTCCATCTGAAACACACAATAAAGACAGACACGTCAATGCCAGTGTGTCAGAATGAGGTCACAAATTTACTATTTCCTCCAGCGAACAACCACTTGGAAACACATTTAATCGACAGAACAAATCAAGGTAATTAGTTCATTATGAACTAATTTCACAGACTTCCTGAAAATGGATTGACAGGTATGTAACAATCCTCTTTCTGCTGTCTGCCTGGCTGTTGTTCTAGTTACCAATGTCCACACTCTTGTTCTCATTCTGACTAGCAAAGTTTCTCATGCTACTTTTGTGCTCTGGAGCCAAACCTTAGAATAGGCCAGGCCACTCTACCATCCTTTGGCAGAGCCCTCCAAATGCCAGTGTATACTTAATGAGGAACTTTCATCACACCAATTTTCCAACAAAACTTTTTTTTGGTAGTCAGTGCCTATCAACAGAGAATGGCATGTGCAGGAGAACTGACATTCTCTGCTGTAGCTTATTTTTTCAGTTCAAACACATTTCCTAAAGCTAAATAGAGCACAGTTTATACCAATATATTTGCCAACTATTAGCAAATTTCCCTTGGATTCAGGGAAAATATTATGGCTCCACCCTATATGCTTTCCTACTACCTAGGCTGAGAGCAGAGCCTACTTCCTAACCAGTATGAGCTGCTTCTCTTCTAATCCTAGTCCTATGTCAGTGCCAGGCTGTAAAGTGCTTTGGAATGAAGTTTATTATGTAAATACAGGATATTATATTACTGTGATTAGTCACCTTATGTGGAAAACAGACTGGTGTTTGTGAGAGGAGATATTAAAAAACAAAATTAAAGCCTTCCTGATCTACCTGCAAGTTGATGAAATGAACACATGAAGAAATACACAAAGTTATCAGGACCAAAATATTCAAGGTACTAGTGAATCAACAGTCAGATCATGTCACGTCCTCATGTTTGCTGCTATTAACTGTGTTGCAAGGTGTCCCAGGCCTATTCAAATATGTACTGCTCCTCTTCCGATTTCTACAGCTGACCCATTGAGACAAGCTCCACAGTAGCACAGGGAGACCTCAGCTACTGAGAGGACTCTGCAGAACAGCCAGTTCATATCTGGACTGATTCCTATTGTTCTGTATCAAAGCTTTGAAGAAAGTCAATAAAGCTGAAAGAAGGAGTGTGAAAGGCAAGGTATTCCACTGCAACAGGCCGTGACAATATTAATATTAACAGAAGTGATATTGTAGAAGAAACACAAGCCTTACACAGGTTGTCAAGGGAAGCTGTGTCTCTGTTTTCCTCCTCCTCTCTAGTCTGTTTGTTAACTATATGAAAAGCAACTACAATAGAAAAGAGTTGCTCTTATAGCTGTCCTGGTGTAACTATACTAACAATGATGGTAACCTTAACGCAGGTAGAGCAAAACCCACTTTTAGCAACACAACTTTGATGAGTTCCTCAAGGGAAATATCCCATACTGACAAAAGCACCTTGAAGATTGTTTAAAACAGCTTTGGCATTTACTGTAAGGCATCTACAGCATTGTTTAAAATTATATCCCTACCCAATTATACTTAATTTTAATGTAGAGCTGGCTCAACAACCCAGAAAATGTACAGAAAATCCTCCTTTGAATTTACGGGGAGAGCCTAAAGAATCAGTACAGTTGTCTACACTCTGTCCAGCTTTGGGACAGGGCTGGCAGGAAACGTATCTGAGAACTTGTTTCAATAGAAAGCTAGGAAAGGGAGTAGGTGAGCAAATTCTTTCCAAATAAACAGCTCTTAGCGAGCCTTTTGGGAACTTTATATTCTTATCCCATTAAAACAAACAAACAAACAAACCCCCCAAACACCAAAAGCCCACTCTCTCAGCATGGGAACAGAAAATACCATCTGTCTTCAAGAACAATTTAGGGATTCCATAGTCGTGATGTCCTAGGCTTATAAATATTGTCATTCTTAGTGCATCAAAGATAATGCAAAAGATTTTTGCAGTGTCATATTAGCCAACTACATTTCTGAGTGTGAGATAACCCAACAAATAAGCATTTTTCAATATGCTATCTCTTTTTTGCTTACTTGTTTGTTTCTGTTAAACCATAACGTTTAAAAAAATTCACAAAAATTTTGCAAGTCTGTTTAACACCACTGCTTTTTGAACAGCATCATTCAGGAATTCCAAGCCTAATGAGTCTCAGATTTTGTAAAGCAGCTGGCCATAAATTTCAAGTAGAGGACACTATAGCTTTTTTCTGCTTTTCAGTAAGGTCCATTTTCCACCAAACAGGGTTTGTATAGAAAGCTTAGATGCAAGTTTAGCTGAAGAATGATACCTCCCATCCATAATCACAAATTATAAAGCTTGACATAGCTTTTTAACACCGTTTTTCTAGAATTACTGCTAGTTACTAATAGGTATTGAACATTTCCCATTGATTTTGTGTGGAATAGCATTACCCACTTGTATCCTTACCTGAGGTAGGCTGATGCTACATAGAACTGTTTAGATTTCTACACAGGCTCCGATTCAGTCTTTTTTATTTTCTCCAAGTGATTCAACTGGTGGAACTGGCCTAAATGATTATAGGTAAGCGTGCGTAACCCTTTCATGGAGCTAGAAACCATTGCAAAGTTATTTACAGTGTCTTTATGCAAATGAACTTCAGTTTGAGATAAGTCTGGGAGAAGTTTGAGGGGGATTTCCCTGCTTTATGTAATCTATTGTTGCTTCTTAGCAGCTTCCTCTATTCACATGGCCAGGAGGCATAAGTATGACACCACTGGTAATTTCTCAAACTCAATCTGAAAGCAAAGACAATGTACTCAGTGACCGACAGCAGTCCTGCAGCTTTCGGTAAATCCTCAGACACTGGCTCAATGATATCTGGAATAAAGGAGGTCTGAAGGAGCAGTGCGGGCAATAACTGGGATGGTAAGGGCTTCACTTACTGGCATACTTTGAAAGTGGTCAGCAGCCAGGAAGATCTATGTGCTGCCCCTCAGCTATAACTCTGGCTACCCAGAGCTCTAATTTTACATTTCTGGATCCATAGGGAATGCTGCACCTCGCAGAGCTCAGCAGGAGAGCCCTGCGGATCGCACTGCGAGCACACAGCTCTGCCTGCCTTCCCCGGCCATCCCCGGGGGGCAGGTCAGGCACAAAACTCGTCCTACCGTGCGCTCAGGTGGATGGAGTCCCAGCGAAGGCATTGACTGAAATGACAGGCCAAACAGGCAGAAGCCTTGAAGCAGGAAGAAGAAACACCCTGCCTGCTCACGGAGAGCTCTGTGCTGCCAAGGCCAGGCTGCTCCTGACAGCCAGGTGGGCCTGCTCAGCGCTAGGCCGGGTATCGCTCCCTTCCCAGCGCATCCTGCTGTGCGGGTTGCCGTGTTACTATTCCAAATGGGAAGGTTTCTAATTTAGCAACTATCCAGATTCTGAGAAGCACGCTTACCGAAAACCACCGCTAAGGGAAATACGGCAGGTGAAGTAAGCATGGTGGCACTGAGGAGGAAGGAAATCTCCCTGCAGAGCACTGATAAGAGTGTGCTTGATATATACTGTGTTCCGCCTGGACAATCTGCAACCAGGAAAACAGGGCAGCTGAAGGAAATTCAGCTGAGAGGCCCCAGGGACTTAATCAGTCTGTTAAAATGCTTTGTTGGTTTTATGTATCACTACTTAATTAGGATGCTTAACCAACACATTGGAAAGATAGTAACTGTTAAATATTCAACAAGCTGACCTTCAGTTACAATATGACGATTCTGAATAAAGTTCATGGAAAGCCTGTCCTTCCTAGGTACTCCAACAAAGCCAAAGGGAACTGGACAGGCCAAAAAAACAAAAAAACAAACCAAAAACAAAAGAAAAAGTAGGGCACAATTGTGGAGACCTGGTTAAAAATCCAAGTCTTGCCACAGGCTAATTCAATGATCCTGGGCAAGTTGTTTCCTGCCCTGTGCCTGAGTTTTTCCCATCTGTAAAAAGAGCACAACAATGTTGACCTTCCTTGTAAATCGCTGAGATGAATGGCTAGAAAAGCAGTACTACATTATTAATTACTTATTATTATTTCTGAGGAAGAAAAAGCAAAGAGAAGAAGCCATCAATCTTTCAGGATTTTCTTGATCCTCATAGAAAATAAAAAAGCACCACGTAACGTGAATTTGACACAACAGAAACTTTTGGCGAGCCACCTTTAGGAAGAAATAGTGGGTGCACAATTAAAAGAAAGTTAAAAGCGGGCAGACACTCAGGAAAACACTCCAGATGGTGAAACGAGTTAGGCTGCAGAGCAGGCTCCCACAGGAAGCAGTGAAACCCCCATTGTTTGAGACATGTGAAACTGAATTCTTCAAAGTGCTGGTATATATAATACAAGGAACCATTCTGTGCTGCCTCGAAAGGTAGCAGCACTGGGATGACCTGTGAGAGCTACACCTTCCATTTCTACAATTTTAAGAGGATTCTTGCTGCTCTGACTACAAAGAGCTGTAGACTCTCTTCTTATCAATATAGTATCTGAGGAACATCTACTGGGGAGTAACTACATTGTGTTTTTGCAGGAGATAGATTCAGCAACCCTTAATTGATCTTTCACCTCCCCGCTTCTGAGATTTGAACTTTGTATGTCCAAGAGGGGAAGGAAAGCCCCCTATTCTCTGAGAATTACAGTGTGCATCCTACAGACAGAGTGTTTACTTCCTGAGTTACAATCTAATGAAAAACTGGGTGGCTTGATTTTTACAAGCAGTGTTTTGCAGAAGAAATACCACGATTTTAATGGGAACCAAATGAGTGATCATTACGTAAATAGCATTATGAGACACAGAACTAACATTGAAACGTTAAATGCTCTGGGTCAAAATCACCAAAATGGGAACTGGCAGTGGCATGCTGGAACATTTGAGCTTCTCTACACTCAGATACTACTGCAAACATTTCCTGCTGCTGCTAATGCTGGTTCAGCTCCTCTGGAGGTAGCTGTGGAGGGAGTCTCACTGCTTCTGTTGTTACTGGCGCTTAAAGTCTTAAGACCTTCTCTGAAATCCAAATTCAGAGCTTTGGGCCAATTTTATTGATACAACTTGGTTTACTGGTTGGAGCAGGTAGAGGAAGAAAAATTTTTAAAAGGAGCTTAGAATTAGAGTTTTAATAACTTCATTTCCTCTTGGTCTCGTAACTGCTGGCGTATAAAAGAAGAGGCGAATCGATTCAGATGGCAAATGTGCACTAGTGACCCTGTCTCACTTTACTCACTTGGTCAGGACGGCCATGGCGTGCTCCAGATCCCCTCTTAGCCCCCCAGCACCCCTCGCCCGCTGCCTCTGCGCAGGAGGGCTGGCACTGCCTGCACGCTGCCCCCAGCCGTGGCCAGAGATGCAGCAATTTCCTCAGAAATGAATCACGAATGAAAAAACAAACAAGAGCTATTTAAGAAGCTTTCTTCTCCCCCTGCAACTGTTCTGTCCAGTATCATATTCCTGACAGTTTATTCTTCAAGAATTTAGTCATCTAAGGTTTCAGTGACTCATGTGATGAACCTTCTACCCATTTCCTGGAAAGAGTCCTGCACGGTCTTCTACACCTCCCTGCCATTTTCCCCGAGGGTCTCATTCTACATTTTCATATAGTTCAGCTTTCCCCCATTTTTGCGGTGGAGGAGGGAGGCAAAAATATCTCCAGCGCACCCAAATTTGCAGCGTAACCGGAAAGCGGTGCGGTGAAAGAAACATCTGGAAAACAAAGACGGGCACTGAACCAGAGAGTCTCTTTTGGAAGTAGCTGCCTCTTGGGCTGAACGCTGGTTAGAAGAAAAGGAGCTGCTGTAGGAAGAGCTGTGTGGTACAATACGGTCATGAATTTACCAGGGCTGTACCCTATTAAATGAAGATGAAAAAGATTTGAAGGCACTCTCAGATCACTGCCTGGGTGGGTGTGATTCACCCTGGGCAACTGCCACTGATGACAAGTACCCTGACACAAACTATTGAATGAATTGGGCTGGATGGGAACCAAAGTAACCATTTTACATACTTGGGCCAATCTGAAAGACACTTCTGTGCAGAAAACAACTGCTTCCTTTTCCTGATTAAAGTTCAAAAGCTGCTCACAGGCAGCTTGAAAGAGACTTCAGCAAACTCTGATTTAAGTGGGGTTGTGCTATTCCTATGGCAGACAGCTGCCTGGACATCAGCGATGCCCAGACCTTACCTCCTAGTCCATACAGAAGTGCTACCTGTGCATATTTATGTCACAGTTAAAACAGGGGGTATAGTGTTCTTCTTAAAATATTCAGAAACGTGCGTGAGTGTGAGCTCATCAACAGTTACAGAACTGTGAACCAGCACAGTGACAGTGACAGTGAGTGCCTATGGACCTACGCCTTCTGCGCCCAGGTCAGCAGACTAAGCCTCCTGGCTTACACTAACTGGTGTAGGACTGGGCAAGGAATTTGCAGATCTGTCTGATGGAGTCAGGGCCAACATGTCCAGCATTCTCAGAGGATGATTTCAGTGCTCAGTTATACCAGTATAACTTGCATATATCCTGGTGTGTGTATATATACACACACGCACACATATATACATGTCAGTATATATACGCTGACATGCATCACAAGCCTGTTCCCTTTAAAGGGATATGGTGTCAGGTCAAAGTTGGCCCGACATTCTTCTTATTGAAAAAAAAATAAACTTCTACAAGCCCTGATTCCAACAGAAATGTTTCCATGATTTATTTTAAGAAGGGAACATTCCCCTGCAGTGCTCACCGCAACCCAAACATTGCAGCGCTGCGCAAGAGCATGAGAACCAGAGAGGAAACTGAAGAATCTATTTTCCCTGCTCCAGAGGAGAAACACAAAAAGGAAACAAACAGTAAAAGCAGTGACAAATAAATTTGATTTTAGTGGTGGTTGCAGTGTTATCTATAGTATCACTAAGGAGAGTGGACTTGAGGTGTGCATGCTTTTCTAGTGATCTCTACAAGACATGTGACTAAGTGTGAGATGGCGACTCGTGGGAGCCATCTACACTGTAAGAAAGAGATTTATTTTTCTTTGGTTGATCCTTCCTGCCCCTCACACCTTGCCTTTCACATTTGAGAAACTCAACAGCAGACTAGAAGAAACTGCCTCACTGTTTTCAAAGACAGAAAATAATTTGGAGCTTGGGAAAGCTATCTAGGGAACAAATCCCCCGTTTGTGGGAGAGCTCTCAGATGCTTTAAAGTAACAGGAAGAGTCTTTCCTCTAAATATCTGGAGCCCTCTATTCTACAGAAAGGGCAACTTGCCTTCAGCACTGTTTGTTTCTTTGCTCAAGTTTGCAAAAAGCAGCAAGCACCAGGAGAATGAAAAAAGGGGCATATGGAGACAGAAAGTACTTCCGAGCAAGCACACACTTTCCTGATGTAACTACTGACTGCATGCACACACACGTGCACGCAGACATGCACACACAGCACACAGCTCCTCAATCTGACAGGTCTGTGTACCGAGGAGAGAGAAAAATGCTAGTGGAGCCTGCCCAAAAGGGACTGTGAAGACTGATCTTGTGGCAGATCAGTGATTTCACCAGAAAGTTTTTGGAAGCCGTAAACAGGAAAAGGTTAAGTAAAAGCAGGTGGAGCATGCTGACTGCAGGAGTAATGCAGGAAATAGCTAAGTGTCTGAATGGATGCAAAAAAAATGTTCTGCTCAGCCCTTGGCACTCGCAATATGCCTGCTCCTCCTTCTCCTGGTCCTCCTTCACTACGCTTCTTTCCCCAAGCTACAAAATCTCACAGTCTGCAAACACCTTTTGCTTGAGTAATCTGCTCTCCTTGAATTTGGGAACCAGCATGGAAAGCTGGGAGGTTCTGCCTGGAAGGCAAAAGACAAGAGGGACTCACCTACTGCACAAAGGATGGGTCAGAAGTACCCAGCAGTACCCATTGCCTGCCAGGGGCTTTGGGTCTGAGCAGCCAGAACAGTGTCTCTGGCTACTGCCCCAGGCGCTGCGGTCCCAAGTGTACTTAGCACAACAGTAAATCAGGGAAACATTATTCCTATTGCCCTTTTCATTCTAGGGGGCTCCCAAAGCGTTTAGCTGTAGGAATCATTCTCCATCTCTACTGAAACAGTCCCTTCTGGGGCAGAGCACGGCAGCTGTTTAATAGCTCACGGCACACAAGCACATGGAAAAGAAAGCGAAATGTGTAAGTGTTCTTTCCACTTTCCTTCTAACCCTTCCTTTCTCTGCTCTTTGTCCTCGGCAATTTGTGCCAATTCCAGACAACTCCAGATGTGTGTCTTTCCCACCAGTATCTGCAGAGACTTGGCTCTGGAGATGGGGATCTGCTTGCCAACGTACTGCCTCCTGGTGCTTTCAGCCCCAAGGGTCGAGTTCTCGCTGCCGCGCTCTCATCCCTGGCTGTGCTGCCAGACATGCAGAGGGACGGAGGGCAGGCGTGCTGGTAAGGAACAATTCTGCTTTCTTCTAGAGGAGTACAGCATTGATGTAAAAATTGTTTAACGTAGACAAGACACTCTTGCCTTCAAAGTCTACTAAACAGTCACTTTAAAGCCCTGTGGAAAGTTAAGAAAGGAGCGCGTACATTAGTTTGAATAATTCTGACCTTGTCTACATTTTAAGTATTAGATGGTAAAGCTATATTGGCAAATTCTACTTTTAGATATTTCTCCTCCTTTCCTAGATCTAATTGAAAAAAAAAAAAAATCCGTTTCCTCTTATATTCTGAGAAAACATAATGGCAAATGGGCTTCTATGGGGTTACAACTGCATGAACAAAAAGGTTTTTTCTGGTAGAGAAATCTCGCAAAGAAATCTTGTTCTTTTTTTGGCATTGTTATCTTGGCGAAACTTACCAGGTGTTATTGGGAGTTCAAACGTACACTGCCTTTTCTACATCTTTTAAAACAGAGAGTTACTATATACAACCTAACACTTTTTTTTAGCTCAAACTCTTAAATCCTAGTCTAGAGAGGGCCTTTGGGAGTAAGGTTCAAACTCACCCTGCCCAGTATCCAATATCCCACACTTCTGCCCAGGCCATACCTTCCCTTGGGGTGTCCTGGGAACAGTCATGTCCAGAGTCTGGCACCTTGCACTCCTGCTCCCATGGGAGGAGGGAAGGGGCACTGCCAGGGCAGAGGTTGGCATGGCACCTTCTGCCAGCACTACCACACTCATCTAAGATGCCATGGGGCATAAATGCATGGAGAGGATGCGTCGTATCAGCTTCAGGTGGACAGCAGGAAAGCTTCAGGGAGTTAAACCTTGGCACTGACCTTTGGGAAAAACCAGCCTGTGATTCATATGAATCTAAGAAACCGAGAGAAAATAATTGGAATGAGCTGAACAAAAATAAACAGGTGTCTCTTTCCTGCTCCTTTCACAGTTTCTGCTTCCCTGCACCCTCACCTAGATTATTTTTTTTTTTCCACTTAAGTTGTCAAGAAAAACGGCAGGAATGAGGCTCCTGATATAATTACAGTTTGCTGAGAAAATCGCAGCCTGCAGCAGTAATTCCTTCAGTGCTAGAAACAGATGCTGCTGAGGTCTAATCACAGTCTTCCCACTAACCAGGCCCTGAGTCTAATCTGTCATCAGCTGGGAGGCCGCTGGCTCCCGCCGCGTGTGAACCCGCGCTGCTCGGCCCGTCCCTCTCCCCTCGCCCAGAGCCAGGCAGTGCCAGAGGGAGGGTATGTTTCCATTCACTCCTTGCCCTCAGCTACAGCGATACTACAACTTCAATGCGCTGCTTATCTCTCCTCCATGCCTAGTATCAGGGCCACTCAAAGCCTCGCTGGAAAGGGCTCAAGTGGCTGTTTTCAACTTACAATGCCGCATAGTGACTGCAGTTCAAATTTAAGCTGAGATAAGTTGAAGGAGAGGCTTAATGAGAACGGCCTGTAGCTAATTCCTCCTTCCAAAACGTATGGTATTTTCTGCTTATTAAGAGGACAAGGCTGCACTCAGTGATGGATCATATAACCTCCATATGTTAACAGCAACAACAAAAACCAAAAGAGTATGAGGGCTGATGAACATGGAAGTGGGAGAAAGAGGGAAAACCAGAACCAGGTATATTGAAAAAAAAGCTGGGAAAGAGCATACGTGTAAGGAGAGACTGAATAAATCCCTCCTATGTGTTACACACAGCTGCCATTGCCATCAAATGTTTTGTACTGACATTCAAAGAGCACAGGGCCACAGTATGGAACTTCTCCGTGCCAGTGAAAGAATCCTGAAAAACAACAGACCCCACCAGCTCAGGAGTGTCCCTGTGCAGGCAAAAGTCACCGTGGTACCGGACTAACATCTTGAAATTGGATTCCGGTCATAGAAGGAAACTGGCTGAAGAAGTCTATTTCAAAGGCATGTTACTGTAGCATGAATGAACCAGTGAGAACGGGGAAATTCCTTGAGCTGGCCCCCACCTTGCAGCATCTGTATAGTTAACAGGTGCCCCGAAATAGCAGGGGAGATGCTAGGTTTGGGAGGCGTGGACCGAGCAGCTGCGCTTTGCGTAAATAGCTCTTAAGAAAGGCATAAGGGAACAGAGTTGCTCATCATTTCTGGTCAGAGGCAAAAGCACATTAAAGGAGCTGACGTTCTGCAGCAGCCTGCGGCCAGCTGAATTTCTTCGTGTTCAGCTTTTTCCGAATCTGCACGTGATAGCTGGGCACAGGCGATAACGCTCACCAGATCTCCGCAGCAGAGGCATGCAACGGCAGCCACCGCCAGACCGAGGGGAACAGAAAACCCAGCACGATGTCGCAGGGAGGGGGAAGGAGTGACTCATACAGGAAGAAAAACAAAGAAAAGATGAACTTGGAGCATAAGAGAAGAGGCAGACTGCTGGCTGTAAATCAGTTTTCTTGCACTCAGAAGGGTGGGTATTATGGTGAGAGGAGTTGTACTCGACAGTAATGGAAGTCCAAGGAAGTTTGATTTAGATTAAATGGCAGTCACAGGCCAACACAGAAAAGAGGCTTGAAAGCGAAAATCAAAGACAGGAAGTGACTAAGTAGGTCAGAAGCTGTGGGTAGTGAGCTGGATAGATTAAGTGGGACTTGGAGCAACTAAGTTAGCTCTGTGATAATGACAAGTGATAACACAATGTCACCAAGTCGAACAAATCTGACTCTGAAATCACCTTCAAGGCCTTGATACCAAATCAGAGATTGCTGAGTTCTAATAGTATCTACATCAGAGCAGATACTGTGTGTGTTTTAACAAGACATCAGTTTTACGGTCACTTTTTGACCTCGCCAAACTTTCTGCAAATAGTGCACTGTTTTATCTGAACAGGATTTCTTCTTAAGGAGATAGGAAAAATGAACTGACTAATAGAAACTGTGAGACTCTGAGAAGGGCTGCTACTGCAGGTTGAAAAGACAGATGCAATGGGGAAACTTCTTTCCACCCCTAAATTCAATAAGCCTTTGATTCGACAGCTTTGTTCACATCCAGGGCAGCCGGAAGAGAACGGTCACCTTGTATTTTTGTACCTGATGAGAAAACCCCAGATTGTATGTGTGCACTGGGACAGTTCAATGTGTGCCCATTCCAACTTCAAAGAGGCTTTCAATGCTCTTTCAGATGTAGGGTGTGAGGAAGGGTGAGAACTGCTAAAGCCAGCCCCATCCTCATTAAATCTTTGCCCTCTCCGGAGCAAGCATGCAAGTGGAGAGAATAGAAGATATGCATGAGCAACTGAGCATCTGTGATCTCATGACCTTTGACTGTTGTATTATGGGAAATGTATTCTCTGGTTGCTATGCTTTTCCAATTCATTTGTATTTTCCTTCACTGACTCCCTTGTAATTTCTTTGGTGCTCCTGTGTAAAGGTTTCAAGGAACCACAGATATCTCCAAGTTAAGCATGCATACAATAACTTTAATTAAATGTTTGTGAGTATCCCACAGTAATGCAAGGGAAAGGGAAAGCAAACAGTTTTGTACTCACTTGTACCTATCCCGTCTGAGCCCTGGCTTGGGTGGAGGCATCTGCACCACTGCTTTTTAAGTCCATTTCTAACCTATTGTGAAATGAAGGCCATTGGGTCCTGCTGCTCTGCATTTCACTCCCATTAAAAAAGCTACAGATCACCTGGGAAAGGTACAATGCTGAAATCTTTTAGGCTAGAAGAAATAAAAAATAAATTAGGGTAGATATTCTTTACTCCACTTACAAAAATTGGAGAACAATGTTAAAAATATCCTTAACCCTTTCTTAAAATACACTAAGGTGCTATAGGGAAAGTAGCATAAAAGCAAAGGTTTTGATCTTCTTCAATATTCTGAAATTAATCTTTTCTGTTCTGTGTGCCATTGGCACAATCTCAGCCTTGGTGCCACCCCCCACAATGAGTTACCTATTTATTATTCTTTTCAATGGGGATCTTTGCTTCTTTTACAAGTAGTTAACTTTATCATTTTATATGTACAGAAGAAAGCTGCAAAGGATTTTTTGTTTTCCTTTCAGGCATTTAAAATAAATATACATGAGGGAAATGAAATTTGGAAGGGGAATTTTCATCATGCAAAGATGCAGGAATAAGAAACAGGATGCAAAGGTTATCAGTCAGTTCCCGAAATCAAACACATGAGAATTTTACCGCACAAAAAGGATTTGTGCGTTTGTTCAAAGGAAGAATCTCTCTTGCATGATATCGAAGAGTTAACAGTATCTGCCACGATAACAACGAGGCCTAACACTAATGATTATTACTAATACTTAGTACTAGTATAAAGAACTTGTCTTGAGTTTTTCAGTGACTGACATCATTATTATTTCAAAGTTGACAGAAGCTAATTTGAAAACACTTTGGCCTGGCTGTACATATTTTATTGCAAATCCATCCACTGCTTCTCAGTGACTCCCAGAGATAACATACATCAGAAAAGATAAGAATAATTGTAAGACTGGGAAGAAAAAATATAGGCCAGTTTGATGAGAGAATAAAGAAACTCTGCTTCTAACTCTGACCGTGGCTATTTCCCTGTGCTGAGACCAGAAACATTGCCAGTTTTTGCAGTCTGACACACTGGATTTGGGCAGGGGTTGCGCTGGGCAGGGGCTGGCCTAGCTTTGCTGGAGCTTGAGCCACAGTGACTTTTCAGAAGGGAACAGAAAGCATGGGTTGTTTCCCTCATGTAGCAAGGCACAAACGACAGCAGGGCTGTCTGAGAAGATTGAGAACTGCTGACACTAGTAACAGGAACTGGCAGCTGCAAAGGAGAGTAGGAGTGGGATGAAAAGCAGTCTTACAAAGCAAAGGAGGGAAGGAGAAGGCCACAGAAGATCTGAAATAGGGAGCAGCTAGCAAACGCTGACAGAGCTTCTCCTGCTTGATTTTCCTCAAGGGCCTTATCATTCCTCAAGGGCCACATTCAGGCCAACATAAAGATTCCTACAAGGATTTTTGAGATACTCGTAATGAAGATTTCTATTCTTTGCCCCTCTCCTTATCTCCAGTCTGCATTTCCACTACATCTTCATAAGATGCTTCTTAAAAATACATGGTTTTGATGATGGCTGGGAGTCAAGAATGGTTATTCTCAGAAGTGTGTGAAGAGGGTTGCTCTAAACTTCACCCTCCTCCTTCACCTCTGCCATGCCTTCCTGCCGCCTGTATTCCAGCCCGCCAGTGTGGATAGCCCAGCACAGCGACTGTAACAAGGACACAGTGCAATGGTGCACAGAGGGCACGCAGCTTGGGCTTGTTTGGGTTTCCTGCTGTGATTACAGAGGGTTTAGATTTTTGCTCTTTAGTTTTCTGAATTATTTACTCAAGCTGCCCTGATCACCCTGCTCCACGCGAACAAGGGGCGGCATGTACTCCTGTTTATAAGCACCATTAGTTTAATCTTTATTCATTGCCTTAGACTTTTCCGTATGTCACATATTTTTGCTTAGTACTGTTTGTATCTCACCTGTCAGTTTTCTAAATTAAAATGACTGGCACATTGACCATCTTCGCTGTCATTTCTCTGTTTCCTACTAAGTTGCAGTTGTGAAACTCCTGCATCAAAACCCAACAGTTACTCTTTTGCTTCCCATCCTCTCAGGTACCCGCTCCATGGGATATTTCTGTTCTTCTCCTCTGGTAGTGACAGCTGATTCATATCACCAAGGCTAAGGCTGGGAATTTGATGCCTGACTTTCTCCCAGGGGGATGAGTTTTTATGGATGGCAGTTAGTTCATTATTTTCACTATACAGGTACCACAAAAATACCTAGCCCATCTCCGCAACACTAATTAAGACCCATGGGGATGACGATGCAGTAATCTTAGGCCTTGGGCCACCATAAGTATGTTCAGACTGCTCTGATTCTTCATGTTCCACTTCCCTTTAGTAAGTCATAACTACTTTTATTCTCCAAATACACGAGGAACTTGAAGCTAAAGTTCAAAGTTCAGAGCAACTCAGTGTACTTTACTGAAAAATGCTCCCCAAAATTTTCTGCTTCCTCAGGACAAGGAGGGGAAGTGAAAGATAAGGAAACAGTGATTAACAATTTCTTTACAACTTCTTTTTACTAGCTAGTTCTAAAGTAAGGATTTTCCCCCCCCAAAAAATAGTCCTATCCCTGACAGAAAAGCAGCTGCAAGCATGGCGGAGCTTTCTGTGCACTGTGACTGCAGCGTTCATGCTGCCTGTCACCCTGTCGAGTCCTCAGACAGGCCTAGGAAACAAGAAGACAGAAGGGTTGAAAAATGAGAGTATAAATGATCTGTGGGGAGTTGGTAAGACAGCAAAGTCACGATGGTGGAAAGAAGAATGTCAAAATTTAATCCGAGGTGTAATACCTTGGAGGCCAGATGCATGTTGTGAGAGGTGTCATTCATCTAATATTTATGTTTTGTTTTCCTTCTGTGAACTTTGATGTAGGCCTTAGCCAGTGAACGCTGCATTCTCTGTAAATGCCCTGCATGGCTTGTTGCTGCCTTTCCAAGTTTCTTATTCTATAGTACATTTCCCACTTGTTTTTAAATGCTTTCTGGGGTCTTAAGAGGAGGAGTTTTTAACCTAACAATAAAACACCTGCATTTTATTAAGACTTGGGACTTAAGTTCCACCTCCCTCAATTTTACTGAAGTGTTGCCACTAGTCAGGTTAACCCTTTCACAGTCAGTTTTGCTCTGCAAATGAAGTTATAAGTCTGCTCCACGTTGCCCAGTTCCACAGTCCTACACTGTATTTGGAGGAAAGGAAAACCAGCTCTGAGACAGACCCAGCAGGCTCCGTCCAGTGCTGACTGGCAACGGGTGCAGAACCCCTAAACCACAGCTGCAAAGCCTGCATCCTCCCTAGCACAACAGCCCCGCATCAATATGTCAGCTGGTAACATAAAACTTAAAACTAAAATATTTTTACCAGCCACTTGTGTTTCAAGAGTGAGATTTTTGAGTTGTATCACAGAAAATTCATTCAATGAAATAGGAACATTTATTATTCTCCCTGTTCCTTCCCTTTTCTCTTATTTATTGCGATAAATAAGAAGTGGAACAGCACTACATGGTGATCTTTGCGCCTGGACCTCCAAGTGTGTTATTATCCCTGTATTAAACTAGAAAAGGGGCAGCACGTGGATGTGAAGCAACCGCCCAGATTCATGCATCAGTTTAGTAGAAGGGCTGATAAGTTCAGTTGTCAATGTGCTAAGCAACTGCCCTGTTTCCCCACTTAATTTAGCTTTCTGATAAGCAATTATTTGCTAAGTCCCCTTTACACACATAGCAGAAGTGTGGCACTGGAAAGAGCAACAACTGGTAGCTATTTTACCAAATATGATCAGTTCACTGAAGTCAGGAGAGAGCAACTGAATGCACCCAGCCAGGGACTGAGGATCTGTACATCATGAGTTCTGATTCCACCTCTGTTGCTATCTATGTGCTTATGGCCACATAACTTTAGTTCTTTATGACTCAGCTTCCCATCTACACAACAGAAAAATTCTTGACAGCCAGCAGGTGAATCAAGAGGTCATAGACTTCTGAGGTTATTCTGGGTTAGTCATTTATTTTAGGACTTCAGTGGCACACCTACACGGGGATAATTGTACTAATATGCATCAGATCTGTGTGGAGAGAACTGCTACATCAAAGGTTCAGAGGTTTGGAGATACTCAGATACCATGGCTACAGAGCCATAGAAATTCCTAAGATAACAAGGCAGGTAAACAGACAAATATTAGTTGCTACCCAAATACTGGTCAGATATCATTCATTCTATAGGTGGTTATTGTTTATTATACAGTCTGCTGTATTAGATACTGGTGTGATTTATACTAACAAATCCCTACAAACACTAGTATAGGAAATATTATGACATACTGTGGTACTCAAAAAAGGAAAGCCACAAAGTTCACGTTGCTTTTGCAAACAAATCATTTCCATTCATTCATACCTACCAGCATATGATTGCAAAACTGTGTAGATATCAATAATCATTGGAAATGGCCTTTATAAACCCACATTGAGGCAGAGCTAGTTTTAGGGACATAAAACTATCATTATTCCATAGAATGTCACATGATGTGGGGATACAGTAAACTGGGACATGTAGCAGTGAAAGTCATCTGGTGTGAGAGCAGCAACAGCCCCTGTGACATAGTGCTAGCTCTGACCACAAACCAAGGAGTGCACACTTGTGTGCCCATTGAGCACCACGCTCGCCTTGCCTGCCATTTGGAAATACAAAGGGAGAATATAATTTATAATGATAATCTGGAGCAGAATTTTTCATATACAAGTCATGTTTCACAAGATTCTTACTTTTCCATTCAGTGTAAATATGCATAAACAATCATTCTGAATTGCTTTTAAAAATATGTGTAAACAGCTTTTCAAAGTCTCTTAAACCAAATTGGGGTAAATCTCACATTTGTTTGAGTTTACACCCTTTAACTAGCTTGAGGAAGCTGTGATTTACATTGCTGTGTAAATCACATCTGCACATAAGCTGTGGTTTGAAAACATTGCACATCTGTGGTATCAAATGTGTGCAAATTAGAGAATTATATGACATTACCAGTCACTTACATGCAAATGTAAGCTTCATTTTTTTGTGCAGTATTTGAAGTCATGTTATTGTGTAGCATAAACTACAATCATCTACTCTCTACTTAGATAGCAATCCGAAGAAGGATTTGCAATCATTTTCACATAGCCATGTAGTCAGGCACCCCAATCAGGAATGTAAGTTACAAACTGTTATGTGCCCTGAAGCACGCTTATGGCCATTCTTTATAGGTGGCCTGGTCACCATACTCATTACTTTTGAGTACATAAAAGGTGGGTATTTGTATTTTGGAGTTGGGTTTGTTGATAAAAGAGGTATTTTCTTTGCAGTAATCTGGAAAAACAGAGGTTTTTCAGCTTTACTGCTTTACTTTTGTCATGTATCTGTGGCTTCTTCCCGAGGTTGGTACCAGATTGACCAGAACCGGCATTTTATAATCCAAGATCTAGCAGCAAGGAGGTGGTACGGTCTTCCAAAATTACAAAGGGGGTAGTTTGCTATGACAAGTTTGCTGTATTTTTGTTCCTCTCAAGAGTGTCTCAAGAGAGAGCGTCAGCAAGATTCTCCTTCATCTGTTTCATAGTCCTGCTCTTATTTTCACCTCTTTTAATGTAAGTTCTTTTAAAATCTATTAATAAGAATGTTCTGCTTTAAATTATAAGTTTATTTCTTTTCAGTCTTGACTATATTTTCCTTTAGACAAATACTTCTACAAAGCTTTCATAAGAAGACTCAACATTACTTACAAGCACCATCAATGAAGCCTGACAAAACAATTATGCAGAAGCTATTATCATCTTTACTTTTCATAACAAATTACAGATAAATTAATACATGACTCAATCAAGGTCATACAGTGAATTAATGGTAGCAGCTGGAAGTGTAGCCTTGGAACTTTGACACTCATGCTCCTGCTGAAATTACATGCCCTGAAAACACCAGGACTGTCTCAAACCCACTCTGTTCTACCAACATTCCTCTCATAGGCTATGAAAATTAAAGAAAAGGAAAAATAATGTAAATCAATGTCTTCTTCTACATTGCTTTCCCCTCTGAGGCTAAAAGACTTTTTCTTGTTTTAATTTTTTTCTTACAGTAGATATTGGCAGGCTGAAAGTTGAAATAAAATAGGAAAAAATAACAAGCATATTTTGAGTGATTACTCAACTGGGGTCCTTTGTGACAGGAAATGCAGCTGCGTGACTAATGGGCCTGACTTTCTCTTGGCTTCCTTCCCCCTTCAAAGATCTTGTTTACTGCTCCAGCCAATTTTTTTTTTTTTTTTAAATTGCTAGAAGCTAGCAATTTTCCAGGAAAAAAAAAAAAATCTTTGCAAGAGGCAAAGGCAGTAAATCTTACAAAGATCAAGGGCTGCAGAGCTCTCCCCCATCCACTCCTTTTAGCCTTCCAGGCTCTTGAGTCACGTCATATCTTCCCCCGCTCTGCTCCGAACATGTGTCTAGCAGATCTTTCTGCTTTGGTGAGGGGAGAGAGTAAGCGAATCACATTTACAGCATCTAACCCTGGAATTCATAAACCAAAGACTAATTCCATTAAGGAAACCAGGGGCCTCCTAAGCCTCTTGCATTTTGTCTTTTTTTTTATTATTTCTCCTCGCTCTCTTTTTAACAGCAGTCGTGTGCCCATACTCCATAATGACATGGCTTTTAAGTGTGATCTACTGAGATTTGACACAGCATAGTCCCATTAGTAAGGTGCCATGGAGCTTTGAATGTTGTTAGCATTCGGCCTGCTTTGTAAGTCTGCTTTGTTGAGCTTCCCAGGTAACGGCAGACAGGCCAGACCTGAACCTCCCCTGAACTGGAAGGGAAGAGGAACCATGTATCCAAGCTTCATGGCAGGCCCTTAGCCCCCGTAATTCAGTGTAATGAACCCCAAGTTCCCTCTCAGTAATGGGGGGTGTCGGGATATGGTGGGATAGAGCATCTAAACAAGCAGTGTCTTGTCAACCTTTGGAGGGTGCCAAAAGGAGATGCATACCCTGAATGCCAGAGGTACTGAGCCCTGTGGAGGGGCACGGTGAGCTAGCGGAGGTGTCTGAGCTGTGAAGGGCTCGATAAAACACAAATGACATTTACTGGCCTGAGGATGGGCGCTGGCACAGGAGGTGCCAGCAGCAGTGCCAGCACCAGCCGTGCCACAGGTACAACTCCGGAGTAATAGTGCTGGGTTTGTTCCTCCAAAGGGGCTAGAAACTCAGCCAGACAGGTAATCAATAGCCTCAAAAATCATAATCCAAGAGAAGTGGGAGCAGTCTTCAGCCTTCTCAAGAGGCCCTTCTCTTTGGAAAGCTGGGGGATCAGGTCATTGAAAAAGAGTTTGAGGTCTGCTCCACAATCTACAACGCTGGCATAGTTCCCTGTGCCCTGTAGCAGAGGCTAAAAAAGGAGGTGAATATATTCATTACCATAAACTGCACAGAGGAACCATCAGAATGGGTATGCTAAAAAAAGAGATGAAACCTTTGCTTATGAATAGACCTAAAAGAATTGAATACATGTGTACAGAGGGATCATTTTCCACTACCTACAAGAGGAAAAATCTCTGGGGAAGTGGCTGATGCCAAATATTTTCTTATGCTTCATGTGTCAGCAGGGTCTGGCAAAAGCCCTTAAAAAACAGAGCACGCATTTTGTGCAAATTGAGAATCACAATTTCTGGTGATTTGGATTGCTTCACTAAACTTGAGACGTTTCTCCAAAAATACAGCAGATGTTTGATGATGTACCAAGTTCTCAGCATTTACACAGATCAGATGATGTTAAGATCAGCAGAAAAAAAATAACAGAATAATACAGTAAAAGACTTCAGAGCTCTCCTGAAAAAAACTAAACTGGGCTAGACAGACAAAAATGTTAATTTTTCACAACAGCTATAAATCGATGGGGAGAGACATTATGATAGCAAGTTGTACAGCAAGGTTAGAGAGGAGCTGGACTGGGCGCAGAAGTGGTGGGCACAAGAACTCATTGAAATAGGAGCTGTGTTTGTGTAACCTGGCTGTGTGACCTGCCAACCCCAGGGCAGTGCTATAAAAAGACAGGCAGTAGACTTTGACTACAAAGCTTAACAATTCCAGAATCTGAAGGAGGCCGTTAAAGAGGATGCAGCCCTGAGGTATCTTAACACTACTCATGAGACAGAGTTGTCCGTAGAAGAGAACTAGCCAAATCTTCTTGAAGCTACATGACTAGAGGTCAGTAATTTCTGTGCAATGAATGCTAAAAAAAGCTGAGTGTCAGTGCATTCAGATAGAGAGGAAGAATCTGGCATTTGTCCATGAATGTAAAAAGTTTCCTGTCTTTTTTATTTTATGAGAAGCCTGTGTTAGAAAAGTGACCATAACCCACCTACTGCAATTGCCAAAATGGCCTGGCAAAGCCCTCCCTCCTCATGAATAGAAGGATTTTTTATTTTTTTTTTCAGTTATAAATTTATGATTTGCAGATTGGGAGGGATTTGGTGGGTTCAAACTTAATCCCTAGAGCATTTGATGAAAAAGCAATGATGCAAAGTCCAGAGCTAGATTTTGTATGTGATGATTTGCTTAAAAATTTTGCTTATGATGGGGATAAGACCCAGTGGAAAATATATGAGCCTTTCACTGAGAATATTCTCAGCCTTGTTGCTGACTTCAGGTGAAGTATGCATAGTGTATCCTGGCTAGGAAAAACGATATAACCTCTCCTGATTGTTATTTCTACTTCCCTAAGGTAAGCTTACTATAAAGCAGTACAACTAAACATGTGGCAGGGCTTATCATTACTACACATTCTGTACCTGCTAAGGTAAACAAGGTCTGACAATGAAGCAGGAGTAAGTGTAAGATGTTTTCAGTAAAATATAGATTTAGCTCTACCACTACCACTCTAGCTCCATTATTCCTAATCGATGAGTTTGTACAAAATAGTGCCAAAACAAATTCGTAACTACTCAGAAAAAGTGTGGAATTAGGCTGTGATCTTGTTTTAGGCCTGTCATACCATGGTGGAACCCATGAAGGAAGTCAACTTCTGACATTTTACTTGCCAAAAAAAAAATAAAAATAGTATTTTCCTTCTTGCAGTCTTTCAATTCCCTGCCATCTTCAAGGGGGTCATCAGAGTCATAGGGGTTTTAAAGAAAAGTAAAGAAACAGGCTCAAGACACAAAAAATCTCAGAACAACATGACCTGCTACCCTGACAATTGCGGCTGTGATGTTCCAGAAACGTAAGGAATACTGCTCGGTCCTTGGGATTCACTAAGCACAGTTAACGAGAAGTTGGTTGCAACTACTGCAATTGCACATTAGCACAACTTCTCTGAATTTTGTCTTGGAAAACTCAGTGACTTTAGGACCCCTGGCATTAACAACTGCCCTTTCTGGTCTGAGAATCTGAACGAAGTGCTGCAAAGTTCTCATTTTCTTGTGAACAGCTGGATGAAACCAGATGCATAATAAAGCAAATCTTTCACAAGCAGCCTAAGCACTGGATGCCCAATGAAGACAACTGCATTTCAGCCCAGAGGTGGCTGCATTTGAGCCACAGGGAAGTAGTACATTTATAAACAAACTTCTCAAGCACTTTGAGATGAAAACACTATACAGAATCAGTTTAATTCACCCTTCCAACCTAAACCATTCTATGATTCTATGATTCTTACATGACAAACTCCCATTTCATGTTCTTGTTTTCCTGGTTTTGCTATGCCTGTTACTAGTGATTCCAAATGTCTTCACTCTGTGCTGGAACAGCAGTCTCCTACACTAAAAAAAGCCCCAGCAGAATTAAAAAACTTGTGATGGAAATTGTTCCCTTGCTCATGCTCAGAAACTGTTAACATTCATTTCCCTCTCTCTGGTTAACAAGTGTCTACAGTAATTTGATGGCATTAATATGGTCTTGAATTCTGGGCATACTTTACCCATCAGTAGCATGTCCTAGGCACTGTGTTCTATTGCAAGATGGTTGCCTTGCTGCAGGCTCCCAGCTGCCTTCACCTTCTACTCTTATGCTCTCCTGACTCCAGAACATCTCACTGCATCAGCAGAAATAACCAACCTATATATCAATGGTTTCAAATTCTGGAACAATCTGGTGATTTGCTCTCCCCTTTTGTTGAACCCTGTAAAAAGGACTAAAAGGACTGTGTTACCTAGTAGTTAAATAATGAAATCAGAAGCCCTGGACTGCCTTTGGCCTGGGCAATATTACTGAAACTAGATGTCAGAAGAGGCCTAAATTATGTACCTGCGGAGTGTGCAAGGCAGCGTCACCCAAAATCTAACGCCACTGTGTTACACCATGGCTGCACGGCCTCCTGTGCCTTTGTTTCTTCAACTGTAACGTGCAGACAGAAGCATTCAGCCACCCAGTGGGGTGTATTGAGAGTTTATTGGCATTTCTGAACACTTTGGAGAATCTTGGATGAACAGTGCAGTATGAAGAGTAACTAGTTGATATTGTCTCTTCCTTTTTTAGTGACACCACTCTACTGCTGGTATTGTGCTCTCACATTCCCGCGTTAAGCTTGCTCGAGGGATTTGATTTCACTTGGGCTTAAAATCTGTTTCCTTCCTCAGAGAGGATGCTGGAATACACGTTTAAGCACAGCAAATCTCACACGTCCAGAAACTTTGCACTCAAGGCCTCTGCAAACTGTTTCCATCTGACCTTCCTCATCTTTCTTAATATACTCAAGCAAGACAGGTGAGAACAGTTTAACAGATGCATGTTTTGCACAGCCTGCAGCCCCTTACATTTTGAAGGCCAGAGTGGGCATTCTCTGTCGCAGCAAATGATTTTGCGTAGATGAGCAGCTTTGGTTTACACAAAACACTTGTAACCAGATGCCCATGTCATTGCAGTTTCACAAGAAAAAACAGAACTTCTGAGCTCTTGGTAGTGAGGTATAGTCCCAAGCCTGGATATAGATTTCTGGTCCAGGAAGAGCGCTGCTCCAGAAGCTCTATGTCTACGTGCCTTCTACATGCCTTGTGAATACAACGATATCTTTGTTTCTCCATCTGTAAAACTGAGATTATAATACTCTCCTATAACACAGCAGGTTTAGAAAAGTTCATTTCTAGAAGCTTTTACAAATGTTAAATATCAGTTGTTTTGATCTTGTTCCGTAACAGAGAAGCACTGCAATTCTTCCATCCTCTGCTCTTAAAAAAGGGCTCTTCTCTTGCAGTCTTTATACTAATTAAATTGTACGAGGTAGTTTCATGAGCTAACCTCCCTTATGGCTTTTTGCAGTTACAGAGTGGAGGAAGATGGGCGTTTAGACAGCAAGTAATAATTTTGCGAGTAGAAGTGAGGGAATTGCTGACAAAAGGCTTCCATATATAACTCTCCCCGTCTGTGCTCTTGGAGCATCTCCGTCTGTGATAGCTTCTCTTTCACGTTGTGTCTCGGACAGAACAACTCACATTCAAAAAGTATCAGCAGGCATTAACAAGTGTTAGGTGGTCAAGCACATTCCCTGTAGCTCTTGAATTTCTCCCTCTGCCACCATTATCCAACTTGGTGATGGCATTGTGAATGGATCAGGGGAAGAAAGATCAATATCAGTATCAAAACCAGCAAATAATCCAAAATGAAGAGCATTTGCATTAAGATGGCTTGTGTCAGGTCTGGTTGGCAGTTTTCCATAAGGATCTCTATGCTAGTGCATCCCCTGTGCAGGACAGAGGCCTTGAGGCAGGAGGATGGAGATATTCCTTAGGGAGTGGGGACTCATGATGAGGGCAGCATACACCAGACAGTGCTCTCTATCCAGGAGGGCTGTGGGCAGCTGTGGAGCCCCACTGGCTGTCGTAGCAAGAGCTGGGGTCTGAGCTTGGCTGGAGGCATGGGCTTGTCATGCCAGTTCTGTCTTTCATCTGTCCCCTTGACAGTCACACTTGGCCTACACATTATAACTGCTCAGAGACACAGCAGTTCCCTTCAACACGCAGGCTCACGCGTAGCTAATGGAACTGGGATTATTGCAGTGATTTGGAAAAGAAGGAAAATATGCATTGCCAGGCTGTATAAAGCATTAAGGCACTGTCGGCTTGATGCGGGCAGAGCTCCCGACAGATGAAGCATTTGCACCTGGAAATCCACAGGGGAGAAGACTGGTGCTGGAGCATTTCTGTTGCCATCAGCAGGGCAGCAGCTCGCCCGCACGTACTCAGACTCTCAGGAGGCCGGGGCTCAGGGCTCCTCAAGGAGGTCAGTTTTTATATAGTAAAGCAAACAGTTTAGCTAATCAAGGATTTTTTTTTTCCTTTTCTTTTCTGAGGCTCTTGGCACCCAGCCCTGTTACTTGCAATCTTTAATTTGTACTGTGGCTTCCTTTTCCCTGCTGCCTTCTCACTCACTCCAATTTTCCCACACACTTATTTTCTAACTCTACCTCTTACGGAGGTCTTCATTTATTTCAGACCCAAATTTATCTCAATCCTACACAAAGCTGCTGTTACCTCACCGTGTATTCCTGTAAGTGACTGTCATCAGAAATTCATGAGCTTGAAAAGTTTATGAGAAAAAAAGCAAGTTATTTTTTGTGTTGTAGGAAAAGGTTGATGATAACACAGGTACTTATAAAGTAACTTTATTCATATGTGCTTATAGAAATTGATTGTGGATCACCTTGGACCTTGTTTTTGTTTATACAGATGCCTGAGTCTCAAAATTGGGGTTTCAATTGCTTTCTTTTAAAGCATCTGTGTATGTCCCTGGTAGGGATGGGCTGCAAGCTACACACACTACTCACAAGCTGGCCATGAAAAAGCCTGTTATCATAAAGCTTCCACAATAAGGGAGCAGATTCTGATGAAACAAAGTCACATTTTGACAGATTCTTCCTCCCACTTTCATGCTGCTAAGAAATAAACAGTAGAGAGAAAGGCTTTTTTTCTGATTAACACAACTACACAGCACTTGCTCGGTGCAATTTGTGTAGAGAAACTGATGAAGGCAACATACAAATAAACATCTCAACTAAAAACATAGCAAAATTCCAATAAAAATATACAGCTATCTAATCCTGGTCAGCACGGCAGAGGCTAGCTTGCTGAAGAGCTGATAATAGGAGGCATAGGAATATAGGTGGGAAGTGACCCACCTGATTACCCGGTTCTGCCTCATTAAATCACTTTGAAATCACCTTTTCTGAAAAGTTGTACAGAACCCAAAGTGTTCCTTCCATCTGCGTACACTCTAAGAGCTGCAGAACACCACCATCCTCTAAGAAATGCACAGCCTTCACCGCTCGTGTAGATCCACTGGATCGTGTCCTGTTTAAGGTAAATACTTCTCTTCCTTCCCTGTGGTTCTTTCCAAACCCTTTTCTACCAAACTCCTCTGCCTCCGAATGCAGCCCACGATGGCAGGGCAGCACTTCCCAAGCAATGAAGCAAGCTGTGAACAGCCAACAAAGCCTGACACACATTCCACACACATATTTTCGCTGTAACTGTTCCCCGCAGCCACCGCAACGCGGGCACAGGAGGGTTTTAAGGAATTGGAGTGAGGCGGGGGGCTAAAAGCGTTGCGAGGCACCGAGCTAGCGGATGGCTTGTGCGCAGGCCTTCTGCAAGGTGGCAGATGACAGCCCAGGTCCAGCAGATGGGACATGGTGTGCTGTTGTTCTCTGGCGGCCCCCGCAAAGAAGTCCCTCAGATTGAACAGAGCCACACCTCGGGAAGCGGATCCTGCCAAGATGTGCACTGCACACGCTCTGTGAGGCAGTCGGTCCAATACTTCTCATTAATTTCAGAATCCACCACCGAAGAAAACACAGCACTTTATAAGGTGGGACGTGTTTTAAAAGAACAGTTGGTGCAGATTCAACTGGTATAAAGCTGCACAGCTCTATTAAATACCAGGGGGTGTTGCTGATTTATACCAGCTGAGAAGTTGGCTAATACTTTTTTGGAGCCACCACCTCTCCCATTCATAACTGCCAGCTGAAACGCCGGGAAATGCAAGAAGAAATGAAAAATGGAGCACATTTATATGAAAAAGCTTCGATGCAAAACAAATGTCTGCTCACTGCACAAAAGCTGAAATAATACAGCCGTTATTGGAACTGTGCTACAATAAAACAAGCTGGATGAGTCAACCAGCAGTGCATCTAATCTCCACTGGCTGCCTTTCCGGTCCCCAAGCTCCCCATCTATTTTTATCTCTTCTTTTTTTAATATACTTTTTGGTTTACAAGCAATAAATCTACAGATCTTGGGTCCCCTGTGTGCACTCTTGCCGGCAGGCCGCTCAGCATTTAGGATGTTACCCAGACCATTTTAGTTATTAGACCACAGAACACGGAGGTTGAGGATTCAAATTCAAGGAACACCATGGACCAGAGAGCACGGCAGAGGCTACTGATAGCATAGGGCATGGCAAAGGTTTCTGCACTGAAAGCAAGCAGGTAACATGGAGGAGAAGTGTGTTGTACTCTTCAGTGGGCTGACTAGTTAGCATGGAATTTGCTCTTGGAGTGCAGCACCGCCTGGTGAAGTGGGGCAAGGGCTGCAGTTGAAGGAGTTTGGGATGACCAAGGGAGCCCAGCCATGCCACCACAATTTGCGGGAGTACAGCAAAACATGCTCGACTGAGAGATGTGCATTAGTGCAGATGCCTGAGGAGCTCTGGGATGAGCCTGCTTCTGAACCTGCAGGAATATACAGTTTGGGCCAGTGGTCTACCCAAGGTCCATGACACTGCGTAGGGCACATACAGAGAGAAAAGTGTGCTCATGATGTGCTCAATGGCAATGACTAGTGGAAGAGCTAACTCTAAAATGGCACTGACAGTCAAGAGTCTCCTGCTGTGCCCATACATAAACAATGCCATTCCCTTTTTTCCCAGGTGAGGAGATTTTTAGTTAAACTAAATGCATCTGTTCCACCCTAGGATATACGTTACCCATTACAGGGTGTAATACTTGGGAGTTGAGAAAAAGACAATCCTCGTTTCAGAATCACTGGGCAGGTGACGGGAACTGCTTTCATGATGCGAGGTTTCACCGTTGTTTGTTGGCTGGGTGTGGTAGCGCTCTCTTGAGAAAAGTGTGGGTGAAATTTTGGAATCACAATACTTCTGCTTCATTTTTCTCTGGTAACCAAATTAAAATCCTAGCAATGGAGCCATTATATTTCTAATTTTTTTCTGTTCTCTTTAATGGTTTCATTACAAACACACACAACTAGTCACCTCGAGCTCATACATGCTGGGAAACATCTGTTAATTGAATATTAAGATAGCCAGCCAGAGTGCTATAATGGACAGAAACTACTGGGATATGATGCTAGCCCACAGCCTTCCCTTTCATTCCAAGAGTACGGGCTTTAGGGAGCAAGAGAGAAGAGTATATGAATTTAATTTCAGACATTCACTTTTTAGGTGCCCCCGAGGGACATACCCATTTCCTATATAAGGTTTGGTCTGTTTGCAATTAAGCTCTCTTCTTTGCATATTTCCGGATAGATTAAAAATAGCAAAATCAGCTCATTCTTGGACTTCTGGAGATAAACAAAGCCGTTGCTTCCAGGGGTTTTAAAACACTGATCAGACTTATAGATCTTGAAGACAGAATTTGTCCATGAATTTTTTATACTGGATAAACAAGAATTTCGAAAGATAAGAGAAAAAGTAGCAGCACGTTTCTAGAACTGGATCCCTTTTAAAGCAACTAATTTTTTCACGATTCATTTTTAAATAAAACTTAATGTTGATAAAAAGTTAAGTTGAATACACTTTACACAGAAAGCTCAAGACCAGTTCAAATCCCACCACTCTCACAACCAATGGATCAATTCCAGCACTGAGAAGCCTGCTGAGCTCCCATTACAGTTCTCCTCTTATTCTTTTTCTGTTGGGAGTACCATCATCAATCCATTTAATCCAAAATATAAAGCTGTTTTTTGTGATGCAGCCATCCATTCTCAAGGACCTTGACAGAAACAACGCATTTATAATGGTGCCTAAATTGCTATCAGATGGGAATGATTCCCATATATCCCTAACAGCCTGAGGTTGGACACATGATAGTGATCTGCACCTGATCATTTCTTCCCTGCTGTTCAGGTCTCCACTCATTTGCAAAAATTACCTGGAACAGGGGCCATTTTCCAAAGGCTGCATGACCACTATATGGTGAATTTAAGTCTCCCAACGTTTTTGCTGTTTCCAGTTATCTTTTGCAGACTCCTTAGAAGCCAGTGGATACTGATGAATCCATGGACAATGAGATGAAAACCAATGATACAGTGTTTTTAATGTTAGTTATTCGCACTCTCTTATCCTGAAAACAGAACTATGATTTAACCAAATTAGCTTTCCTAAAGTCCAGAAAATCTTTAGGACTATATTCAGCTCAGTGGAAATAACTGCCACTGTCTCCCTAGGAATTATGCTAGTTTCTTCTGGATTTTAATATCACTAGTAGGCTGCATTAAAGACTCAGATCAGCACTGAACTCTTAATTGTGAAAATTCAATCATGGTATACATGCGCCTCCTAAGTATAATTTCTAATTCTGGTTGTGTTTGAGATTCCTTATCTAAAAATCAAGTAATCTGATTAATTACCTACAACCAATTCTTGAAACACTTTTAGTGCTTATAGAATCAGCTAGGTTGGAAAGGACCTTTAAGGTCATCAAGTCCAACCATTAACCCATCACTTCTTATATTGAGAACAGACACGGGTAAAAAACAGTGAGAAAGGCTGTGATTCCCGTACAGTAAATCTGACACAAACTGTGGCTGCATGAGCTCTGCCTCCTATAGCCCCTGATCACAATCCCCCATCTCCTTCCTTGTACTTGCACTGATGCTCATCTGGCCTTCCAATAACTTGGTCAAGAAGATGGTGAAAACTAATTTTTTATAGTGTTAATTTTCAGCCAGTTTAGCTCCCTGAACTATGCTATTCCAGGGTCATGTGCTAAGGTTTTTTTTTAAATATTCTTCGAAAGGAAAGTGCTCTTGATTGTCTGGCTTTCAGCATTGCTAAGGACATCAGGATCTTTCTGGCACCACAGCCTCTAAAGGGTCAACTCTCTGAGCTCCAAAATGTGCTCCTGCAGATTTCCAGGACATTTGTTGAAAAAAAAATCCCAAACAACAGAATAACCTCTTGTCCATCAAGCAAGATTTCACAACAATTACAGTACCAGGCACAGAGAACTCTGCCTGTCTGGCCTACAGCCACACCACGGGTGGCAAACTTTCTAGCTCTCACAAACTAATTAGGTTCGGGTCAGGTATGTGACTAAGAGAACTCCAGGGAGGGTGGAGCATGAAGCAGTGCTGATGATTCAACCAGGGATCATCTTGAAAACATTTCTTAAGTTGTTTCTTCAGAAATAAGTTTTGGATGTGAAAGGAAAGTGACCTTGTTTCTAAGAGTACAGAAAAGGAAAACTTTCTGGTACAAAAATTACAGCAGGAAGGATTCTTTATTTAGGAAGTAGAGAAGCAACCGATTCATTCATCGTAAATTTTATGATGACAGTTTATAGTGTCTACAAGTGGAGTGGGACAGGTGGCAAAAAGGCAAAACCACTTTCAGTTGCTACTATCATCTCTCAAGACAATCTTTCTAGTGAAAATCTAGAGCTACAAGGGAAATAATTTTGAAATTTCAGCACAGCTTCCTGCACACCAAAAGCACAGATATTACTTCAATCAATGTCTGTACCTGCAATCAGAGGAATGAAAACAGACTCATTGCTGGGGTTTATATTAGGTACTGCAAACCTGTAGTAGTATATGCCTAGCTACACAGTGCTGCTTTGTGCCATTCTGTACTGTGAGGAGTGGCTAAAGTTTAACACCCTTCACCCAAAGCCATAAAATCACAAGCTAAGGTCCACAGCAGTCACAAGCAAACTCAGTTCTGTCCCATCCCAACACTGCATCTGGTTCCTCAGAAAGGCTGCTGCCAAGTTAAAGTAATGCAATGCCTTTGGCACTGTAGAGAGTACTTTGTATTCTCATATTCTCCATTTCTTGATATCTTCAAATCACAGCTTCATGGGAATTCCCTTTGTCAAGTGTGAGGCATTATGCTTAAGGGAGAGTGACCAGAACAGAGCCTGTGGTTAGTGTTACGTAGGTCATCCTTGTTTCTGTAGTGGGTTTTTTGGGTAATGTGACTCTACAATAAGTAGATGCAAAAAATGTCCAAGTGAACAAGCTACCACCTGGATACTGCTTATCAGGCTTCAGCTCCAGCTTTTAGTTGCCCGTGCTTCAGCTCTGTTTGCTATGTGACATGTAGCTGTAATGACTGGTGGAAGCAACAACAAAAGTAAGATGGTAGGGCTGTGATGGTGAGAGATGAATGTGAACTTCGGAGCATCAGGTATGTCTCATTCCACCTCTGGGTCTTTCAGATAGGTCAGTATAAGCATGTAGGATCTCCTATTAAGGTTTGCATTGAACATCAGAAAAAACTTTTCACTTGGAGAGTAGTACAGGACTGGAATGAGTTACCCAGAGAGGTTGTGCAATCTCCATCCTTGGATGTTTTCATGACTCGGCTGGACAAAGTCACAGCTGACCTGTTCAGTACTGGCAATAGTCCTACTTTGAGCAGGATGTTGGACTACAGACCTCCTGAGGTTCTTTCTAACCAACACTTGTATGATGCTATGTGTTCCTTGGATCCTAGAGTTGATCTGACAAGCCATGTTTTGGAAGGATGCTGTAGGGTGAGAGGCCATGACTGATAACATCTACCAAGCCTGGAATGGTTGGAATGGTTTATGTGGAGCAAACTAAATGTCTGAATGAGGCCTCCCTCACTTACGTGTAACATCTCCTCTTGAACAGAGACTGAATGGCAGAGGTATTGTGAAATACTGCTTATAAGGTAGCAGTACTTATGGAATGGTAATGCTGCTCAATTCCCTTGCACAACCAAGGCTTCAGCAAAGAAAAGCTGTCAGCCTCCTGCAGTGCTCTTGTGATGCTTTTTTGTAGCAGCAGTGAGAGCAATGGTGCTAGCGTGTGTTACCAGCATGCTGAGGCGTTGCTCAAAGAAGGCAAGCTTATGGCTCAGTTAGAAGCTGGCATATACCTTAACTTTTTGTTTCCTGGTTTTAAGACAATAAATCTAGCTGTTTCCCACATTAAAAGGACCAGAAGGGACTTCATTCTTGCCACCATACAGAGAGACGATCCCAGACTGGACTGGCTGCAGGAACACATGGGAGTCGTGCAAAAGCTAATAGTTCAGTTGGGACACTTTTGTTCAGGCTGACATAGTAGAAATATGCACAGAATAGAGAAAATCCTTTCCACTGAAACACCTTTGCACAGTTCTGCCACACTTCATTCATCCATAGCTCTTTGCTGGTTCATTCCTGGCACATCCTTTCCTTCCCCCCATTCATAGCCAGCCTGCACACCGCTGCGACACCCTGATCTCTGCCATTCCTTTTATCTCTCTCATATCCCAAGCATGTTCCCCTCTTTCAGCACAGAGATGTCAAGCAGAGATGATAGGACCTGAGAAGTGCACGTACTAGTTAGACACAGGGAGAGCCAGGAGAGAGCTGGCCCCAGGTGAGAACTCCTCCATTAGCAAACACGAGATGTGAACACGTCTCTGAACAAACCATGGTCTCTACAAACTGCCAGGAGTATGGCTCAACTCACAGTCAACAAATGGAGCTACCAAACAAATCTAACGACCACAGCAACGTCCTGTAGAAAATCTTTTCCATGAACAGAGCCCTAACGACAGTGTACGTCAGTATGACATGTACTGATATGGACTTCCTAATGACCACAAGTTCTCTTGTTTATTAGCTTGAATAACTATTGAGAGCTGAGAATGCTTTGGTGAGAATCTGAATCTTAACATGAGACCTTACACAGGCACAGAAAAATATTTAAAGAATGAGATAATTTTGGAAAATGCTGCAATGTTTTTAACAGGGGCTTCTTCTCAGGAACTTTTTGCTGACACAACCCTAATACCAGGACTACTAATGCTTCCTGGGACCCCCATGAAGCATGAACCAACTTCATCATGCTCTAAGCTGGCAAGGGAGTCTGAGAGTGTTTAGGGCAGTAGATCTTGTGATCTGCTATACACAATCATTATATTTATCTCCAACACAACATATGTTTGATAGCCATAAATATATTCATCTCCATTTTCTCCATAGAGAAGCCTAAGTATATTTAATGGAGCCCTAAACAATGAAACTATGATGGCAGTTAAATCGTAATGACACAAAACAGCAGGATGTATGCTCAAAAGGATTCTTCATGTCAACTTAATAGAGAGCAAAAGCTTCTCACACCCTACAAATACAAATAAAGATCTTTATCTACTTCCTAATAATGGCATAAGGACAAACTCTGTCCAGTCTGCATATGTGTGCAAGAAACCTTCTCTTGATACAGCTCCTACGCAAGGGACTAGCTTCAACTAGTCTTATGTGCCCCTGTTCTGCTTCCTCCAAAATTGTCCATTCCATATTAATGCCTGGCTGCCAAATCACATTAATTCCATAGTTGTATCCTTGTCATAAGCCATTAGTTCCACAGTCTTACTGCACATAATACATACATTCCACATTCTTCTCCTTAATATGCAAATCTTTCCAACCATGGTCCCCTTTGTTTTGTTGCCTCTCAACCCACCACCATATGCAGGAGGGCTCACAACCTGATCCTCTGCGACATACTCAAACATGACCAATATGTTCTTTGTGATTTGTATGCGACGATAGGAGAGATTTTGAAGTTCCCTCTTAAGCCTCAAATTGCTAAAGTATTGCCCAGATTCCTGACCCCTTTCATCTGCACCAGGCGGTTTACACTGGTCATTATGAATTTCTTTTCAAGGCTCCTAAACAAGAACTGACTTTGTTTACAGTAAAAACTTTTCCACTGGCCTAAAGCAGTATTCTAAGACAACACAGAGGCTTAGGTGAACCACCACATCATTGCCACCATCTCCTGCTGTCAGAATCTCATTGCACCTTACTGAGCTTATGGCCATGCCTTGCATTCAATTAGCAACAGTTAGAAATACTTGGTTTAGGAAGAGCATCTCTTCCTATTCACATAAGTTGTCAGTCCCAAGGGTTCCTGTCTTCCTTTCCCCCAAATTGTTGCCCTTCAAAATCAGCAGCTGGAACCTACTTCAAAGTCATCCAGACATTTTATTTGGTCCAAAATGTAGCAGAATGGACAAGTGACATTGTGCCCCAACAAAATTCAGGATGTTTCACTTGCTCCAGCAAATTCTCTTATGTGGTTCTCAAGATCTATACTCCAGATTCATTGACACAACCGTAATCAATAGACACTCGGACCTGGCAAAGTGTTGGGCAAATCTTTTAAGTTCTGGACAGTACAACTCCGGCCCTGGGGTGGAAAGCCAGATTTTGCCATTTGGAGAGCGTAATGTACAACACAACTCTTCCTGCAATTCTTCCTATTCTCCCAATTGCAATGGCTGGCATCAACTCTCTTTGAGCAGAGATGGGAGACGGCTGAAGAACAGCTGAGGACTTGGTCTTACCAGCCAGATTTGTCACTATTCTTAATTTGCACACATGCTACGGTGACGTGTGCATTACATATGCTTAGACTGCATGGCTGAATGCTCATGTTATATCAAGCTGTGGATGATTTTATAGCTGGCTGGCTCTTCTCCTTCAGCAGTGGGAGCAGCTCGTGTGCGTTTCTGTACGGCAGACTGCAGCTGAGTGGCTGGAGCTGTAATTCTCCAGCCCAATCTCTCCCCCGTCCCGACTCCCGTGCCTCCCCCGTGCCCCAACATTCTTTGCTGCTTTGTTTATGCTGTAGAAAACATCTGTGAGGGTATACGGCCAAGGTGAAAGATTTTGGCAAGCAATTATTTTTCATAGCTCAGCTTAAAGGGAAAATATGAAGAGTGCCCCTCCTCCTCAGAGAAGGGGAAGGGTGGGGTTGAGAAATGAGATCCGACTGCAGCCGGGCCAAATAGCAGACTGGCTGTCCCGCTAGCCCCTTTAAAGGAAAAGGGAATTGTTTTTTCAGTAGAATGAACCATGCTGCAGAAGAGGAAAGCTGCTTTAGAGGAACCATTTAGATAACTGTATCAGGAAAATCTTCAAGATGTTGAGATGTGTTAGGATAAGCATGATATTTCAAGAGAATGTGTAAATCATCCTGCAGAGATCGTTTAAAACCAGGCTGACATAACAATAAAAAGCTGTAATAGAGAACACCCCCACACTACTAGGAGATGGACTCAATTACACTGCAGGTCTTTTTCAATGTTTAACTTCTATGACTCCTAATAGAATTGGGGCCCTGTGAGGGGAAAGAAAAAGTTGGCTTATTACCTTTGTTGATTAACAGATTGACTTTCTCAAGCATTGAAGTTCTTTATAGGCCTACAAAGTATAGGCTGTAGGTAGGGAACTGCAGATTTCTCTGACAAGTCATAGTTTATTACTGACATTCTGTAGTAGAGCAGAGAAGCTGATGGCAGCACACGCCACCCGCAGCTGCCTTTCTCAGATCAGCTCTGCAAGAAAGAGAAGGGGAGATGAAAAATCCTGCTGGGAAATGAACAAGGCGGGGGATGACAAGGAGATTCCAGATTAGCTTTAAGGACCTGCAAACAGGCAGGCACCACTTCATTCCTCCCTGAACTGCAGCCACTGCTAGGTGAAACAGCAAAACCATTTACAAAAACCAGGGAAGCTTAGGATAGGAGGTGAGGAATGGTGTGCTATTGTTTAACAGGAAATGGGAACAAAAAAGTCAGGAATCACTCAGAAGCACTGTGCTGCAAAGATAAATGAAAAGGTCCGCCTGGAACTGAAGTCCAGTTCAGTCACCAGTCACACTCAGGACATTCCCCTCTGTTATGAAGCCAGTCACTGCCTGCATGCAAGGAAGCTCAGCTACTGCCAGATACACCCCACTGGGATGTAGTAGCTACATAACCCCCAGGTTAGAGACAAACAAAGCTATCTTAAAGGTCCGAGCTGAAAGAAGACACAGGCTGAGCACTCAGGATCCACCTATGATCTGTCAGGAGCAGTTGCAGAGCTGACCAGCGGGAGAGGGCACTGCTGGCGGGGGGCATGCAGCCATGTGAGCACCCACTGCCTCCTCCACCCTCCTTCCCCTCTGCCTGCCCTTCGCCCAGGTCTAGAGAAGCTCCAAATTAATTTTACAACCTGGAATGCTGCTAACACAAATTATGAAAGAAAAGCTCATCTTGAGGGAAGGCAAAAATCAGCTCTCTTCTCTGTCTCACAGCTGTCCCCTCCTCCTCACCATGTGTTCCCGAAACCTGGGGCTGTTCCAAGCACTAAATGCACTGGAAAGCGTATCCTTGGGCCAGCTGTGATCTGATCATGGCGCGTTGGCTGCGGGTGAATCAGAAACCAACTGATAGGCCCAGGAACAATGTGGCCCCTTGTCAGGCTCCAAGAACGGCCAACGCCTTCAGCCTCCCCATTCCTTCCCCAGCCAGCCTTCAGGAGAGCAGGATGCCAGGAGGGCTTCTGCGACATGCCCTGTGTCATCCTTTCCCGCCAACCCTGTGCTGAACTACAGCTATTTTCTGTTTTGAATGACACGCTCCTCGTGTTGAGAGAGACTTTGGGTGGGGGCTGCTGCAGCCTCTGTGGAAGCTGATACTCATATGTATGAGCAAGCTGCTACCGGGCAGCACCTGGGACCACGGTTCCTCTGGAATCCCAAGGGCTGGAAACCTCCTGGGAAGTTGCTTCAGAGCAGCCCCACAGAGCACTCCGTGCATTGCACAGATCAGTCCCAGGAACCAGATTTTATCTGGCCTCACAATTTTGCCGATGTTTTGTGGGCTTTGTACGTTTATTACATTAAGTAAGCATTATGGAAATTAAGCAATGGCACAGAGCCAGAGTCCTCTGTTTTTCCCAGCTCATCTCACAGCTAGTTAGGCTGTTGCAATTCTCAGGAGCAGATGCTGCAGAGAGGGGGTTAGTGGTGGGACAGGGCTCGGTCTTCTCTCAGGCAATATTCTGAAGGGGAACAGAGAGCTGTCTGGAGAGAGAACAAGCCACGGCCGACACAGAGTTGAGGCAGTTTACAAAAGACTGCAGAGAAATTTAATCCTGGTGCACTAACCAAGTCTCAAAACTAATAGTTCTTTGCATTTGTATTAAAGTAGCGTGCCAAAGCCTCAATCAGGGTTACCCACTGCGTTTGGCGGTACAGCCCCATCTTCAGGGTAAATATGTTCTGCCAATCAATTCCCACTGCAATTTTGATTAGGCACAACATATTCCTTGCTTCCTGCCCTAAACAGCTGCCATGTTGCACCACAGCTGCATTTCAATAGTGGATAAAGGATCCAAATACATTGGTTCTAGCAAATTTCAGCATAAATATGGATCTTAAATTCGGATCCTTCCGATTAAAAAAAAATACTGCAGTGGTACAAGGCATTGCTAACTGTTAATAAAGTAAAAACTACAGATTTATTCTGTGCCTTTTGCTAGTCCAAATTGCTTTATAAGCTAGGAATATTACATACTCTATATAGGAACTACTTGATCATTACCAAAACAGTCACTTGCCTGGTGGGCAGATCTTATGAGAATACCAGTGCCAGCTCACAAAAGAAATAGAGCAGAAAGTTAATTTTCCTGAAAATTAGTGTTGCTTTGGATAGCTGTAATAAGTTTCTAATCACGTCCAAACTGATTCTGCAGCTGTGGCTCAAACATGTATATACTTTTCCACTCTACTGACTTTTGCTGTGGAAATTCCACATTTTGAGCTGAAACATCCCTGAAGCTGGCCCTGATACTCCACTGTACTCCATTTGCACCAGAAGAGAAATTTGCCTGGCTAGATCAGACTGTAAAGCTTGAAACCTAAATAATTAAAATGCACAGTGAGATGTATGCAGAGATGAAATATTTTATGAAATATGTAATTCAGCAAGAACTATATATTGGGCCATCACAACAATGAATACAGGGTAGAGTTACTGAGTATAAAGCCAGCAAAAATTCAACATGAGTAAGTTTTACTAAAACTTAATCTCCATTCCACAAAAATAACTATCAAGATTTTCTTGATGCACTGAACTCAATAAATTTGCATTGAATAGTCATATGTGTGTGACAGAGAGAGAGCAAAAGAGAATTAGGCTGGAATGCTATAAGGACGTAAGCCAAGCTCTCAGCATCTGGAAAGCAGAAAGCAGAACTATATTTAGTGCACAATGACTTGCAATAATTTGTGAGGGGGGAAAAAGAAAGGAACAAAAAAGAGCAAGAAAACAGAACAAAACTTAAGTTGCCAGTGTTAGGCAATTAAATGAATTATAAAGAAAAAAGAACAATCAGGCTGCCAGAAGGATAAATGAAACCCTGGGGTATATGTTATTATAAGAGCTTCTACAAGCAGAAATGCTGTATAGATTTAGCAGACATATTTATAAACATGCTACAGATAATGCATACTTGAATATAAATACCACCTCAAAGAATTTCTGGCACAGAACAGTTAGGGCATTGACCTCTGCTGTACATTCATTTCCTTTATGTGCCTGAAATGGCCTAAATATGTTCCTCAGTTAGGCATGGGAAACTTTTTCCATAACTGCATCTGCAAGGGTCTTTCATGGTGTAACTGTACTTGATTATGAACGTGTTACAAACTCTTAACAAAACATCTGTAGGTTACCATGTGTCCTCCTACACCTACTTGTAAACAGAAAAAACACCAAGTAAAAGGCTGCCTTTTATAGATGTGGTACATTCAAAATGAAAATGGCGTCACACTTTCTAAACTCCTTACTGCCATTATTCTATGATTATAAAAACAAAGTATTGAACAATCAAGTTCTCCTTCCATCACTTACACAGTTTTCATTCTGCCCTTCACTTGATTTAAACATTTCATCAGCTCTTCAGTGTCACTCTTGTTTCCAGTCAGTTTCTCAGACCCGAGATCCCAGGTTCCCAGAGCCTCCATCTTCAGCACTTTAGAAGACATCTCAAATAACAAACAAAACCTATTTTCATTAAAGCTGAGGTGCTGATCAGGTGCACTGATGCTGTTTAAAGGATAACCAAGATGAAAGTAAACAGTATTACTGACAAAACAGTAGAAAGATGACCATACCCATAAATGCTAAAGTATTTTCTGGTGTTCGAATTAATCTAGCTTTCAGCTTCTGGGCACCACTATGCTGTCAAGAGAATCAAAAAAGTGAGCAGAAAGTGTTACCTCTGCACAGACGCCAAGTCCCTAAACTTGGTGAAAGACAGCAGAGGTCAGGGGCCTGTGAGTCGGGAGGAGAAGCTGGGTGCTGCCTGCAGTGCCAGGTGAAGAGCAGCCCGGCACCTTTGAAGCACAGACCAAAGCAGCAGCCACTTCAAGAAGGAGGGAGTGCTTGTAAGACTTCCCTGCTTTGGCTACCAGTCTTTACTTCACTTGTATTTACAAATAACTGACAAAAAAAAAAAAAAAAAAAAAAAGATGTCTTTCTGAAACTCGCAGTTTGGGAGGAAGTAAAAAACCAGCAGCCATTTTCCATTTGGCTTCAACATCAGCTAACATTTGTAGGGACCTGTATATCCTCTTATTCGTAAATTGCAAGTTTTGTCTCTTTAAATTAGAGCTCTCGTGCCTCATGTGCAGGTAAATGCTGCTTTTGAGGTGCACTCTCGCTGGCTCTCTATGTATTAGAGAGCTGTATTACTCATATGTCCTACAGCATTGTCCCTAAGGGTGAAAGGAGAGATCTTGTTCCTTGTTTTATTAAATATGCAGTTTCTAGGCTAGATTCTGCCAACTAACGTACCAGCATTTGTGATATATCTGTACGTGAACTGGAGCAAGATCAAACCTACCCACAGAAGTGCAGAACTGTAACTGAGGTACCTATTTTGCAGTATGTTCACATGTTCTTCACCAGCAATAACAATAAATGAGTGTAATTTAAAACAGTGAACTTTTTTCCAATGCAGAACAAAGAGTGACAGAAGCATTGTATCTCTTTTTAGAGTCATACCTCTCCAGCATCAGAAAGGATGGGTTCCCCTTTGCTTCTTCCCCTTCCCCTTTGAGCAGAGGGGAAACAGGGCAACATAAAGGATTCACAGAACCAGGAGACAAGGATACTGAATAAAACGATTGGGATAACAGCTACAGAGGCTTAACAAACAGCAACAGAAACTGTAGCAATGCCTATGATGCAGTGTGCAAAGGCAATGTTAGAAACAGTCCTGTAAATCATTGTATCAACCTTTAAGTTGATAGAAAGACTGGGGAAATACGGCCACTTAACTGGCAAAGCACAGAGACTGGAGCAGAGCTCTGCGGCGGGGTCTGATTTATCCCACCAGTTGAGATTACAGTGCCAAGGACAAAAGACAAGAAGACGCTGCTGCTCTCATGGTGACATGGAGCTTTTTCTTCCTCACACTCCCCTCAAGCAGAGCACTCACACACGTCATGTTTTGAAGGTAAAACATATCCGTTTGAGGTCTTATAAATGAAAGCTGCTAAAGAAAACTGCTATTACGACCGAGTAGACTTTGATACATGTTTTACATTCTTTGGGCTCTGAGGTCCCATTCGAATCAGAACTGCTGTCTGCAAACACCCCGCTGAAGTCAGCAGAAGATGAGGATTTACTGTAATCACTACAGCACTGGGCAGTGAGCAAGGCTCGTTCCTGAACTATTTCGTAAGAGACGTTAACAGCCTCAGCTGGGTGCTCTTTGTAGTTCTGGCAGAGGTCAGCTCTGTCTCTAAGCACAAATCAGAAAAGTAAATCTAGTCTAAACAATTCTCTGTACTGTTCCAGAAGCAATTAAAGGCACTTTGCTTTGTGTATTTCCCCCAGGTGTGAGCAGACACTTCCCACAGACAGTATGCACAGCAAGAGCTCAAAAAGCGTGAACTCTTTGCAGAGGAAAAGGCAAAAAACCTGTTGCTTTGGGCATGTAAGACTGAACTGGCCAAAACACTGCAGGATCAGTTTCTGCAGGCACTGATTACAACCTGTACTTAGAGAAAAATGGAGGTAAAACATTTCCAACTCAACCCATCTAACTCCACCAGGCTCTTTATTAGCAAGGTAATGCCAACAGATTAGATATTTACTTTAGATTTGGTATTATTTAGCTAGGAATAAAAATGTAATGTGCTCCATCAACATGTCACCTAAATTCATGGCAGAGATACTGGCAGGCAGGAAGCTCAAAGCATCCCTCATCCATAAGCAGTACCTTTGTAAACCAGCAATGATATGAAAAGGATAGAAAGAAGTGAGTACAAAGTAAGCCCTCACACATTTTAAAACAACTATCTTTGGTAAAAAGCATTGGTTGTTTCCTTGTTCATGATTCTCCAAAAATGAAATAATAAACATAATTGCTTATAAGTATTCCTATAGTACTAGGTATACATGCTATACCTACAAACTCCCACTGCTTTGCTAGGAGTCAGCACCAGCAGTCCTGGGAATTCAACACATTGTCCGTGAATCTCCAGTGTATTAGCACTGGCATGCTATTAATTCCACAGACCAGAACTGTACCTTTGCAACCAGCACTCATCATAGAAGGGATGAAATGTGAGTAGTTCAGAGAGTTAAGATTTTTCTTTTATACGCTCTTTTTTTTTTTTTTAAAATCAAAATTGACACATTCATGCATGGTGCATCTCCCCACCCTTAGTGCAGCACAACTCCCTACACAGCTGTGGCACAAATAAAGGAAACAAACTGGTTTAGGGATAGCTTGATTAGACTAAAACCTTCCAAAACCCTAATGTTCCCTGATGTGGCTCACATCACGATCACACAGATGTATGGTCATAGCTCACACAGTAATGTGCACAGGCAGAGGAGTAGGTAGGACAGCAATCACATTCAACTGATGAAAATATATCCTGAAATCTTGGCCTTAGTTTGTGGCTACAAACTTTAATCCCTGGTTTTACTAATGTAGCAACTTCTAACTGCAAAATATTCCCAGAAACAAACTCCCAAAGCATCTATTTATAGTATTGATAGTGCCTGGCAGAAAAGCAGGACTGGAGTACGCTTGCTTTGGCCTGGCTGAGACCTTTGCACACTAAGAAGCATACCTGCTGTTGTTGTAGGATGCCAATAGCATGTGCTGGCACCAGTTGTGATTTTGCTGCAGCCTTGCAAATTTCTGTGTCTGGTTTCTGAGTAGTGCCAAATACTGCTTGTCCCAATTTGCCCTTGAACGGCAACCCTTTTCACTAGTGGCTGATCTACACCTATTGCTACTCTCCACCAGCAGCAGCCAGCAGTTTTCCTACTATGGAGAAGGAGTTGAGGCACAAAAAAAGGACAGTACTTTTATCCTTGCAGAGATAAGACATTTTTTTCTACTGTACTGTGACTCTGCTGGTCACCACCAGCCCCAAAGAGTCCTATTTCAGGAAGGGGAAGATCACAATTAGCAGTAGAAAGAAGAAACACATTTATATATGATGTTGCAACCAAGCTGTTTGCATGAATCACTCCAGCTTCTCAGTAAATTCTCAAATAAAAGTCAATCGCAGCGGTTTTGCACTGGAAGAAGCAAGGCACAATTAAGGGCCAAGACTGCAGAGGAGCCTTCAACTGCACATTATATTCAGAAAGCTGGAGATACAAATCTAGAATGCTTCAAAAAAGCAAACCAAAACTTTCTTCTTCTATCTGTGTCCCCTATGTAAACACTAGATAACCCCCACCTCCACCATCAGGTGGGTTTATTATTTATCACTAGATTACCTTTATTTAGCATGGGAAACTGAAAGGTGTCACCCTGAGTACTCTAAAAGGAATTTTTGGCACAGGAATCCAGACAGTGATCAGACATAATTTATGCTACAGCCCAAATTCCTCCCTGCAGATTATACCAGCAAAGAATGGGGTCCCAAGACTTCTATGATAGCATAACATCAGCTTCTGGATCTTGGTGGAACTGTCATGAGTTCTGTGATAGCAGAAATGATTCAAATGTTTTTAATACGGTAAAAATTGTTTCTCTACTCTGACAGTGGCTTGGAGGAGAAGTCAGGGCACAGGGAGAGAAGGTAGTTGCAGATACTTGGCACCGAGGTACCTAGCTCTCATTCGTAATAGGACTACCCCAAAGAATTAATCCAGCAGAAGATAAAGTACACAAAGATATATTTCAAATTGTTTTCTTATACTCATCTACAGGGGAGGGAATGGGCAGCTGGTTGTTCTCATCAATGAAACCCTAAGCAGAAGGAATTCTCTGCTGGGTAGCTGACTGCTCTAAGGCCATTTTATACTTTAACATGGCTTAATAGACCAGAGAATCAGAATTGTTGAGATTTATTCAGCTAACAAATATTAAGTATTCTGGTTTCATTAATAGTATCCTTTTGAAGCTATGGAGAGTCATTTAATAAATGAGACTCCAGTTATGTATTCACTTCTGTCCAAGATCCTAGCTGAAATGAAAGTCAAAAGGGTCATGCCAGCCTTCAGCTGCTATCATAAAATCATTACAGAACACTGTATAATTAAGCCCTATTTGCAGTTTCATTTTAGAACACATCCTGGCCTGGCTGCTCTTGACTAAACTTGAGATGATTTGGCAGCATTGTGTGGGATTACACCCTGAAATTAGCCAAACGTGTGCAGGCCAGGATGAAGGTCCTTTGGTTGTGAGATTCAGTAGCAAATGCATAGGCAGGAGCAACAGCTTTGTTGGGAAACGGCAGGAACAGAGCTGCGAGGAGGAAGTTTGCAGAGTACCTGGGAGTGCTGCGGCTGCCTGGAGCTGGCACTCCCAGTCTTTCACTTTCCTGCCCACCAGACATGTCTAAATAACTTGAGAAAAACAAGAAGCAAAACAATAGGTGACTGTAGTGTGAATAATAAAAGCCTGGCTTCCCTCTTGGAACCTGACTGCTGCTCTTAAACTGCCCCAGCTGCGCTCTCACGGTCCAGGATGTCAGCACAACTGCTCCAGTGAATTAATGCCTTGTGCTCACTCTGGGGCCATCTATGGCACCCTTTTATAGACTGCATTGTAAGACTGGGGTGGGTTTCTGGGTCAGAAGGTCAGCACTACCTCTCTACTCCAGAAAACTGGGTTCTGTACGATGCTATTCCAGCAGCAGCAAAAAAAATAAATTTGAAAATAACATTGTATAGGTTGTATTGAGTTGCCAGCAGTACAATGCTTTCGCAGGAACAGGTACAGCAGATATTAGAAATGCTCACTGACAGATCCTGAGGAATCTCTGGTAGAGCAAAAAGTTTTCTAAGTGTATAAAAGACTGTGTGACTGTATGAGCTGACTCAAAGGCAAGGGCCAAATTAGTCCTGGCTGAAAATCCAAAGATTTCAGGCAGCTCCATAAAATGAATCTGTCCCTACAACAGCGTGCAGTTATTCTTTCAATACCAGGAGCCCTCATGTGTCCAAATCATTCCAACCTAATATTGGACTTCACTTACTGTGTGCTTTGATTCTTTAGCATTACTGAGAGAAGATGAAAAAAGATATCATGCAACCATCTTACATAGGTTTTTCTTGTAACAGCAGTCAGTTCTTCAAAAGCTGGTGTACTGTCCCGCTGCCAAGTACAACAGTGCAGTCTTCCCCTCCACTCTCTTGTTCCCAGTGACAGAAGAGCAAATCACAAGCCAGGTCTGCTCCAGACCATGTCTCAGTGGGTACCAGGCATCCGAAAAGGCATGTCCTTCCCCCCATGTCAGTGCTGTCTGCATTGCCATAGTTTCTACGCATCTTTGTTTTGGAATAGAAGAGTGAAATCACCAGGGCCGTCACTACAGTACTTTCCATCAGGTTCAAATCCATTTAAAAATAGGCACAAAGGGGAAAAGCAAATATATACTCCTGCTGATTTATCTATTAATACTGGAGAGCAGTTGTAACACTGATGTTTTGGAGAAGGATCAGACACCTTCATAGTCAAACAGCACCATCCAACATATGGCAGTAGATGAAGGCTGCCTTTTGCCTCTCACATTCACTCTGAATCCTCCTAAATCATCCCTGCCAGCACGATACGATCCTTAAGGATCATTAACATTCGTCAGAAGAGCAAATCTCTCGCTTATGTAATAGGTTACCTCGCACCAAACAGCAGGTATGAAAAGTTCCCTGGGGGAAGACACCTGCAGAGTCTGTTCCTTGACCTTCAGCTCTGCTGCTCCTACAGATGGCTGCTGTTTGACTCAGCACCGCACAAGCAGAACGTACTCAGAGTATGTCTCAGGAACAAAACAGTGCCTCTGCTGAAAATGAGCAGCCTTGTAGATTCACTGTCAAGTGATGCTGCCTTCCAATTTTGATCAAGTGAAAAGCATGCCTGTTTAAAATAAGGAACAATTGAATATATTCCCCCGCTCACTGTCCTTGTGAATATGCACACCTCAGAGAGCAAAGCATTTCAACAGAGATTGTTGTTGGAAGCGTTATTCTGTAAGAGCCGGTCAAAACAATAAGAACACATTAAAAACATTCTATTAATGAGCAGAGGCCCCCTCAGCACAGCCTGGAGCACACTGTAACTCACATGTCACTGGTACAGGTAAAACTCTATTTCTTCTGACTGCAGTAGGTAATCTAATTCAATTTATTTCAGCTAAATGTAAACGGACTCAATGAAAAACTTCCCCCAACACTCTTACATCTAAATTTCTGATTTCCTAAGCAAACATAGATGGGGCTTCCCCAGGAAACATACACAGATGGACTTCTCCATAAGCATGTACAGATATGTTGATTTAGGTGTTCTTTAAAGAGAAGTAAAAAGGAAGAAGCAGATGAGGAAGTTCTAGTATTTATCTGGTCAAATGTTTACATGCTACAGAAGGAAAAAGTATGCTATTGATCCCAGTATAGTAGCTTTCCTCACATCCTTCAAGGCTCGTCTGCTCAGTGTATCAGGCACTTCTGTTATCCTGGGAGATACAGTGGCTGACTTGCCAACAAAGTGGAGAAAGGCCACTTGAAATCTTTTTCTTCCTCAGGGCAGTATGGTCATACTCTCAAAGAAAACAAATCTTCACACAGTAAACCCCCAACACCACCCACATATTAGCAAGCATGTACTTTACACTGCAAAGAAGGGAAGGATCTTGTCACTTTAAATAGACCAGTGAATTTTTTGTTCTCAGGTCAGCTGGGGCTCTTTGTTGGGATTGCACTGAGATGCTCTTCCATTACATGTACATATTGGGAATTTTAAACTCATTTGCTCTTTTTCCCATCCAGTTCAACTTCTACCAGCTTCTAGAAGATCTGCACTCGGTTGGTGTTTGGAGAAAAGGCAAGAGAGAGCCTGGCTGTGCCCACACTATGCAATGACTGACTTATGTGGGAGCTCACAGGACTCGAAAGATTGGGCCCAAAGATTCAGTAGCTCACAGGAAAACCAAAGAAGTTAGATGCCAGAAAAAATTGGAAGCTGAGATATGTAGTTAGAAGAGCATCTGCCATTGTGACAGGTAAAATCTGAAAGCAGGAGGTTCTGGTTTGGAAGAAAGCAGAGGACACTACATGATCAGTATGGCAGCAGGATTTCATCAGGATTGCATCTTCTTATGAACGGCAACAAGAAGCTGTCTGCATATACAACCGAATTAGAAAGGGAAGCAAAACCCACGTGACATTCAACCTGCCTGACACAAAATGGGACCTCCACATTTTCTGTGGGACACAGGAGCACAGCATCCTCATTAGCAGCAAAAAGAGAACTTTCGCATGAAGTGATCACCCCTTGCTCAGCTTGAATCACCTTGAATCATGAATACCTCTTGACCTTCCTGGTTACTCTGGCTCTACGTTCATTGCTGAACTCCCTACTCTTGAGTTAAGGCCCAGAAGTATTTTGGGAGTGAGCAAATCTATTTAATTTCTCCCAAATGTCCCATCTCAAAGTAATGGCATAATACCTGGCTCATTCTTTCAGCTCCACCAAACAATGACTGCCAGGAAAACAGCCTGCTTTGGTCATTCCTAACAAAACACAGTCAGCTCTTTAACACACAGCCTTCTTTTTACTTAGGCTAACTGCTTCTTTTTTGGTGCAAATCTTTGCAGATTCCCTTGGTTTCTGCCAGCTGCACTCCTCCCCTGGAGAGCAACTTGCTTCTTGTGGGAAACAAATAATTTTACATTTGGAGCATTTTACAGCTGGAGAATTTCCCAAGTCCTTCCAGTTCTGACTTCACCTTTTTTCCTCACAGCCTGCACAAAAGGACACAGGCACCCACCTGCAAGACAAGGTACTCGGCTTTGTCCCTCAAAACCCAGACTTTCTGTAATCAGTTCCGGTAAATGGTAAACCTGAAAGAGCAAGATAACTATCTCGCTGTGCTAAGATGGTCAAAGTTGCCATGTAAATGCAGTGATAATGGACTTAAAAAAACAAACAACAGTAAATGAGAGAGTTATTACCTCCCTGCCAGAAGTGTGTCACTCTCGTACAGCACAGGTACACAAACAACTAGGTAAGCACTAGCTATATGCAAGGGTTTTGAAGCAGAACGCTGAGAGGAAGCAGTTAGTGACGTGTGAAAATGGAGAAAGAGGGAAAAAATGGTCTGGAAAATTCTTGGAAAAGAATCCGGCGCACAAAGCAAAAGGTTTCTCTAGTGTCAGTCGCTTTTGGAGCTCTTGTTCATTCATCTGTGGTGAACTGAACAAGACCAATGGGATGGCCACACTCTGCCCAAAGATTATCTCTGCATGGTTACAGCAAAAACACTGGAGCAAGGAAAGAAAGCAGGAATCTCTTCAAAGTATCATAAAAAGGCTAACTGCTTTCCCTTTGGGAAAATACCACTCATTAAACGGGTTTCCACCAAACTCTGGGAGAACATTAGAAATGGCCCACGGTATTTTATTCTTTTTTTTCAAAAAGGACCTGTACACTATTTATAGCCCCTGCTCTGTGTTGAAAAGTGAGACACTCACTGGCTGGTCACTCTCTGCCTGATGGGACAGGGTTTTGTTTGTGAACTTTCTTGGGACTCTATATGTGATGGGAGGTACTATATAATATGAGAGCAAATGGTTTAATGAATAAGGCATCAGACTGGATCATATGACATGTGGATTCAATTTCTGACCTGGTACAGACTTCTATATACCACTTCAACTCTTTTGCTATATCTCTTCTGAGTACAATGACAACACCACCTCACCACATATTAATACTTTACCATTGAGAAATTCATTCCTATTTGTACTCAGTCCTGTACTAAGGAAGCAAACATGGCAAAGACAAGAGTGCCTGCATTTGCGTAGTCTAAGCAGCCATTGCAAGTCCCCTGAAGGATTCTGACATACAATCAATTATACAGAGTGGGCACTGAATGGGATTATTTAAACCAAAGAGCTTTAGTAGCAAATATGGCCTTGCATAAGCTTCTGCAATGCTGTAAACCTTGCTTTCAATGATTTTAGCTTTCATAGATTTTAAATGATTAAGCAAAAGTGTTACAATGCACCTTCAAGTGGTCCTTAATAAACAGGTTTTACTTTAGAAAGGGTTTCTTACTAAGCCTACCAAGAAATATTTGCATGTAAAATGAAGAAATTTGAATGAAAACAGGTTTGTTTGTTTTAGAAGGCACTGCAGCCACCCACTGTACGGCTGAGTTTCCAGCACACCACTACTGGATGCCAAGGAGCTTCAGGAAAGGAAACAAGAAACAGAATGGGAAACTGAGCAGCTTAGCTTCTTTTCACATTAATTGCCAAAAGTGGGCAGCACCACTGATATAATCTTGCATGAAATCTTCTCTTAACTCAGAAAGCTTACTGTTTATTTCCTACCCTGGTGTCTACGCATAGAAATCCCAACACATTGTAAGAAACAACATTAACTCTATGTTTATTCAGAAAAATAGAATTATTCTTCATTAACAGAATTAGTAGGTTTAGAAATAAAAAGAAGATGCCATATTATTATTGTATGTTTTCATGTACTCATGTACAAGTTCTGTGCCTTGTACAGAAAGCTAGAACATCACCTTTCTAATTAAAGTATAAGTCATATGAAAAAAGCATCCTTAACAAGCAGGAAGTGATGAGACCCTGTTTTAACATCTCATCCGACAGGGGCTGAGATGTCTGCTGCTGTGTTAATATCCTTCCAGGGAAGTACTTTAATTCCAAATCAAGAAGGAACATCACCATCTCCTGAATCATCAGCATCGCTTCCTGCCTTTCTGTGTGCATGTTCATAGGAAATCTTTCATCTAATTTTTTTCAAAGCCCAATCCCACTTGGCTAGCAAGCTCAGGCAAGATACAGCCAATAACAGTATAGGCACAACAAGTTTCAACAAAAACATTTGTTGCAAGAACACTCTTTGATTCGTTTGCCCTTCCTTGGCTGAACCTTGACTACACCCATCCTGATGCACACTTGTGGAGTGCTGTTGCCATGTCAGGATGTAAATTCAATTTCTGCACTCCCAAGTTACTACTTCTGGCTTTGAAAACTATCCAGGTGGCTGCACAAGGGGCTACAGAAATTACAGGGAGATGGCAGAGCTGGTGAGAGGACCTGCCTGAGAAGCAAAGAAAGGGGAGATACCCACACTGTACCAGCCCATCCCCATCCAATCTGCCTACAATGTGCTGTTGTAAAGAGTTTGCAGTGAAGCTGGGGATTTGGCACTGACATGGTGTGGAATAGTCATCAGATATTTAAAACAGAGCTGAGAGAACAAAGAAGGGCTTTGTAGTGCAAGGCAGCACTGAAAACCCTGAGCCTCTGCCAGCCAGCCGGCATGGAGTGTTTGCTAATGTACACAGTGGAGTGCATTCCTCTCATTTGATTACATGACAGTTTTATATACCAGGTACATGCAGAGGGGGTTTTCTTAACCCTTTCAGTCCTCCACCATTTATAAACCTTAAAGAGACTCACGGTGGTTTCATTTCTGCTGTCCTGTAATGCATGCAACTTCAATCAGGAAAGGCTATGCGTGTGCTGTGTGCAACTGGATGTGGACGTATATGTTAAAGTACTCTTACCCATGTTGCTAGAAATAGCAAAATTAATTAAATATGAAAGAATTAGAAAACTAATTCACTCCTTACTTATGCTATAGTTTTCTGCGTCTCCCTTGATTTAAGCAATGAGTATAAAGAGGCTTGCTTAAAGGACCACTATCATTCTCTCTCCATACTATAAAGTGAAGGATGCAGATACCTCTATTGCACTCCAACTTGTTAGAGCAGGGAGAAGGGACCCAGGAACACCCTGTTGGCAAATGCCACATTCTACCCTGTACTGTATTACATGGTTTCTACTGTGAAATGAGGATAAACGTATATGCCCTTCTTGGTGAAGTTCTTTGAGATCTATGGCTAAAACATGCCTGCAAGCAGGCAATGCCCTATTCATCCAGGCAAAAGGACCTCTCATTCGTACTATGTGAGGCATACCAGTGGGGTGCAGGGCCAAGGCCTAAATTGCAGGGGCTTGGGTGCTTTAGAGCCAAGTAGTTGAGAAGGGCAAAGTATCCTTACTTTCCTGTTCTGCTAATGCACAAAGTAAATTTCTTAGCCATAACTATAATAATGCACAATTACATTTTCAGAAGATGTGCTATGGTGCCTTTCATAAACTCTAACCTGTAAAAACTATTAAGCTATAAAGTTAAAAGATTAACTTCTGTTAATTAAGTTAAAAGACTAAGACACTGAAAGAGATGTTTGTGGTTAAAATCCTCAGCACCCATACTGTTGCCTGTATTTTTAATGTTGGTAGCTCATAGACCAACATTTAATTAAGCCCACAGAACTCTGCAAAGCATTTAACTATGAATTATTTTCCTGCTTAGCCACCCAGGGAAACAATCGGGAGATGAAAGTTAAAGCATCTTGCCCAACATTTGGGTGTCAGAGGTAGCATTAGAATTCATGAAATTCCTACTCCCATACCCTAAGTACTTAACAAAGCAAGGTTTGCCTCCTAGGTAGAGAGGAAGTGTTTGGGGCTGGTGTCTGGAACCAGATGGAAAGAGAAAAAGGAAGGCAAAGGAAGGGGAAGGTTATTGCAATGGTGGAAAAGAGTACACATGGGCAAAGAAGGCCGGTGCAAGATGAGTGAGAATAAAGGCAAACCAAGCCACCAACCTAAGTCTCCATAAGTCAGTCACTCAGAGGTTCTTACTATCATGAGTGACTTCAAAATAGGTCCCCAAACAGATGGTGTACATAAAGGACTTTGGAGAATAGCAATGGGAGTAGTTCTCCATTTTTGTACACATGAGCAGGCAGGCAGACTCTTGATGGAGTATTTGTACATGCTTGAATTTGTAAAGAAGAAGGAGAATCATTTCCCAAACCAGAAATGCATGATTAGAGACCGCAAGCAGGTTAACCAAAAGACGCAGGCAAGAAGCAGCAAATATCCTGTATTTTCAGTAAAGAATGACAGAAAATTTGACATACTGGCATAACTAACTTACAAAAAGAAATCACTTTTTGAAGTTTCCACTTAAACACCGATAGCTCTTTAAAGCTGTTACTAGCTATGAGAGCTTTCTTTGGATGACAGAAGAAAATGTTACATTTCTAATGGTATAAAGGAACTGGAAACATCACAGAGGTTCTTATGGGAAAGTCAGAAAGTCAGATTTTTCATAAAGCAAACTAGAGATAATACATTCAGACAAGTATCTGGGTCCTGTTTCTGGAACTGTGTGTTTTTCTTAATTTTTCCTACTGTTAGATTGTGTAACTTGGAAATAATGTGACCCTTCTGAAGGAGAAATATTTTCTATTATCGAAATTTATTTTGCATTCTACCCCTTTCTAAGGAAAGGGGGAGAAAGTACTCAGAAGTTAGCATTTCTCACCAGTCTTTAGCTCTACTGATCACAAAATGCTGCTGTCTCAGTTTAACACTCTGCTGCATGCAAACATAAAAGACCAAGACACGTCTCACATTCCTTCTCCTCCCAAAGGGTCACGGTACACAGAGACACTTCTGCAACCACAGAGGCCCACGTGGCTCAGTTATCTTTCCCATACCATTAGATATGTATAAATGTGTGAGACACAGCACCCTTGGATACCAGAAGAGCATTTATGATGCCTAACTATATACTGCCTTCACAAACTGATAGCATTCTTTCCCAGCCATCTGAATTTCTCAGCTCAAATAAACGCCAAACAAAAATCCTGCTGCTTACTCAAACACACAAAAATAGAGGTGATGCCTGCAGAAGAGGTGAAATTTTAGACACACTAGCAATTATCATGCTGTATCGAAAGAGCAGACTGCTGTCACAATGGCAGAGAGCATCAAGGTCTGCATGCCTCCCTGATGTAGGATATGCAAACAACTCTGACAGCCAAAAAAGCGCTGATCTAGACAGTGACTCTTAAGGAACATGGCCCCATCCTAATGCCTGAGGCCATGGACACATGAGCATCCAACTCTGAGGACTAGGACCACAGTGTGATGTACATCTTTATGGCCTCAAGCTTTACTTTCAGTAGTCACTGCATTTGGGATGATTTGAAGAGGTTTGAGTTCACTTTCATGCAGTGTCTTGCTTACTAAATAATGAGCCACCTCCCCCAGCAGAAGTGACTCTACAGATTACCTGGTTCAGTTGAAGACCTTCAGATCTTTTCAGGGAGACAAATATAAGAAATTTGACATGAGAAAGGGAGGAATCTTCAGAACTCCCATAGGAAAAGGGATAACAGTTGCTATAAATTTCAGTGTCTTCAGGAAACTCCTTTGCAATCCTGTACAGTGGTTTTTAAACAATAATTAATGTGGAAAACATGGGGCTGTACACACTGTTATCTCAAAGGAGAAAGCAGAAATTTGAATCAGATAAACAGCCAGTGTGCTTTACATTGAGGCCAGAAATATTGACAAAACAGAGAAAGATGACCCTTGTTTAACATAATGTTACTTTATCAAGTTCACAGGGTCTTAATAAGGGAATATAATGATTTCTCAAACATATTCTACAAGCAAATATTAAATCTCCACCCATCCTGTGAATGGCTGCAATTAACATATATAGCAGCTTTCCTTTAACATCACACGTGGCTTACACAACTCTGAATCCTGCCAAAACATCCCTGTTGTGTATCAGCAAAGCAATGAATGCACAGCTCTGGGAATGGTGTTGGTTAAGCTCTACATGGGAATCAGTAGAGAGAACACGTAACACTGTGGCTTTTCCAGTTCTACGAAATAATAGAAATGGCATCTTTCTTTCCCCCTCTCAGTGGAGTAATGGAACAGTAGATAAACTGTGCAAAACCACAGCTAAATATTTAGAATCCACAAGAAAAAAGTCCTTTGAAGAAATCAAGCTATTTCACTTACAGGCTGGAAAGGAAGAGAGAGACAGAGGGTTTGTTATTGTTATTTCTACTTTTAAATACATATGAGATGTTCAGATACTATGCTTATAGGGGCTACATAAGCACCAAAAGAAAGAAGGGTAGGATTTTTTTCCATGAGATTCTTATACCTTTAGAGTGGTAATCTGGGCTTCAACCTTTAGCAGCCCCTCTTCCAATCAGGACATCTGGAAATGTCTCAAAATTACTTGAAAAAACAATGGAAATACTGCAATATAAAACATGGCCTACAGGCCATCTGGAGATACGACGGGTACTTGGAATTCCCAAGGATTTCCTCTCAAACGACTATGTTCACTATCTGCTCCTTGCCCATCATCACACAGTTAATGTTTTTCATTTAGAGAATACTCAAAGAAGTTTCTCTGTTATTAAAATATAAAATACAGGCTGACAAGGAAAGGTACTTAAAAGTTTTGAAGCATTTTTGAATTCACTAACTAATAATATTATTTAATACTCTGTACCTCAGTTTTCCCACCTGTAAAAGATTTTACTGTTAAAACATTTAGTTACCTAGAAGGACTACTGTGAGGCTAATTAATATTTTTAAAATATTTAAAGAAGGCTAAAGAAAATTGTAATTTGAAATGCAAATTAAAATAAAAGGGAAAATGGGAAACAAACAAGGAAGGAATTTAAGGTTATCTCCACATAACAGGACACAGATTGACAATATAGGATATACACACATCGTGGATCCACAAACTCCTATTCTTCATTCTGCTCTTAAGTAAACCCCACACACATAGAGTGCACCTATGGTGAGAATGAGAGCTTTAGTTTCCCTGTTGATTTCGTATCGATCAAATCAATTCTGTAAGAAATTTAGCATCCATCTCCCAAGGGAAAAGAAAACATGCTTCTTAGAGTTCCCAGAATTTAAAGTAATGGTTCAAACCACATAAAAAAAGAAAGAAAAAAATCCCTGAGAAGCAAAGAGAAGTCAACTCAGACATAAACCAAGATAAATCTTCTCTGTTCAGAGACTGTGGGGACTTTACAGGGTGTCTCCATGCCTCAATCACTAGTCTGTTAACCATTCAACGTACGCTGGGGTTTGCAGCTGAAAAATCATAAAATCTTTTATAAATATTAATTCATTACACTTCACAGTCCACCAATAAGATTTAAACAGTACATTCTCCACAACTTGCATTGCTGACTACCTCTAGTCACACCTTGCTGCTAATGCCTCAGTCTTCATCTGTTTTGGATCCAACTTACTGTTCAGAATGTATGTTAAATTTCTGGAAAAGATGAGGAAGAGGAATTCAAACAATGAAGCACATTTTTAAGGTATTTGCTGCTGCATCTGAAAGCAGCTTTGCTCAGAAATCACGTCTCAGACAGTCCCACCACTTTGCATTTCAGTATCGTTCACTGCAAGATCATTTTACACATGTGAGCTAAAACTGAGCTTTTAAACATTTGGGATTGTATCACTGATCCTATTTCATGCCTAGATCCGTTCACTGGGACAGAACGTACAGCAGGTTAAGTGATTTTTTTGAGGTTTATATAAAACACCACAGAGCAAATCTGGGGTGAGGACTCAGGAGTCCTGCCTCCCACCCTGGCACTGCTGCATGCACCACCAGCCAGCCACCATTCAGCGCTCCAGTGCTAGCTTAGCTTGTCTGGCCCAGTAATAATGAAAAGGAGAAAGGATTTTTCACTAGGAATTTGGAGTATTTTCTCATTATAACCAACCAGCATGACCAGAAAAAGAGCCCTGATGCAATCTGCGGGCCTAGTTTCTCACTCCCCCGCTGGCACAGCCTGAAAAGGCTGCCGGGGCCACAAGTCCCGCTCCTCCGGGAAAGGGGAGGGAGAATGTGCAAAACCAGATCCTGTCCGTCACGTCTGCCTTCAGCACTGCCCAGAGCTTCAGGGTTCAGGGAAAAGCAAACAAACAAACAAAAAATCCCCCCTGCTTCCCCCTTCCAGCGCCCCCAGCCTGTGATGCAGTAATCAAGGAAGCGGCTCTTCCCATTACCCGCAGCCAACCTTTCCAGCAGGCAAGGATAGGGCAGGGATAAACTCCAGCAAAAATCCCGCCTCTGATCTTGTTCTTCAGGCCAAAACTAGAAAATAGGGCAGGACAGGCAAGATTTGCTCTCTTAAGGAGTGAGAAGGGCCCTCCGTGCGGAGCGTGCTGTGGGGGGAAGATGGTGGCCTGGGGAGGTCAGCGCATGGAGGGTTAACGTGCTTTTCCTCCGGCACTTCAGCTGGGTGCCCCGGGTATTGATTACTGCCCTCCACAAAAGCAAGTCATGGGAGGGGGGTTTTCTTCTTTCCTCTCAGGGTCACCCTTGACACTAAAGCCGCAGCCGAGGGGCCTTCTCCTGTAGAAGGCACAGCAGGAATAATCCCGCAAGGTCGGGCGGAAAGGGCAGAGGCCGAAGGGCAGGGAAGGTCAGCGCTAGGCACGCACAACGTGGGGCTGCCAGGGCGGGCAGAAGGTCTGTTTCTGGGTCACCCAAGCCCTCCTGCCAGAAACTTAAGACGCACTTTGGGAGACCCAGGGACGGGGCTCATGGTAAGTGGGAGTACGGGACAGCTGACGGCGTCTGTCCCGGGAGCCGGGGCGGGGGGGAAGGAGGGAGGGGGGCTCCACGCTTCGTTCCCGCGCAGCCGCAACGTGTGTGTGTGGTGTCTTGTGCAAGGAGAAGCTGTGCTCAGATAAAGGGAGAGGAGATACCAGCTGAAGCTGTGCGAGGGAAGTGGAAACACTGCCACGCTGCTGCTCGATGAAACTAACGCATGTACCTTTTCCAATACAGATGGAAGGAACAATGCAAAGCCACAACACAAAGTTGTGCTCGGCCGTCACAAGTCCTCAGCTGTCTGCTCCGCTCTGCTGTGGGCTTACTCAGCGTCATTCCCCTTTCACACATAGTCACACATCAGAACGGATTTTCTGCAGCTAATGGAGTCGCACCCCTGTACAACAGTCACAAGAGACAATCAGACCCACCACGTGACTCTAGGTCTCGGTCTTGCTGTTCTTCTAACGGGGCTAAAGACCACCAAGTATGTCTGCTTGGGCTGAAGGTGTGCTCCTGGCACTCCTGCAGGCTTCCTGTGACCCTGAGAAGCTGCTGAGGCAACCTGGGGGGCAAAGGGGTTTGTAACACCCCGTACGCGTACCAAGGCCTCAGACAAGAATCACCTATGTATTCCTTTCAACTCCAGTCTGACGTGTGGTACTTTCCCTCTCTGCCACCAGATTTTCTCTTTCTGTTTCTTTTCACTTAAACACAAACAGCTCTGGAATTGAACTTCCCCGGCCATGATGACATGAATTTGTGCAGGCCAAGCACATAGTAGACTTATCCTCCCTCTCCCCTGCCGTCTATGACACCCATCTTTGGCCCTGTAGTACACCCCGTCGTATAGTCTGCTTTCCACAACTTTGTGAGACTTTGGTCACAGTGAGAATCAAGGCCTTCCTAACAGCTCCTACCCAATCCCATCATTGCTAGTGATGAGCACAGGACAGAGAAGGCAGGCAGCGTTTCACCTGAAAGCCATGTTTGATCTGCCCAGTAGGAGAAGCCAGGCAGATGGGAACATAGCCTTCTTGTACCAGATCATGCCAGTATTCTGCTTCCAGCAAAAGTAAACTCATTCAGAAGAAAGCAAAAAAAAAGTTAGTGCACCTAGCCAGTTGCAAAGTGGGAGTAGACAGAAATATTCCTTTCTTTCCTTCCTTGACAGGGCAGCCAAAGATTCACTGTTACATTGAGAAATTTTCTGCCTTAAATTTGAGCCTCCTTTTTTTCCCCATCTGATCTCACTTATCTCACCATGGTTTCTGGCTAGTAGCTGGGAAACAAGAATTTAATTTAGATATGATGTTTGCATCTGGAACCAAACTTTCTTAGAACACAGGGATGTTGGGTTTTATGTGTGTTTTGATTTAACCCATTATTATGCTATGTGAATCCAATTCAAAATATGAATACATGTCTGACTCTCTCAAAAGTTAGAGCTCTGGATCTATTGTTTCATCTGCAGCAAAAAGAGAATCAGAAACCAAAGAAAAATGAGGAGAGAAGAATAAAAAAGGAAATTTACAGAACACCTTCCTGAAGGCAGCTGCTAAGTCTCAGAGGAATGTGCTATCTGCAGTTTTGGAATATCATCTCTTAACTAAAGATACTACAGGTCCTGGTTATGAAAGTGCCAATTTCCAGGATGCAAAGCTGGGACACAACATCTTCATTCCCAATACAGCCAAGCACATTGTGATTTTTCCTTATTTTTTTTTATCATTCAGAGAGAGATAACTTCTCCTTCCTTAAATTAACCCTTTACCTCTGATGTTGAAGCCCAAAGAAGCAAGCTGGCTGCACAGGATTTGGAGGCTGCTTAGGCTGAAAGAGGAAAACATGAAGCACTACCTCTTCCTCCAAATGTGCACAGACACTGCTTATTTTTGGGCACGAGTGACTTAGGATTTGAAGATATTTGCTGGCATGTATTTAATCGCCATGCTTTTTAATTACTTCTCTGCATGATGGATGAGTTTTCTTGTTGAAATGAGGTCACAGTGTTTTACCTTTTCCTCCCAGGCTGGGACTATTTGCTGTGTCAATTTGTGTAGCTTGGAAAAATATATGCATATCCTCTGAGCTGGGGCTTGGCATCATAAAGCAAAGTCGATTTTGGCTCCATCCACTTGGCAGTTAGTGAAAGCTGGGAGCCTTTGGGTGCAGGCTGCAATGGTGCACAGAGTGCCCTCCGCTGTGCTGGAAGGAATAACTGCAGACACCTCTCCCCAGCCAGAGGGGATTTAGGGCAACTTCGGCCTTGAAAGAACGAGGTAATGATGTGCCTCACTGGGACCCACCTCTCCATTTTCGCAGACATCCCATACTGCAGGGCCAGAGGAATCCTGGGCTTTCCTCTCCTGTGCAGTTTCAGGGAGAGGGTAGGGCTCTGGCCTCTGCCCCTTGGCAGCACCACGAGACAAGTTTGCTACCCTTGTCGTTTTTGTCATTCCAACCACCTCCTGTGGAGTAGCTCTGGATGTGTGCTCAAAGCTGCACCTCTTGACCTCCTCTTTCTTTTCAATTCTCCTCATTCTCTGCACAAATAACTCCACTCTTTCAAGAGCAGTTCAAGTAAAACTAAGAATTTCAAGAGAGGGAGGACACTGCTGATATGTGCCCAGCCCAAAACGTATCTGCCTAGCTCTAGAGCCTTGAGCCAACTGGCCTGGGCAGAGTGGAGCAGGAAGGAGTCCCATGCCAATGCACTGCTCACACACAGGGCACCACCTCCCATTTCCACACAACCAATGTCTCTGGGCAGCTGGAATGTGCAAGGTACAGTGTATGGCCAGACTGCAATCGCTCAGCCTCCCAAGTCAGCCTTGGAAGAAACGAAAAAACCAGACGCATCCATTTGCTGCTTTCCCCCAATCTGAACTTGACAACCATTTGTGTCCTCCCACAAAGATGGGCTGCTCTCTTGTCCCTGACCTTGGCTGTAAACTCCAGCATCATCATTACCTCCATTAGAGTCTCCTGAGTCTGATCTATTGCCCTCTGAGCTTGGCACTGGCTAAGGACACACCAGACATCAATGAGTGAGAGGCTCTGGTTACATACCAGAGACCAACAACTCATCAAGCCCCTTAAAGCCAGGAGAAGATATGGGAAGCAAGCAGGACTGCTGCAGTTATCAACATCGTTTGTTCAGGCCCCTAACCTCTCTGTCTCCACAATACCAACATGGTGAAGAAGTCTTTGGTAAAATAACTCCTGTCCTTGCCAAGCATTAATCTCAGTGCCTTTGGAAGGCTCTCCCTGTAGTCCATTGTCATACCCTGACACATACGGTGTTCCACAGCTGGGGGCTCTCTGTGCCTGCTCCCCAGTACCTTTCTTTGTGGGAATTAGAGCCTGGAGAGGTCAGAAGCTCCAATCACACCAAATGAAGCTGTGGCAGACCGCCCTAAATTATTAATGTCTTTAAATACTAAGTGCACTCAGGAACCAATTCAGTCTGTAGCATGCAGACTGTGCATCAACAGGGTCCCAAAGGCGTTACAGAAAAAAAAAAAAAAATCACTAAGGACTGTGAAGCAGTAGTTTTGTTTGCACTGATATATCTGTCTCTCCCATGGACAGAGGATACACAGTCACGAATCACTGCATTTGTAACCACGTCCACTCTTCTCTTACTGTTTCAGTCACTCGTTGGCCCTGGGAGAGACACAGCTGTCCTAACCAAAAGCTCTATTTTATTCACATCCAAGAAGGTAGTCTTGCAACCTGGGAGAAGACTGACACTTTTCAGATAGATGGCAAGAGAATCATACCTCCGCATCTACAATCTGAATTGAGTAAGGACTCTGATTCTGTCACTGGAAAGACTGCAATTCATTAACATAGCTCTGCTATGCACACTTTGATATTTATCCTTAACCACATCCCTTTAAAACTAACCTTACTGACAGCTTACTTCTGTAAGCTTCCATTTTGCTATTCATTTAGTTTCATCCCCCGTTGACTGCGGTGGCTTCTACCTCTGGCTCCTCTAGCTACAGACCACTTAGCACAACTGGCTTGCAGATAACAACCATGACTTGGATGCTGTGTTAACAGTTTGCTGTTTTCACGCAGTTTTAATTTTGTTTCAGGAGGAACTCATGCTGATTTTTGCTCCTGTTTAAACATTTGGCAGAAGCATAAAATTCTGCATGTTATAGGAAACAGGAAGAAAATCTTAACTTCAACTGCTTAGGATGTACATGCACAAACACCACACTCCAAGTGCATGCTCCTCCTATTTATCTCCTCCACACCTCAATTTTTCTGTTCTCTTTCTCTTCTCTTCTGGGAATGTATCTCTTTCACTTCTGCTCATCTCTCTCCCACACCCATAGGCATGCACTGATTTGTTATTGCTAGGTCACTTGTGATTACAGGTCTGGATACGCTAGTTTATTGCAGGGTTGTCCCTGGCTTGATAGGCTGTTTGCTGTTTTGTTATTACAGTGCTTAAGCCTCATTCTTCCAGTTCGCTCTTTTTCACACACACACACAAACCATCACAACATATTTATTTTGAAATGGCAAACACAAAAATTGACTTGGGTTTTGCAAACAATTTGAAAGGGAATGAGGGAAAAGGGGGTTATGGGCCCTGGCAATACCAGCTTCCCTGTCCCGCCTGACTTCTCTGAGTGTTTGCCATTTTTTTTTTGTGGTATTGGAGTATAAAGCTTGAAATGCCGCAAAAGCTGCATGTCCATTTGCTTTGCTTGGCTGCAGAAGCCCAGGCACAGCATATTCATCTGAGAAGTAGTTAGCTGGGGTTGGGGAAAACCACTGGTCCCTTTTGGCTATACAGACATTGGCAAAAGTTTTTACAAGTTAGATTTGGCCCCCTAGAGCAACAGGCAACAAACATGAAGAACTGAAAACCTCTCAAAATTATTATTGATGTATTTACACTTGAATAATAGAACAGCAACCTCCTCCCTGCCCCTCAAATGTCTTTCAGGCCCCTTCCAAAAAGAGGGGGATTTCAAAAGCAAACCTAAACCTATCCTTGCAGCAAACAGAATTTCCCTTCTATTTTGAAAAGTCCTGTGTATACCCCCACTGCATTCCTCATTCCCCCCTCCCACCAAAAAAAAAAATAAGGCAAACTTCTGGGCATAGTTTAAAAGCCACAAAACTTCCTCCATGTGTGTATTCTCCAGCTCCACTGCAGATATTTGGAGTTACATAAAACTGGTCAGTTAGTGATTCTGGCAGCTGAAAAATTACAAAGTTCAGGGGCTGAGGAGGGTGTGGGCCAAGCTGAAGTTTTCCAGAGCGCTGTACCAGATGGAGCAAAGGAAAAACGCTTCTCTCTCGAGGCTCAGGAAGGTGGAGTTAGAAGCTCTGAACCTGAAACAAATTTCAGGAAATATTCTCCATTCCCTGCTCCCTGTGAACACTGGTATCGACAGTGCTGGTTATCAAGGACAGTTTAGATCTCAAGAAACAATGAATGTGCCTTTCTGTATGTGGCAATGCAATGTTTTCACAGTGACACAGTGGAGACTGACTTGCTCCAGTTACCCCCATTAGCCCGAGCCTTATCCCTTATGAACCAGCAGCAAATTTCCATTTCTATCCGGACGGTTGATGCGTAAGGATGAGATCAAAGTGCACCACGTAAACCGCACTAGCTACCAAAGATGCTCCAAGTCAGCACATTTACACTAGAAGATGGTTTTGTGTTAGAACATCTCTTTACTGGAATGATGCTAAATTTAACTGTTACATTTAAAATTTTGTCTGTAAACAGCTAACTCCTAAGATCCAGACTTAAAACTATCCAGGTAGGAACAGTCACCCTTCCTATCTGCTCTGAGTGCTGACCAGCGTGTTAGCTAACACGTGTTGTAAGATGTTGGAATTTTTCAGTGTAAGTAGTCCCAGCTGAGTTTTAAAACATCCTGGCTAGTCAGGCTTAATTTTCTAGCTCTGGACAGGGTTTTAAAACATGCTTTCAACTGTGACTGGCTGTGATCACACTAAGGACAAATCAGCCTTTAACCATGTGTTAGTTAACGAATACTGGAACGTTGTGTCCAGTTTTAAGGCATACAGTGCAAGAAAGACATTGACAAGCTGGAGGGAGGTCCAGCAGAAGGACCCTAAAATGGTTAGGGGCTGGAGCAGGTGACATATGAAGAGGGACTGTGAGAACTCAAATTCTTCAGCCTAGAAAAGGCTAAGGCAGGACACTTTGTCTAAGAAGACAAAATATCCGAACTTGATTATTTTAATAAAAATGCTGATAAAAAAGCCACATTTTGAGGTTTTACAGGAGATTATTTGTCCACTAGGATCTGGAATAACTCACCTGACATGAGCAAAAACCAGCTGTTTAATTTTTGATTCTCATCACTATCTGAAATGGAAACCAGCCCAAACGACCTAGAGAAAAAACACTGTATGTACCACAATACTAACTACTAAAAGCAACTAACTCACTTAGTATTAAGAACAGAAATTTGTTTTAAAGATTGAATTTTCTGCACAATGCCATGAGTTCTCAGTGAGATAGCCACAGCAAGGTCCACTCTGGTTACCTATTTATTTTGAACACACAGAAGACAAACTTCTATAACTCAGTATGGAATCAGTCATCCAACTAAATAAAGTAACTACTTATGTGCTATGCGGTCTTGGTGAAGTCACTCAAAAGCTTACCACTTGAGATTATGGTTCTGCAGCAGTCTAAATTAAACTAACAGTTGGTTATGTGGTCCAGCTCTGGCTATGCATTCCCATTCCTCCCTTACACCCAACACATTGCTCATTACACCATTCAGCAAGCTGTTTCCCTGATCTAGGTCAACATAAAGCTCACCTAACAAAAAGTAACATATCCTTATGTACAAACCAGGATTACAATAACAGCTAAAGCGACAGGTAAGAAGTAACATTTAACTCCACTTTTCCATTTCATTTGAGATAGCTGCAATTTTCCTCAGGTTTGGAGTTGCCTTTTTTTCTGTTGAGAGGGGAAAGGGAAGTTTTGGAAAATGTAATGAAATGCCCATTCTTATATAGAAAATATAATTTCAACATGCTTTTTCTGTTACTGACAGCTCACATTCCTTAGGAAAAAGTTGAAGTGAAAATTAGCAAAATTCATTGAATGCTTGCTGGAAAATGTTTGCTTTATAATGAAAACACAGGCGTGCCATGACAATACTTAGAATGGAAGGAAGAAAGCATTTTGGATGCTTTTCAGTCTTGGAGAACATTATGTAATTTGTTACTTAGATGTCATTAAGCAACATTAAAAAAAAATAATCAGACACATCAAATAAAAATGCCTTTTTTTTTGCCTGTAGTACAGCCTGTAGCATCCCAGGTTCTGACGCCGGTGAGACCCTAAGTGGCAGGCAGCTATGGGACTGGAAGTTGCAAGCTCCAGCTGCACCCAAGCTCGCTCCCTCTGTGCTGGAGCCCCCTCGCAGACTACAGTGAGCTGCACAAGCCAACTTTTCTCTCCCTGTCTGGGATCTGGCAATGACCTCCTGCAACCTAACTGCTCTCCCCACCAGCCTTTTCTCCAGGCTCTGTGTTGATCTGGCAAATGCTTCTAGCTGTAAGGAGATGAAAAGAAGGTAAGGAAAAAATGGGGGGTAGGGAGGAAAGCAAGCCCTGCAGATGAAAGTCTGAGGCAGTGTTTTCCTTTCCAAAGTGCTGCTACATTCCCATAAGCTTGTGGTTTCCTGCATTCTGCTAGAGAGCTTTTTTTCTTTTCTTTTTTTTTTTTTTTAAATCCTTCTGGTCATATCTGAAGAGGGAAAATGTCCAGCACTAACAGGAGGCCTTTTGTTCTATTTGTTTCTAAGTGGACTTTAACCCAGTTACTACAGACTGAGTCACTGTAGAAACAAATAAAATAAAAGCTCTCTGTTTTGTCCCTCTGGACAGGTCAGGGACATGTTAAGTTCTGTTCTCCCTCTCCCGCTTTCTGGAAGCAGTACTAGACCTGGCATTACACTGCAACAATAATGAACATAGTTTATGGCTGTTCTTTTTTATATGTCCTGGCAACCCCCACAGAGTTGATATTCCAATAGAGCCAGCATTTCATTAACAACATAAATGCACAAGGGGCGTATCTTTGGGTAATGAGATGAAATTAAACTGGAGAAAGGCCGGATACCAGGGACCAGTAAGATGTGGGTAAGTGTGACACATAGAGGTGCATGTCTGAGCTATTTTGGTACCTTCTCAGATCTCAAATATTTTAATGACTCACAGCAAACAACTGCTTGTCTCCGAATATAACTGTAAGATATCCTTGCTATCAGGCTGAATTTTAGACTGAACCTGAGGGTTCAGTTTCAGTCATTCCTTGCAGTTCTGTTTGCTATGACAAGTTATATCCTGTCACCATACGTCAATTTTAGGGTAAATGATTATCTGTCTAGATCCCAAACATCTAAATTAAAACAGATCTAAAAAATAAGCATCCTATGCATAGGCCTGTGGTTCCCTGGGGCTTACTGATCTTTGGAGGCTCTGGAAAGTCTGTGCACAAGAGGATTGCTCCTCTTCTTTCCCCCCTTCTCTCAACATCCCACCTTCCCCGAAAAACTTGAAGTCTTAAGTGTTCCCTTATTTCTGAGCTCTCAGCACCGGCAAAACAGCTGCCTGTTGTGGCTGGCAAGTGCAGAAGCAGGGTATAGGTTTGCCCTTGCCACCCTTTTGTACCCTCCCCTAGAGCTCGTTACTTGGTCGCTTATCTAAAGCCATTGCGTTGTTTTCCCATAGCTCTCTTCCTGGTCCAGGGTACTCCAACTCATTTTTAAAGTGGGGAAGTTTTATACCAGGAAGAAGTTAGTAGTAGGGGGCCAGAAATAGCTTTTTTTCATCTGGGGAATGGGCACCCATGCAAAGCCAGGACAGGGATAGACAGTGACACTTAGCAGAGAGGATTTTGTACAAGAACATGACCACGTTGTGCTGCACAGAGATCTAAACACAGGCAAAGCCAAGACCATTCCAGGCCATGGATATGAGTCAGCAGAAGTTTCACATGTGGCTGGCACTGCGCTGGGCATGGGAGAGCAGAGAGCACAGAGCCAGGACTACACTGATGCCAGAGCTGGTGTGCAGAGTCAGGACTGAGCTCACCACCATGCCAGGCCTCCTACTGCTTCTCCTTCTCTCTCCCATTTCCCAGTAAACTTGTCATCCTACAGCCACAGCACTCCGGGACTGCGTGCCTGGCACAAATGGCACATGTTCCCACACCTGCTCTGAGCTGTGCTGAAAGGCTGTCCTAGCTGCTGAGGTTTCCTGGAGAACAGAAGTACTTTGGCTGTGCCTCCTTCTCCTGGTTCAATTTCTTGTGCCAGTCTTGGGATTCCTCAACTGTGAAACAGTCCAGAAACTGTTGGTCGACCCCTTTTGCTCTGCCAGAACAGCTAAGAGTAAAGGGCTTCCACAGCAAATGAAAAATTAATATGAACTGTTACCTTATTGACTTATTAACACGCTGTATTCTGTCTGCAGGAGCCTATCAGTCTACACAAGCTGCAGCATCAGTTATGAAAAAACATGTCAACTGGTCAGCAAAGGCTCTGTGATCTTGATGCTACTTAGCATCGTTATTCTTACTTAACTTTTGCTTTGGTTTGTTCTTTAACAGCCACAAAAGACCGAAATATGGTCCGGGTTTAGCATAATCTGGGAGTGTAGGTGGCTGCATTACTCTCTCCTTGTTAGAGGAGCGGCAAGGGACACACAGACAACCTCTTCTTCCCTTACCTTGCTCCTTGCTACTATAGTATCAGGGTATCACTGAGATGGTCCTCACATCACTTGGACACTAGAAAAGATGCAAAAGACATTCCATCCCAACTAGAGATCTGGATGTGTTTCTGAGCCTGTCAAGAGCAAGTAAAGCAGCAAAACATTCTGAAGTTTAGATGGCAGATTCTTTGGGACAGTTTCCAAGCAAATTTACGTTAATTCCTTGGCTGAATCCATCTCTAAACAGAAATTAGAATGGTGAATATGAGGAGAAATTTGTGACCAGCAGAAGCAAAACATCTGTTTTTTTTTTACCGGAGACAACTGATCTCCAGATGTCAACATCACATAATTCTAGAAGTGCCAATCTCTTTGTGGGTTGCCCTAAGAAAGGTCATGTCACTGAACTCTTGGTGACTGAATGGCTGTTGTACTGGAAAATCGACTCCCAGATGTGCAGTGCACGCTGGAGATTGATGCAATTTGCTTTGCTACCAGATTGGGCAGAGGGGAAGAAGAGATCACAAGGAGATATCCTACTTTACGAGAGTAAGCTGCTCATTCCTCTTGAAACCCGTTGAACATATTCACTGCTACAGGATGCTGCCTCAAGCTGTCAGTAAGATAATCAAATACCTTTACCTCAGCCTGGTCAATTTATAGGAATGGCACCTATCAATATAGATAAAATTTACAAATCAGAATCAATGCTGACACTGACTTTATGTTCCTCCAGAGGACATCATGCTACTGAGGGAAGTACTAACCCAAGTTCATGCTAGAGTATTGCTTGCCAGCAAACAGCACAGACAGAAGGAAAACATTTGAACCTCCTTTCAGGACAGGGTTCTTAGTTTTGGGCAGTAACAACTGGGCTTCTTAGTTCCAGTATCACTTCTTTTGCCTCTTAACCTTTGAGTGCCTGACACCAATAAAATGCTGACCATCAATTTTAGCAGCACTGTAACCCTCACATCACATGTCATTTATTTCACTTCTCCGTTTCACACGTAGCGCCTGTAGGCCGTGTTTGTGCATGTGACAGAGGGAGGGCAAATAGATGACACATGATCTGAGGGTTACAGTGAGACTACGTGCATCTGCTTTGGGATGCAATGGTATGGCACAAACGAATGCAGTGTATTTGTATGACACGGAGGCACATGACTCTGCATACCACTGGGGAGCTCTGTGAAGATGTCAGTGGAACTGATTTGCTTTTGTAAAAGCTGTTCTCCCTGCCAGATTTTTTTTTTATTTTTGGCCTCAACTCTACTATTACTTTGCAACATGAAAAGATTCTCAGTGAAATCTGGGTTTTTGACACTGTAGATCCTCGGAAAGTTTAAGAATTTTCTACGTACCATCTGATGCAAAGTCAGAATATGCAGCAGTGATATGCAGTGCAAATTATATACTAAATTGATTAAAGAATGGGTTTAAGCAATAGAATAATATATCTTGCATCCATTTGCCATTCAAGAAGGGATGCACAAAAGAGTCTGTCACTTAATTCAGTAGAGTGATCAGTGGGTCTGCCTGGGAACGTACTTATTTACAAAAGGGCACATTGTGGCTTTAGAGCTTGTTGGAGTGAAGCAGGCTTAAATATGAGTGAGCATATGAATTGTTCTATTTTATAACTTGTAAGTTGCTCTTTATGATATACTCCACCCTCCATTAATCATCGCTACCAGCAACAGCTGTTTTCTGCCTATTTGCACCTAGCGCAAAACTTCAGTTACATTTTTATTTTTATAACTACTGAAGTCAGTTTATGATGAGTTTTACCAGTTGCTTACACCAGGCTGCACTGCCTACATTTAATACATGGTATGGTCAGGTGTGAAGTTTAAAAAGATTTTGCATCAACAAACAAATGATAACAAACTCCAGAAAGCAATTTGAACAGAGGACTGCATTTCTGCTAAGACCTTTGACAGTAGATTGCTTGGCTTCCAGCTGATCAGACAGACTTTCAGCTCCTTGCTGGCTTTATTCTCGCGTGATCTGAAGGCATTTGGATAGTGCATTTTAAACCAATTGGTTGTTTTCTCAGAGTCTACATAGGGGTCGGGGAGAAAGGGGAGTATCTTTCTTGCTAATGTTAGCCAGACAATAGCAGCTTAACTGTAAAGCCCCCTAAAAGAGAATAAGCCTATTGTGTCCCCAGTGTGTTTCCCACATTTCAAAGGCCACTAAGTAGCACCAGCATCTTTGCCTCTGGGTTACTGAGAAGACAGACTCTTATGCTTATTAAATGATGGCTTTCCCTAATGATTTGAAACAAAAAAGGCACACACATACAAAGCCAGAGATGTGCACATTTAAGGCTTCTCCTGCCACAAGGTCAAACACATGAAAAGACACAACAAAAAGTTTGGCCCCGAGATACCAGCGTAGACCCACTTGCCCATCTCTCCCACACCGGCCCTTACTCTCTTTTCTACTGCGAGAGCCCCCGATTCCTGCACAATTAAGCGCGGCACCAATGGCATTTCTGCTGCCGCTCCTTCCACTTGGCTTCACTGCTGAGAAAGGAGCTTGTTCGGCGGGGAGGCGGGCACTGCTGCCTGAATAGTCTCTGAAGCATTCATTATCTCCCGCCTAATTACATGGCCGGCATAGTGTTGTTGTTGTGGGAACATTGCATCACATTAATCAGCAAGGGGATGTGCCAAGATGAAAGGGTCCCCTTGTGTCTGCTCTCTGCTGTGGAAAATGGGCAGGAGGGAGGGGGAAGGAGCGGGGTATTTATCAAGTGGGGATGGAGGGAAGGCACAGCGGGGGCACCCAAGCTCAGCCTGGCCCTGCCGCCATCTTCCCAGGCCAGCGCTCTGCTGGCAAACACACGGTTTGTGTTCAGGCACGGTGACGGACTGAGAGCTCCTGAGTCTGAAATCCTTTGCCACAGCACAGGTACGAGCAAGGGGTGGCGAGGCAGCACGCCACCAAGCTGCTCCAAGAGGGAGCGGGAGCTAATCCTCCGTAGCCTATCCGGCCCTCAGCCCTATCTCATCAGAATGGGAGCATCTAGTTGAACAAGCTGGGATTTTGCTGCAACCTGGCCACGGGGCTTCACAGAAAGGCACTGTCCCTCGAAACACCTTCCAAACACAATCTCCTCCAACAGTTTCCGAGTCAGATGTTAAACAGTAGCTGTGATGGCCCTCCTGGATCAAAGGCAAGCTAGCACCCAAAAGCAAAAACTTCAGTTCCAAAAGCCTGCTGGTGAGAACCCCCACAGTACAATTTTTAAATGGACTCTTGAAATCTGAGAAGAGATCTCATTTCCTCCTATCTTTGTCCCACTTGTAGGGCATTTGAAAGGCTTTGTGAGTCTTTGCATAGATGCTTCTCTGTGTGTTGGGGTTGGGGGAGGGTTGAGGCATCTACACTGTGGCTGTTTGGCACCCTGCAAAATACTGGGTCAGACCGGAATACCAAATGACAGTCCTTGGCCGAGCTGCTTATTGCTGAGAGATGCAATAGCAGTGCCCAAGAGAGAATAAGGAAAGGTAACGGAAAAACGAAGACATTACAAATGCAGTTCTCTGCACTGGTTAGCCTTCTCCCATTCAATCAGTTCAGATCAACCCTCTTCAAAATCCTGCAAGGACTGGCAGCAGCTCATGCTCAACTCTTCCCGTTTTGCTTCCCGCAGGCCTCCTGTCCATCAGAGCTTTGCTGTGCTTGAGCTGTGATGCAGGTTGACTTCAACTGCTCTGAATTAAAGTGTCTTGCCTCCAAACTCTATTGTTTTTGCAAAGCATCTGGCTTATTAATGCAGGCTATTAAAGCCACTTTGGAAGCAGATTTACTGAGATGCAGATAAGTTTATCTGCCACAAAGTAGGTGTGAATGCCAGTTCCTCCTGCAGCAACTGCTGCCAAGTCCTCCCACTGGTATCCCATGCTGGTTTGAGGACAATTGCAGTAGCTTGCTTATCTGTGTGCCACCTGTTGTGCTGGAGTCACCCTGACCCAGTGCCACCTTTCTATTCAAATACCGTTGCAGAGTCAGGTGGTGTTCTTTGGGTTTCAGCACACAGGGAGCATCGCTTGTGTGATACCTAATGGTCCTATACTAAGAGACTTGACTTCATTGCCCTCTGGTGAGAGGAGTATATACAACAGGAACTATCAACTTTTTTTATTTTTTTGAGGGAGACCAAATGGGACCTGCCTAGGTTACAAGTGGCAAGCAAACTGAGGAAGGGCAAACTTCCAGTTAATCTTATTGCATATAACATAAACCAAGTGTGTGGAGCAGGAGGAAGCATTTAATATAGCTCAACTCCAGATATCATCTCTCCATCCTAGGCTTTTAATGACTACAGTGTTGCTCTGGTTTACCTGCACTTCTTGATCTTTGGGTACAAGAAGAAGGAATGTCCACTGTTTACATCCATCATGGGGACTGCATGGCCAAACACCTCTCTTAGTCCCACTACCACAATCCCTGGTTCGTTTTCACTCTTGTTCCAGTGCTGGAGATCCACACTAGCAAAAACTATCTCAGGTTAGCTTCCACTTTTGCCAGGTTTAAACAGAAATGTTCCTCTGTCTTCTGGGCACGCGCAGTCTTTAAATAAACTAACTTTGAGAGTTGTATATGCACTTCTGAGCTCCTCTCTTCTGCTCAGCTTTTGGTGGACCATCTTGCCTTGCACACGGCCCCTTGGTACTTTCCTAATCTTTCCCTCAAGCCACCAGGACAGTGGCTTCCCAATAGAGGCCATGGAATTCCACAAGATGGAGAGCATTTTGCCATGCCCATGCTCACTAAAGACTGGTAAAATCCATGGAACTGGAATTCCAACCCAAAGACAAAGCACAGTTTTATCCCCAGTGGCATAAAAATTACTACATGAACAATAACTAGGTGTTCTTTTCATCTCACATTTGCCTGACAAAACTAAGACATTGAACTGAGATCATTGCAATGGATCCTGTGCTAAAACTGGTCAGTTTACATGGGAGGAAAAAAGCTTGAGAGATAACATAGTGAAAAAAACCCAGTCTAATCTACCAGATAGACAAAAAGACAGAAGCACAAGGAAGAAATCCTACGACATGATACAGGGGAGATAATGACAGGGAAATGTGTCAGACTTTATAATTACTGCAAATGAGGTTAATCTAAGGGCAACTAATCCTGTGGGAGAACACGGTGGCTCTGTGATCAAGGTCTTCTCCTGAAATACAAGAGTCTTCTGCAGCCCTCAATCCCTAACGCCTCTCCCCTTCTGGGACACCCACTGCCCCCCAGAGCAGAAATGTCTCCTTTTCTCCCTGAGCCACCCCAGCAGTGCGCAATGGGACACTGCTAGCCCTATAAAGGCAGTGGCTTATCTGCTGGCAAACTGCAGGCCAAAGCAAAGAAGAGGTTTGCCTCCTGCTTGCACTGGCTCCTGGCCGCAGAGGCGCAAGATGGCGCGGGCACCGCGGCTTGTTTTGCAAAGTGCCTTTTGACTTGCGTTTTACCACCACTGCCAGTTATTCCAGAACTCAAGCTTCATCTTGGCCCATGAGTCAAGGCATTGAGATGTGGCAAATGAAGAGCTGTAGGAAGAGGTCTAGAGTAAAAGCCTGTTCGTTTTCCACCGCCTCCTCTGTTTCATGTGCCCCTCGCACTGCCACAATTAGGGTGGATCTGCAAGACACTCCTGCAGCAACCTTTGTGCGGTAAGCACTGTGCAAATCAGTGTCTCTTCCAGTTTGGGGAATGTAACTTTGAAACCAATCTTTTCCACAGTAGAAAGGTGATGGTACAAAGCAATCACGGAAATTTCTTGTTTTGGCACAAAATTTCATTGCTTCTGAAGAGGAAAATCAACATTGCAAACATTCCTTCTCCCAGGAGATGGAAGAGGAATGGGGGAAGTGGCTTCTCCACCCAGAGCTCTCTAGACCTCCACAGATGTATGGGAAGGCCCTGCTGATGCACATTGGCAAGGCGCACAACAAATCCCAAGCACAGATAAGTTCTGTTTCACAGTTTCACCCTCACGGTTCACGTGACAGCAACAGTTTTCTTTAAAATCCCACAGTACCTCTTTCTCACCTGGAAACATCACCTCTGGCTTTTCTTTCTCCTTGTCTTGGTCTCTGCTTTCCAAAGGACCGTTAACTGAGAACTTATTTTCTCCCTTGCCTCTACACTTCTGTTAACCCTGCTTTACATATTCTATGACAAAAAATAAAATAAAATCTCAACCACATGAAAAAAGAACTCAAGCCATTTGACGGTAACTGCAGCATTAGTGCCTATCTCTCACTGGTGCCAAAGGTGAGAGGAATTTTAGTAATTCAATAGATAGATAAGATAGGAAAGGTTATTTGATTTAGTATTTGGCTGTACCATGTTTCTGAAATACTGTGCAGCTAAAAAAATGCTAAAGGTCACCTGATATGTTTCTTTAGATAAATGAAATAACTTTTTCTAAAGTGATATGCTCACCCCAGGTGCAATTATCGTATTTTTAGCACTTCACTGTAAGTCACCCTTTAAAGAAAGCTCTTATTCCACAGCTCAGTGGTGATTTAAGTAATTTCCCTCCCTCCTGCATCCCCAGACTAACACCAACAGGGCTCGCAAGGAAATCCCAACAGGCAGACTGTTATTCAGTCCATTTCTGCATTTCTAAGGCTCATCGACCTTTCTTTTGTCAGATAAAAGCTTCCCATCTCTTTAAGCCCTTCATTCTTGCAATAGTCCCACAGAAAAGTTGACATCCTTGGCAAGGAGAGTGAAAAGCAGCTTGTCTGCCCTTCCCAATAGTCCAGGCTGGGGTTGTTTTAGCCTGTTTAAATCTCTCCCCTATTTATATGCTAATGTCTGGTATCAGCAGAAAGTATAAACAGTGTTGTTTACAGCTCCCTATAGTCTGTGAGCACCAAGCTGCCAGGAGAATACTGTGTACTGGGCAAAGAGATGCATTTATTGACAATGAAAATGGCCACTTCTAAGACTATGAGAAACAAAACTGAACAGTAAAAATGCAGTGTCAGCCAACAATCCAACCATACAAAACAGGACTGGCAAAAAGCCATTAGCCAGGGGGTCAGTCATGGGCCCCAGGGAGCTGCGAGATTTCATATTTAACAGGGAGAGATCTGGGGAGACCTTCAGCACAGAGACCTCTGAGAAAAGAGAGCATCAAGTTCCTTGGCAAAGCAGCCTACATGCTCCATTTGCTATTACTGCAGATTTTTGTTAGTGGATAATGGCTCATAGCTTGGCTCATAGCTCTCCTGGATCCTGAAGTGAATTAAACTCTCCTAAGAAAAACAGCACAGTCTAAAGCAGAAAGCACAGGAATTCTTGAGTTCAGATCTTGTCTCTCCATTTTGCTATGTGACTCTCTTCACCAGCAGAGCACTAGGTCTTAAAAACAACAGTAACTGCAAAACCAGCAGCAGTGAGGGTGTACATCAAAAGCGGTTGTGCAATGTCAAGCTCTCTGAAGGCATTAGGGCACAGTGCTTGTCTCTTCTTTACATCAGTCAACAGAATGTTGATGACTGCAATAGCACTCCCTGTTCAAAACAGGAGAACTACCTGCTCAGATCAGCAATGCCTTATCTCCCAGTAAATAAAAACTAAAAAGCTTTTAAAAATCCCTGTCTACCACAGAGCCTACTGTATGCAATTCTCTTACAAATTTAATTACTGAAAAAAGATGCTAAACTGGCTGACCTGGCAATGCTTGTAGTATGGTTTTCCACTGAAAGACAGAAAAAGGCTGGGACAATTAAAGGTTAACTCATATTCTCCTTCTGTATATATGTTTCAGCTCTTACCACAAGAGATTCACTGCTCTAATTCCAGGTGGGAAAATGCAGGGGACTTCAGTGGGGGCTGAACCCTCTTGAGAGTCCAGGCCACCCAAGCCAGCTGAGCTGCACCCAGTACCTGCCCTGGCAGTACCACACTCTGCTCTCTTTGGAGGGAGACTCCAGTGGCCGGATGACTGGTCCAGCTTGTCTCCTCAGTGACCCAAAGCCACATCACACCCACCAGTACCGCCGCCTCTCTTGCTGGGCAGTCTCAGACAAGGTGTCAAGAAGGGGCTGAGCTTTTCACCAGCCCTCACTGTCCTGCAAAACCAGTGCAGAAGCACCTGGGTAGGACAATGTGAACTTGCTTCGCTGTTACTGGAGAACTATACATGTATGGTAAATAAAAGGAAGTAATCTACTCAGCAACTTTATATCAGCACTAAACACATGAAAGGGTAAAATGACAAGAATACCACTTGAAATGACATTGTGCCTTGTCGAAGCAGCACAGTCACAAAAAGAGTTTGAGGTGGTGAACAATGAGAGTGTTATATTGGCAAAGATGTGCTTTTCTTCCAGTGGGAATTCAGTTGCTAAGTGCATCAAGAGGATTTACAGCAACCCTTTGCTGTAATAACTAGACATAGGCCTGCATGAAAATCCCACATTTGGCTGTGGTACACTGGCTAAAACTATTCTGTCTCCTTCTAGTAGTGTGTTCCCAAAGAAGGAAACAGCTTATTTCTGCTACTACAGTATGTCTGAAATCAAGTAGTAGCCTGGTGGTGCCATGCCAAATTTTCCAATGCAGAAAGTTTCTCTGTCTCCCGAGTTAAAGTAATCTGCATGTGGTTTTGCACATATTACTTACATCATCTTTTTAAGAAACTTAATCCAGTCAGTTTTGAGCTTTGAAGTTTTGCTGTAAAATGTAAAAGGGTTAAGTCTACCCACACTGCCTCAGGTGCCCTGCACGCATTACACCGCCTATTCTGTGGGATTACAAGTGCTTATCAACAGTGCAAATAAACCAGCCCAGTGCATTTATTCCACTTGAGACTGTCTGAAACTTGTTCATTTCTAATAACTGTCAGCTAAACCATGAAGCCAGGTGGGGATGATGCTTGTTGGAGCCATTTTGAGCTCTAGCAGCAGTTTCTAAATCTCCTTCCATTACTTATTATTAATTACTGTTTGTTAAGCACCAGCAGTAAGAGACAAATAAAGGCAGCCCCGTAGCAAGGGTTTAACCTTTAAGCACAAGGCATATTGATTAAGACCCAGTATGCACAGTGAGAGATGTCTTGAATCTGAAGCCAGGAGCTGGGATTCTAGTGTTTATATTTTTGGCATCTGTATCTGTAAGAAGGTGAAAAGGCATGCAAGAGTTTTTAAGGGTAGGTGGGTGTTTTGGTCAGAGAGAAAGCTGATGCACCTAAAACTATGAGAGAGAACTGTAGATGTACTGCTTAGAGATGCGTCTACAGAAATATTAATAAAGAAAAGGCTAGAATGTAGTCTTACATAATTCATTGCTGCTGGGACTTGGGCTGGGAGGGAAGAATGGAAAAAACAGTCCATAAAGATGCCAATAGTTTCTAAGCAGAAACATCTGTTGAAGTCTTAAAAATGGTCAGGCCTGCAGCAAGCTCAGCAACAGGAAAGCCTGCAGTTGATCACTCCTACCCTCATCAGCCCCATGAGCTCCTACCCCTGGGATCGGTGTGGAGCTTGGAAGACAACTGACACCATGAATCAAACACAGCTCCTTTCTTAAAGGGGAAAGGGGGAGGAACAGAGAGCCAGGATGGGCGTCCGGGGAAGACAAATGATTATTTGGAATGAAGGTATTCAGGAAGAGTTACAAAAGAGTAAGGGAACATGCAAAGGGAGACCCAGTGGCTTATCCACTCTGTCCCAAGGGGGCCCATACGCTGAATTTCCATTGCCTTGTCCAGTCTAATTTTAAATGTCTCAAGCAAAAGGCCTTGCTCCCCTTGGGAGGCTATTGCAAAATCTCACAAATCATCTTTGCCTTTTACATGACTGCCTCTTCCTTTGTGATAGTTCATTTAATTTTCTTTGTTTTCTCTTGATATTCAACAGTGCCCCTAGACATATCAGTTCCAAACAGCAATTTTTTCTTCCTGAAAGCATTTGTTCCCTTCTGCAGTCTTCTCTCAAGAAAGGAATTATCTTAAAAATATCTGTGGAGGTTGCACTTTGTATACCTCTGCAGGGTCTGCATCTGCCAGCAGAAAGGGAGCACAGTTCTGCAGGATCTTACAAGGATCAATGAAAGGGGGACCTCAGCTGCTATATTACAAGAGAAATATAAATTGACAAAAGTTCTTATAAAGCAGGGTTTGGAGCCTTCCCTTACCCATCTCCAACCATTTCAGGTGCCAATTTTGACTAATCACTCCTGTTAAAGCTTCTTAAAGTATCTAAACTTCTATACACCAAAAAACCCAAACTTTAGCTAGTGACAATGAAAAGTCCTTGGGTGGAGATTCCATTTTTCTTTCAAATCCAAATCTCCAGCAGCCTGCATTATCCATGGGAGTGGGCAGCAACCTAGCAGTGAATTTCTGAATTTATAAAGGATTCTATTTTAGAGTTAGTGGTGACTGAAATACCATGAGAACTGTATTTCATTTCTCAAAAAAGGGCAATATTTGAGTGCTTGGGATTTCAAAAGTATTTACCCTGCACTTTTGAAAGTCTAAGCAAAATCCTTCCCCTCCCTTAAACTAATCACTAACATTTTTCTAGCAAGTTTTTCTATGTAAAGTTAGACTGAAGGGTCAACATATGGCTTAGATTGGAACTCTTGCTGTGAAATTATCCATGCAGTCCACAACCAGCACCTCCATAACAATAACAGAAGTGAGCAGAGCAGTGGTTAAAGTGATCAGATGTTCAAAAACAAACTCTGCAGTTTTCAGTATTCATCAGTTTTCAGATTTTGCCCTGCTCTAGGTCTTCACTCCAAAATTGCATGTAGTGATTTGCTTCATGGTCCAAATGCTCCTAGTCCTCAGCTTTGAACACAAAAGAAAACTTGCTGCTCGAGTGGCTCTCTTCCAGCCTGCCTGGCTTGCTGATCTTCTTCCTCACATCTTGCTTTTTTCATTAGATTAGAAACTTTGAACAAGAAACTATGGCACTATCTGAAGCTCCAAGGATCCATTTATCAATCTTTCTAAGGTCTTCTCCACCTTCATACCTGCTTTCTGGCTATCTCTATAAACACTGTATCAGGGGATGACTTCCTGATAGCTAACTTGTTCATGTTTCTAGTTGTGGAGTGTTATCCTTACTTAATGTTGACAGTGGGACAAATAACATTACTAGAAGTAGTGGTACTAGACATAGCTTTTTGATGTCATGCAGCTCAAAATGACTGACCAAAGGTCAGTAGCTGGGTTTTCCTTTCAGGTGTGGAGCAAAGTTTTCATACTGCATGTGAGGCACTGGATGAACTTCAAAGACTCAGAAACACAAAAAGGCTTAGGAAGCTTCTTGTGTCCTGCTATTTCTCCTGCAGATTCCTAGCCAGTCTCAACCAGCTGCCTACATCCAAGCCCCAGTTCCCTGCAGGTCCTCTGGCAGCACACAAGAAGGGAATGGTCTCCAACAATGCAGGAGTAAAGGGAACTTTTAACTCAATGTTAAGCCTCTTAAAAAATGAGCTGAGGTTCCTCTGAGATTTTATTAAATCTGCCAGCCTGTGAAATACTGCCCAATGGATCAAAGACACAATGCACCCTTTCTTAGCTTGTATCAAGCTCTTCATAGATCTCCAAAGGGCAGTAGGGCTGTAATGTCTTATTAGGTCAGTCATTAAATACAAGGAACCCAAAAATTCACCAGAGACCAAAAGTCAGGATGGGACTCTGCCATCCCTTCAGGAGCACGATGTCTGACCCTTTTAATTCATCTTCACTCCCTTCTCCCCCCAGTACACTGAGAACCACTCACTGTTGCTGATGTATAAAACCCTGCCACGACAACTACTAAAAAGGGCAGCTCCATGCTGGCATTGATCCTGCCTTCATCTCACTGCATTCATTGTCTAAGAGAACAGAGGCAGGATTAGAAGGGGGTTTAGAGTGCAACCAGGCAGTAAGATTAATAACTGCTCTTAGCTTCATTCATGATCAATTGAGTGTGTGCGAATCTGCAGAGGACCTTCTCCAAACAATCGGTAGAGATGGTATTGGCGGTCGTGGAACCAGAAATCCAGTTACACAGCATTTCTTATAGGGAAAAATTAAACATTTTGCTGTCTCTTGATCAGGAAATACTGCTCTGCTTTTGTAGATCTGCTAGTATTTACCCCCAAATCTGTTATGCACCCTATCTTACTCCCTAGTAAGTCCACTGACTCCAGTGGGCACACAGGCAAGCCTCCTATGAAGGAACGTTTGCGATCAGAAACGCTTTCAGTTGCATACTTGAGATGTGTCAGCTACTTTTTAAACAAATCAAACATCTTGAAGCCTACAGTTTAATATATTTCACCAGATTTATCCCAACTTTATCTCCCACAAGTAAATATAAAAAAATTACACGGTCTGGCTCCTTTTTGCTGGAGGGGTTAGCACTTCCCTTATGAATTCTTATAAATGTGAATACAAGACACAGCACCCATAGAGGTCAGAGAGGTGACTGTCAAATGGGTTTCCTATGAACCATCATGCTGGTAAGACCTGACTGCTCAGAATTCAGTAGCTGCTAGAGTAAAAGTAAAAAATCCAGTAAAAAAAGTAAAAAAAGTATGTGGCCACATTTTACACACATCACCTAATTCTGCTAACATCACAAAACAAAGTATTTTTGTAGCACTTTGACTGGTTGATTGCAAAGACATTCAGTACAAGGAGCAACCCCAGTGGAGATGCACATGCAAGGCTTTTGGGATACCACCCTGGCAGGAGCAAAGCCATGTGGGAAAGGCACATACTGGGCTTTGATTTCAGAATACAGAAAATCAGATAATGTTAATTTCCAAAGATGCCCTTATTTTGCATTTGTCCCTCACTTTTTTATTTTAGAAAATACCAAAGTAAAGACCAAGCTACACAATGGAATGCCTATACCCACGACTGAAATGGAACCAGGGGACAGCAGTTGGCCATGCCAGATAGTACTACACAGCAGCTTATGAAAAAGGTGAAAAATAATTTTTCTGTTATAATGGTCAACAATACCTTCCAGGTATGCCTGTGAAGCATTGGAATGCCTGGAGCCAGGCTTCAAAAACATGGAGCCCTCCAGATATTTGCTCGGGCTGACAAAGGACAGAGGGAGGGCATGTGGTTGCTTTGCCCTTACCACACTCCCTAACACATCCTGTAACGTATCCTGCAGGACCAAAATTCTTACTTCAAATAATGAAGCGTTACCTGAATAGTCATCCCACAGTCTGCACACAGCAGCTGGCTGTATTCCCAAGCATTTAGAAATTGGCCATCCCTATTTAATTGAAACAGCAGGAGAATTTATGGTAGCAAAATTGAATTCCCCTAACTGATAATTGAAAGATTAACTTCTGGAGGGAATGCCTTGAGATTTTTAATGACCACACACGATCAGGACCTTGGTTAAATATCTCACTGAAACAGTGCTGAGGGTAGGAAAAGGAGAAAAGGAGAAAAAAGAACATGTAGGCCTCTGCCATCTGAAATATGGTGTAAAGTGGTCACTGTAGCAGCCCCACAAAATCTGGCTGCCCAAGGAATTTCTTATTGATTAAAAATTCATACTGGCATCAGTGAAAAAGAGTCCAGGAAAAACAGAGCTGCTCCAGCATGTTTTAAAACAAAACAAAACAAAAAATCCCACAAAACTCCCACAGGCTCTTGTTTTCATTAAGCCAAGTGCCAGTGGCTTCTGCAGACCTCAACCAAGATCGTTAATGGTCGAACTTGGACTACCTTTATGGGACCACCGTATGAGACTCGTATTCACTCTTCACAGTAATTTTAAATTCTGTTTCCAATTCATGCTAACCTCTTACCTCCCCAAAAGCATTACTGAAATATACACACTGCCGTTAAAGGGAGGATATGCCCTTCACATCCAGTGTGATATACTGGGGCAGAGGATGGGTGAAACTCAAAGTGGGCAGTGAGGCGCTGCTCCTGCAGGTTCCTCTGCCCAACCCAGGCACCCGAGGTACCTCAGTAACTTCAAAGTGATGCTTCTCCACGGCAGGGCTATATGACTCGATTGGATTATTTTGAATTAGACCTTCTTAAATGCTGCCTCTTTGGCAGTTTTAACCAAGAACTGACCATGGAAATAGGCTTTTTTTTCCGATACGAAAGGATTTTGCTTTAGGATTGGGGCACGCTAGGCAGAGCAATAAGGAGAACATGGACTAAGCAGCAAACAACAGTCTTCAATGCTGTCACACCAACATTAAATTCACTTAAAAAAACAATTGAAAGAGACAGATGATAAGATATCTAAAAATGCTGATACTTCTGAGAAGGGGAGCGAGACATAGGTCATTTGTAAAAATAGAAGAAACCCTGTCTGTAACTTCAGCAACATTCAGTTTTTGTATTTAAAAGGGTCCTCCGAGGCTGAAGCTTTCACGCACATACCCCGGCTTTCACAAGGAGCATGGGAAAATAAGCTCATTGTGTCGGAAGGCCTTGAAAGGGAAAGGAGGCTTGCGGCAGGACGGGAGGAGGGGAAGAGCAAGAGCCCAGCTTGAAAACGCATGGAGAGAAATGGAAAACAAACACGTACCTACCCCCAGCGCGCACACATGCAAGGCCTAAACTCTGACTGAACTCCGAAATCGGAGACCGAGCTGGTGTGGGAGCCACTGATACTTTTCTTCTTTTTCCCCCTCCCCCTGGCTTTTTTTAAATTTTTTTTTCTAAAGATTTTTGTTTTGTTTTCAATTACCTCCTTCTTTATAAGGAAGAAAAGAAAATCAGCAAAGTTTTGAGTGCGTGTCTATGTGCGTGTGTCTCCCAGGCAGCTCAGGAAGAGCGAGCTGTCAAAAGCCCAGCCCAGTGTCTGGCTTTCTTGGTCCTGGTGAGGATTTTATAAATATTTGGGAGGTTGCACGGGGTTGGGGGGGGGGCTGCAGGAGGGAGGCTAGATAACTTTTGGGCCCACACAGCACAGAAGTTTTGAAAGCCTGCTTTTCATTAGCATCGCCTAGCAACCAACTCATCTGCTGCAAATCTCATCACGCCCCAGCAAAGCATCCACGGCATGCTAATCTTTTCATTTAATAGAAAAGCTGCTGTAATCTTTCTTCCTTTTCCTTTCTAAAAGAGCAGACAATAATAATAATAACGATAAAAAAAGAATCCGGCCCTGCTCCTCCCGCTGCCCTGCACCCCCACCAGTGCTCTCGTTGATCCAACACTTTGCCGCGTTCCCATGGATGACCTACATGTGTGTGTTCTGGTGATAAGTCCCAGCTGCAGAGACAAGCTTGGGTCGGTTTTTGCTTTTTGTGTTGTGCGTGCTGGAAAGGGAGGGAGGCGAGGGGGAGGATTTTTCTGGCTGGGTGCTGAGAGAGGAAGGAGGCAGGCAGGGCTACAGCGCTCGGAACCCGAATGGCTTAAATGAAATCTTTGGCTTCAGATACCGTAACTGAAGCCTCCCCAGCAGACAGGAGAGAACTGGTTTGTTCTGGTGCGTGTGTGTGCATGCGTGTGCATGCTTCTGTGTGCGTGCACAAGTCCAAGCTCTCGCTATATCTGCAGGAGAAGAGCGAGTCTTGCTCTGTCGCTGATGAATTCCATGTCCAGCCAGCTGCAAAACAAGCCGTGCTCTGGAATCTCCCTGGGCTTTGCCCGTCCTTTCACTCTGAAAATATCACGCCTAAGGGTAGGGGAAGTGGTTTGGACAAAATAAGACTTGACCTGAGCATCTGCCCAGAACTGAAACCAAACGTCTGTCTCCCTGAATTTTTGGCTTCTGATAAAGCTCAGATAATTTGTCTTGCCACCTGCCCATCTTCAAGCATGTCTGCGCTTTACGGTTCCACATGGAAACACTAATCTGTCATGAAACAGGCCATGCATACAGCTTCTGAGCTGGTGAGATGCAGGAAGCTGAAAACCTGCAGAAAAGCACATTTTCAGACATCCAGCCCCAGTTTTACAGATACACATTCCAATGAGCAAGGTCTGCACTACCTTGCCCTTTCCCCTTTCCTCAGTCTCCTTCCCCTCTTTCTAGTCTCCATATTTCTTCTGCCTTTTCCATACTTTGAAGTGCTCCTGAGGATGTCTTCTCCTCCCTGCTCAAAAAGAACTCAACTCTTCCAAAGTGCAATCCTGGGGGCCATTTCACATTCTGCTTAACACCCTATCCCATTTCCTGCTCCTTGAACCTGTGAACCTTGAACATAATACACCTCCCCAGTCCTATCCACATGTGATGATTGAGAGCAGACTCCTTTATAAAGAAAGATGTTTCCTTTTCCCCTCTCCAGCATAATGCTGGAAGCATTCCCATTAGTGAGGTGCTGTAAAGATGACCGAAACATCACAAGGCCCTACAGCAAAGATTAGGTCACTCTGGACAATAACGTTGTTATCATACCTAAGGAAATGACAATGGGCCCATTGTGTAACAGCTCAAGTAGAGATACTACGAATTTCCTAAGAAATCCAGATTAAAACTGGAGCAATATGATGCCTGGGAAGCAGTAAATGTTATGTAAAGTTGGATGGTTGGACTAGATGATCCTAAAGGTCCCTTCCAACCTAGCAATTCTATGATTCTATGATTGGGGAAGATGTTTCAGTGTCACAACTGCTTTGCATTCTTAAGCAATATCAGAGGGAACAATTAATTTTCAGTCCTACTCCTACAAGGTCCTAATGGATAGCTCCAATAGCAAAAATCTGACAACCCAGCCGAAAGAATGGCTGCAGGGCCAGGGAAAAGGACTCCAAGAAAGTTCTCAACCAATCTCAGCTACATCCTCTGGCAACCACTTCAAAAAGTTTCATGGAGCAGAGTGCCCGCAAGCACACGAAATGAGACCCTTCATGCACCATTTACTGTACTTGACAGGGAAGAATTGCCAGGTTTTGGAAAACACATCCACCTCCTCTCTCTTCTCCTCTAAACAACTTCAGTGCTACCAGCTTCGGCACTCTGCGCTGCAAACGCTTTCAGAATCATCAATCAGGTGAAAACCCTTTTCCCTATGCACACACTGGGCTTGAAACCATTATGGGCTGGCTCTGATCCCATAGCCAGCTGGAGACAGAGGTGCTTCAAATGCATTCTACGGGAAAGGAAATACAAACCCCACCTTTGCTGGCTTTTAATTAAAAAAAAAATATCAAGCCTCATTGGTTGTCAGGAAAACAGACTTGGCTCATGTTTAAAGTGATAGTGTGGAAATAAAAATCAGTATTTTAACAAATTCCCTTCCCTATATCACTAAGAGCTCTAACAAAAGGGTTGTTCAATTTAAAAATAAGACTTTCAGGTCACTGGAAGGCAGGTATTTTGGACTCAAAAGAAGACTGAATTAAGCTATGAATTGCCTCCTCCTGCTAGGAACTTGCACCTATCTTTTCACAGACCTGCATTTCTTTGAAATCAATTCTGGCCCATTCCAGGGCCCATCAGCTCTGTTAGGCTGGATAAGAAGTAACAGATAGCAAAGCGATTGCAGCAGATGGCGGAGAGCAGCAAGTGAGGAACTGAATGCCACTTACCCACATGGCAGAGCATTTGCTGTGAACTACCATCACTACAGAGATAGAAAAGGATATATTCTTATCAGTGGAAAATAAACTGGAACAGAGACAAGATTCCTTGGTTGAGGTGCAAACTGTAATCATCATAATTTTTCTGTCATGTCCCACTGAATAGAAATTAAATATGTGACAAGCCTAAGTCCTCTGTAGTCCTCGGTGAACTTACATGCAGGTTTCAAATACACCATCCCTACTGGCACTCTCATTAGCAGAATGAGCTGAGAAGCCAAAAACTGAATGAACATCCCTCAGGCTCTTGGAGGGTGGGAAAGGACTTAAAAGTTATTGAACACACTACTTTTTTTTATGTTTGTCAACATAAAGGTAACATAACTGCACACTCCTCTTGTTAATATTGAATTCAAGTCTATGGATATACCTTCCTCACAGCCTCTACTGCAGAAAAAAATCGTAATCAAAGAGCAGCAGCAAATTATCTGTAATGATCCATGCTTGGGAAAGGCTCAGGGCTAAGCAAACACTAACTCCTTATATGCATAAATCTTTTTACATTTTTAAACAAGTTTTAACAGTTTCTCTGTAAAACTTATTCTGTTTGACAGTAGTCATGTTCTTACAGTACTAGTAAAATGACAGCTCTCAATGATCAGTGCACAGAAGATATTCACATTATTGGACAAGGCTGAGAAATACCAGCTTTCGTGGTGTTCTGCAGTTCAAAGAGAGGAAAGTTTGTCACATTGGCAGAATATTAGCTGAGGGAAAGAAAATGCGTGAAGGCAGTTAAATAAGGTTACACAGGTGCTGTTACTTCAGACTGCGGAAAGAAAATTATAATACATGTGAAAGAAAATAATCTCTCTAACGTTTGAGGAGTCTTACTGCAGGGATAAAACCACAAGCCAGCTTTAGGAGTGCTGCCCTCCTTTAACCAGCCAAACATCACACTGACATTCTTTAGTGACTTGTGGTTTGGAGAGACAGCCATATGCAAAACTGAGGTTTGCACACTTCTTAGAACTAGAAACTATTTGTATATGTTCTGGTAAACTTTGAGATGCAATTAAGCCAAAGAAAATTTTACATGCTAATATATCCCCATCTCATGATAAATTTTATAGTCTCCTAAGACAATTTTATCATTTTGGGCCACTCCTTACCCCTCACAAATCAAGAGATAGTTTCCAGTTTTAAGGGGAAGATGAGAAGGGTTTAAATGCTGCCAATATCAAAACAGAGCATTTCAGAACAGCCAGAGCTGTTCTGTGCAATCACAGAGCAAGTTCTGTGATTGCTAGAAATAGGTCAAACTCAAATTACATACACAAGTATTCTAAAAGTTTAAAGACACTTAGGGAAAGAAACAAATGTAGTTATTACCAAAGTAAAAAAATGCCCTTACCATGAACTCATTTGTACCGAAGAAGTAGATACAATTTTACCAAAGGGATCTTTAAAATTTAAATTGTTATTTAGACAACATTCTTGCCTTATAGTTCACCAAAAGTCCTTCTTGCTCTGGACTGAACTACTGAACTGCTTTTTTCAGATGATTCATGAATGAGATGCCCTTAATGTTTCCACAGAATGCATCCATCAGTGAAAAGACATCAGGATTTGGACTTGTTCCTGTACATGGCATTTTTTGAAAAAAATACTGAGTTCCAGTTGTATTAGATGGAAAATCCTACAGCCAAAATACCAGGGTTTAGTTTATTGTTGTCCAACATTTACTAATTTAAAATGTCAAATTGCATTACCTCCCAACATTCCATCACAGAAAAATGCTGGTATTTTTAGTGTTCGGATAGCTTTAGATCTAAGATGTATACTTTTAACTGCTTGCAGAAATAGGAATCACACCGTTCTTTCTAAAGGCAAGAGGTGAATGAAGCAAGTATCTTGTCAGCCAATTGCTATGTGACAGTGAAATAGTGAGATGCAAAAACCCCAGCATACATTTAAGGTCTGGAGATGAGTCCCGTAAAGCTGTATCTCCCTTTGTGGATCTCTTTATCCCACCCCAATCTCAAACCTCATTGCGGCTGTCACTCCCACACCCTTCTGCTTCAGCAGTTCCCCAGCCCAACACTGGCATGGTTCTACTCCTTCCTGCTTCCCTTTCTTGTTCCTTCAAGATGCCCAGAGGAGTACTGTGAACCAGCGGATACAGCTTAGCTTCCCATTCCCTAGTACTGCCTTCCAGTGACCCAACAGTCCCTAAAGGCTAGAAAAAGGAATTACAAAAGAAAATGGACTCCACCTTGTGCTGGAGCATGCTTAGGGTATCAGTATCTACGTAAATTTTCATGTGAAAATAAAAATCCTTCCCCTTTTTTACTCCTAACATCCCATTCATCCATCGATAATGTGCACTCTGTACTAAAAAAAGGAGGCCATAGAGCTTCTTAAAAAAAAGAAGAGCTACTTTTAATCACTTGTAAGACAACCACATTTTGCCCAACTCAATATGAACATTTTGAAGAAACTTTCCATCAAAACCATACAGAAACAAGTCCCTTATATAAGCATTTCTGGCTCAAATGCTATGGTAAAATTATAATTAGATTAAAACAGTATTTTATAATGGAAAGAATAAGACAACTGCAACAATCATGGTGTGACTAGCTCTGCCTGCCCATCAACAATAAGATGACAGCAATTCCAAATCTCTGAATGACCAAATATGTCCAAAAGAACCTTAAACTCTTTAACAGATGACTTAGAACAAACTGATATACGCAGATGCTGCCTGGATAACAATTATATATTCCATGCCTATATCTGCACTGGTCTTAACCTGTGGGCTTCCTTTGGAGGTCACTACCCAGGCTTTCATCTGTCTACAATGTCTTCATTGTAAATGCTTTCTGGTACTGCCGGTCTAGTGATACGTGCTTCTGTGCTTAGGAACACAGCCATCCACTCACTCCTTATCACCCTTCTTTTGCCAGGGATTACTCAATAGATGGAGAAAACAACAAAAACAAACCAGGATTGCCTGATCAAAGCTTTCTCATTCTGGTCTGCCTGCAAATTAGTTTAGTGCTCCTAAAAAACAAAAAAGCCCTAGGAATGCTGGGATCAGGATCTCTCTAACTACCAAACACACGTGATGGATGAGCAGCAGCACAAGCTTCCCCACTGTCTGCCAGTGCATGGCCACTGGATCAGGCAGAGGAAGGCTAAGGACAGGAACAGCATATGGGTTCTGACCATTCAGTCTTGGATTTCTCTGCTGACACCAGCGGCAAAGCTTCCAGGCCTGACCATGGTCTTTCCCTAATTAATTGCAGAAAAGGACCACTTATCAGTCTTATCAGAAAGACTAAAGATGAGAGGTATAGTTCCAGGTCCTGTCTTGGATGTGTATGCTGCTCTGCAGTCCTGTATGTCAACACGGAGTGGGGATCCTTTATGGAGAAGCAATCAAGGCAAACAACAGCTCTCTGCTGGGAGAGGAAAGAAACGGGCTACATCAAAGAGAAGTCTAACCCCTCCTCTTGCTACAGACTTCTTCTGAAATAAAAATGCTTTCAAACTGTTAGCTTACCGTTAGTAACAGTTAGAGACAAAGTAGGCCCAACCTTACGGAGCAAAATGCCTAATATAAGTCTGCAGACTTGTACTATCCCACTGAAATGGAACCCTTCAGGATGTTAAACAGCCTGTACAGCAATTAACTTCGGACACTCCTTACAGTGGTTTTAAGAATGCATACTGCTTGATCTTTATGGAAGGTCCTAGCTGCATGGGGAATTGCATTTGTAAGTCAGCTATGAACCTCAGGCCACCAAACTCAGGAACTGTCCTGGGAAGAGCGCCAGCCAGCGCTCCCGTACGTAATGGGAAAGCTTAGAGGAACTGATGGACGATTATCTAAAGATGCAGTTCCATAGCACCTTCAACCACTCTCAGCTGAGTGGCCTAAAAAAATCCCCCAGGATTGTCCTTCAGCCAGTTTAAGCCAGTTCATGGAACTATTCAGGTCAGGAAAGTGCCGGTGCCGGTGCAAGAGAAGGAGAGGGGAACACACAGGTGGGAGCTGAATGAGCAGGAGCACAGCAGGCTGAACAGTTTAAATTGCTACGGAGCTGAACCCTGGGGAAACGCTGAAGGAAACTATTTGATCCGCTTTTCAGTCACTACTGAATGTAGCCCATGAGCTGCTACATGTTCATTCCTTAAAGTTAAAGCACTTTTTCGGAAATTTATGAAAGATCTTCCCTGGTTAAGACAGAGGCAACTGGACCCTGCCCCACTTACTGCCACTGAAGGCAGTAGAAGGAAAACAGGCTGCTTTTGGCGAGCAACAGCAAACAAAGCAAAACTAAATGAGGAGTGAAACTGAAAAGTAGCTGTGCAAAGATCTTCCAGAGTTAGAATTATAGACAGTAAATACCCCGAAGAGAAATGGCAAGTGGAGTCCCTTTGGATTTTGAACTGAAACCTGTTCTCTCAATACTCTGCACTAACTGGGAAATGGAAATGATTTACAGTAGACAAATCTCCTGACATGCAACAGATTGAATATTGGTACAATAGTGAAAAGAAGTTGATGCTCCTTGACTTGTAGATTAAATCAACTTTGAATCCTTTAGTAAGGCGCAAGGTGTGGGTAAGCTGGTTGGAGGGAGCCTAGCTTGCGCGCAAGTTGGGTGATGGCCAGATGCTTGCTCTGCAAACCACTGTCCCAGTCTGGGACATTGCTGCCCTCCAGCTGCCTCTGACTGCCACCCTGCTCAGGGCTGCCCTCTCCCCAGCACTCGCTAGAGCCAGCTTCACACTGCTACACTTCAGGCAGGACTTGTCACATCTGCTTCAAGGAGTGGTTTGAGCTAATGCACCTATACCCTCCACCCAGAAACCTACTGGGCAGCGTGCACACAAACCCCGTCCACAGCCATTGAGCAGTTGGAGGTAGTCAACAGAGGACCATGGTAAGTAACTGGGCTCAGTGACGCCTTCCAGCTGGGTCCGAGGAAGGGGGTTGTCCATAGGTTTTGACTTCATTCTTGTTTACATAAGAAAGTCACACTGCTTAAAGTAAACGTACGGTTTATATCCAATTTACTTAAACTATTGCAAACCCTTGTGTAAGCACTTACTGAAATGTAGGAACATGGGTGTGGCACAAGTTTCAGTAAATCTGCTAAACCCATTTAACTTAAACTGGTGGGATTTCTGTGTGTTAACAAATCCTTTGCAACTCCGCGAGGGCAAATTCTTCCATTATATCCATACCCACACAGGAGTAACCATGTATGCAGGAGGACTAAATCACCCCAGAATTTGGCTCTGCGCTAAGCCCAGCCCAAGTTTTAAATTGTAACTGATCCCAAGTAACAAATCACAGCAAACCTCATATTCCTTTACTATTACTCCCAGGGCGAACACACTACCTGAAACGGGGGGAATACGAAGCTCTCCATCCCCATGATCCCTGTACCAATTTTCCTCAGGCTCAGGCTTTGTAAAGAAATGTGAAAGAACCATGGTCTACTTTAAAGGGTAGAGGACCTGTAAATCTCAAAATCCTGCCTGCCCCAAAGAAGGGAGCAGAGCTGGCTTTGGGTATGGGGGAGGAGAAAGGAAGTGCTTGTAGGCCTGAATGCAACCAGCACATACAGTAGGTCTAATTCTTGTCCTATCAGCCTTGACGCAATGTGTCCTTTTCCTTCAGCTACTTTAGATAAACAGGAAAGGGAAAAAAAAATCAGTGCTGGAAAAAATACAAGCCAGTTCAGAAAGAAAACGTTATTGTCGAGGGTTCTAATGGCAATTTCAAACAATAGTGAGTACAGTATGTCATATGAAAAACAGGGCTATTGCTATGATATCCAATCATACCAAAACTAGAAATAAAGAGAGACTTTTAAAAAAAAATCATACTACAATAATATGTGAGTGATTCAGAGCACTAATTCTCTGCAAACAGCTTATGAGTAACAAAGCCAGCAAAGTGGTAATATTCTTACACCCATTTTTCTGGCAGGGAAGGTGCTTTACAGATAGTAGAAGTGGTTTGCTATGGTTAAGATAAACAATCCCTGAGTGTACCTAAGCTACTGCCTAGCAAAGCCTTGAATTGCACTACCTTCCTCTAACCATTAAACTATTCCAAGAAGTATTCTTTCATTAATGCCTTCGTACACAAAAACAGGTGAAAACTGGTTACACAGTAGGAGTAATCTGTTTTGGCACTCAATACTACTTCCTGAAGCCAAGTCAACTTTCTGGTGTGAATGTGGGAGAGTTAAGAGCCCTGAAAGGGCTCATTCTATAGCTGAAAACTATAAAACATACCCTTTCACAATGTTTTTTTTACCTCTGGTGCAGAAATCCCTAATGAAAATAGACATAGGTTATGACAGCAGACCCTCTCACTTGATAAATTTTGTATTTATAATTTTTGTTTAGAAACACATTGGTCACAGTAAGCCAAATCATTAATGAAGGTCATAGCGTGATGTGATGAGAAAATTTGATTCAATCAGTTTAATCTTTTATCAGTGGGCTTTTATCATTTGTAGCATGGACATGAGGGGAACCAAAGAGACACATTCATCTGTTTAGTTAATTTAACAAATCTCTTTTACACCACACAGTATGATGCAATGTCACAAATAATTAGTAGAAATATGGTAATCAGTATCTTCCAAACATTTTGCAGATGCTAACTAATTATCCCACACATTTTCACAAAGTAACTACTAACTACTAGCTGAAAGTGTTTACTTATGTTATCCATTGTCACTCAGCAAGTCCAGAGCTGATGAACATTAGAACTAAGGAGCTTGTTGTTTCCACCAACATCTTCTACCCATTAGACTGTGCTGCTTCTTCTCATTCTAAAGGAGTTAACTGTGATTAAGAATAGATGACTAATTTTATCTGAGTTACTCATTAAAAACCCCTCTATTCAGGGAACTGTATGGAATAGGCTTCCATACCAGTTCTTAGAGAATGTCTTCATATCGCAAAAGAAAAAACACTCTTATTAAAAATTGCCATTAAATGAGTCTCTAGAAGTGTTATGGATGGACTGGACCATATTGACAATATTCTTCTTTGACTCCATTCTAGTTATTCTACAGAAAAGAGTGTAGCACATTATTAAAGCAAAGAGAAGAAAGATGCTCTGGGAAATATCTTGGAGGATGCAGAGTTGCTGATGCAGAGTATGCCCTGGTCAGGTGACGTGGTCCCAGTTATCTACTCACGCAGTCCCTCCACTCCCAGTGCTGCCATACCTGCCCCAATCATGCTCTGCCACTGCCAGGGGCTGTTTGTTTGTCCATCTGTTCAAAAGTCAATCAACACTTTCACTTTCCTCACGCTCCACAAACAGTAGGACTTTTGCTGGACTCCTTGGCTCTCTCCATATCTCAGGGCATGGTAGTTGAACTTCTCTACTTGCTGCCTCCTGCTGACATTTTCCTCTTGTACCTCTCGCCCTGCTCCTGCTTTCTCTCTTTCCTTAAACCTAGTTGACAGCACTACCTTTCTGGGCTGTGCCCTTTGGCTGCAGGGGTAGTGAACCCTGTTCCCAAGAGGAAGCCTCATGCCCTAAAATGCAGGTCAAATAAGTTAGCACTTCTGTGAACTAAGTATTCTCTTTTTAAAATATTTTTAAAAGACAACTTGTTCACCGAAGAACAAAAGACCAGAAAGGTTTATAACTCCTAACAGAAACCATCTGCTTGAACATAAAGCTGGGAATGTATCGGTATTTTCAATTCAGGCTAAGGAGGGCCAGGAGCAAGAATACCAGCCTGTAGGCTGTTGCTCAGACTTATCTTTATGTTAATGAAACAATTTTTGCAAGAGAAGTGTTATCACATCATTAAAAAACCCAATAAAATACTTCCAGAAAACCCTAGCATACTTCATATGAAGCTGAACAAATCCCTGATGCTCCAGAGTAAAAGGACAGGCTGCAACTCCACACAAAATATTGCTTGCCATTATAAATCAATCAGAGGGAAGGGAAGAGCTGATTCTGTAGTTGTTCTTTATTAATAAATACTTTTAAACTAAAGTTATATATTAAAATATCCACCACTGATTTTCTAAAAAAAAAAAAAAAACCCCACCAAAACTCAAACCTGTTAATTTTTACCATTATGGGAATTTTTGCTTCTCCTGTCTTGAAAATAACATGACCCATGGCCCATTTTTCAAGCCAGATTTCAATCCTCTCCAGCCAGCTGTCAGGAAACCACAGAAGGTGCTTGAAAGAGCACAAGAAATGGCTGGTTCTAATCTGAAGGAAAAAAAAAAAGTTGAGGAACAAGGCAGCTACTTGTGGCAGAATGTTATTTTTTCTTCAGTCTCTGCCTGCATATTTTCACAACATGTGTACTCTGTTACCCCGTCACTTCCCTCTTTTCCTTGGGTAAATATCTCTGCTTTGGAATAAAAGAAGGCCCAGGGGTGCTACTTGTAAGGACTGCACTCGCCTTGATATGTTGTTTTTGAACTGAACACATACAATGGACACATTTCAGACTTGGACCTTTGCCATCATAGATGTTGCTTTTAGTTTAACCTTCTCAGATGATGGGAGGGAGGCTGGAGGTAAGGAAGAGGCTGGGAGTGGGGTCATACACTCTATCCTTTACCAGATGTGGGATATCGTGGGAGCCAAGCGTGATGGCCCACACAAACCCCTCTAAGCACACGACATAATGGAGAGGGGGAAAGCAAACTGGCCCTCTCCAAGCACTGAGTGTTTGCAAAATCAAATACAAAACCCAGGGAGAAGCAGATGACTAGGCCATACCTTTGCCATCGAGTTGCTTAGATTAAAAAAAAAAAAAGTTGGCATGATCAATACTTTATTTTTTTAAAGAAATAATTTGTTTACAAGTTAATTCTGAGGAAGCAAGTAAATTCAAAGAAGATTTTCTCCCATCTTCTCCCTGTAAACTGCATGCCCTGTTAAATGCACTGTGTTTCATGTATGCAATTTAACCTGCCATTTGCAACCCAACAGATGGACCGGACTAGATTAGACATCTGTTCTGTAGAAGAATTAGATACAGAATTGGGACCTAGGAAATTCTGAATTAAACTGGCTCAAATATCAGCCCACGTTCAAACACTAACCCAGTTAAAGACATTGGGTAAGATATACTTTTCAACATCATCCTTGTGCATTAAATGGCAATACAGCAACAGGTAAGAGAAAGACAGAAGTTATCAATGGGCTCACCCTGTGAAGTTACATGCCTGGGTACTTCCAAGTGGCACGTGAGTGAAGCTTGACACCCTGAAAGGTGGCACGTGTACCAAGCAACTCAGACCTAGGAAGAGCTGCCAGTGGGGCTGAGGGTAGTGCTCAAGCAAAATTAATTTGGGAACAAATCGAAGAACTGAGCAGTTCCTGCAAGGTGCTAGGGATGCCAGGAAGAGTTGAGAATTCTCTGCACTACACAGTATTGAGTCCAGCTCTGCAAAGTATTTTTGAACATGTATTTTACATGCAGGTGCTCACTTAAATTGTTAATATATCCAACCTCATTTGATCTCAAGCCTGGTAACAGATCACCTGAAGACTCATGCTTAAATGCTTTGTCCTTATTAACCATCTCTTCCTCCCTGATCTCTCTGATTATCTTAATGTGACCCTTCTCTTTCTTCCAAAAATAATACAGCTACTAAGGTCTTACCTTCCCCATCATTACATTGTAATACCTTTTCTGGAATGTCTCCTTTTTATACTTTCTTTTCTCCTTGATCTCCCTTACATCCTCTGCGAAACCTACACATCTTTTCCCTCCATACTTATTCACTTACCGTGGGGCTATCCTGTCCTTAGTTCTACAGCTCTGAGAATTATCCAACTACTTGCACATGGCACAGACAAATTACAAACCTTATGGCTGCACGCATGGGTACCCTTCTCTTTCTCCTGGCAAATGCTAGCCAAGGGACCACTTCTTCCTCAAAATCAGCAAGTAATTTGCCAGCACACAATGGAAAAGATGGGGCAGATGACATTTAGTTATCTGTTTACATCTTACTTCCATAACCAAAATATTACATAGTCATAACTTTGATAACCAGTAAAGCTCCTTGAAAATTATGTTGGCAGACTGTGATTCTCACATCACACATGTTATACTCCCTTTCCCAACAGCACACCCCATCTAGAGCATAAGCCATGATAGATGGTCAAGGGAGAAGATGCTGTTAGAGAACTGCTATAAATGGGCATATACTGGAGCAACCACTAGTATGTGTTACGTGTACAGAGATTGAACCAGTCCCTTGGATAGTCCTGAGACAAGGGGAATTAAAATCATCTTTATCATTTGTTTTTTGCAGCGTAGAGGGATTTAGCAGACATATTCTAAATGTATCAAACAGAAGTAAAAATAGAAAACTCCGTCACTGTTCAGTTGTTCAAAAAATCAACATTTTTCTTGCTGCTTTCTCAGAAAAGATACAGCAATGAAAATACCCTGTAATTGGGAACCAGTCAAGCTCTAGGACATTTTACAACCCAGAACCCTGGAAGTCCAAAATAGCTCTACAACGGACACTATTTTTGAGAAGTTGTGGATTTATTTATACACACAGACCTATCTCTGAAAACTCCAAGAGAGGTTAGGAATACAATAAACTTCAATTTCTGTAGCTCCTTTACTAACCAACTGAACTAACTACATTATTTAGGTTGGTGTCAGGTTTTTATCCACTACTAAGATGCAAACAGCTCTGGCATAAAGCACAGCAGTACTTTGTAGGAGCCAAGCAGCACCAAAAATCATATATAGAAATCTAATAACATTACAGGAGGAGAATTTACATTCCAGGTAAGGTATATGAACTTCAAATACATTTTGGCACGGAAGGACTAACAAGGTTTTCACCTATAGTATATGTGCTTTGTTCCCAGTACTACAGGAGCCAGCTCTGTGCTGTGACAAATGGCTTCTTTTCTCGGTCCTGAGCAGAAGTCCTCTGTCCTGCTGGGTACTCTCAGGAAAAGAAAAGAGTTAGGGGCAGAAAGCCACCTGGAGCTTGGGCAATTTAGTCAGTATCCCCAGCACAGCTGGCATCCTGTGGCACAGGATGGACAGCTTGTCAGGTGAAGTGACAGCAGGACCAAGGCTCCCTTTCAGACACTGTTGCCACTCAGCCTGGAAGCTGGGCAGCAGTCCTCACCAGGCTAACTCTGCAGTAGAAGGCTTAACCTAAGAGGATATGTGAGAAATAAAAAGGTGCAAGAGCTGCCAAATCATAAAACCTTGTAACACGATCCTAGCAATGGTATGTGCGCAAGAAAACAGAGCAATGCCAAAGGCAGCTAAAAAAAAGGTGTTGCCATGACCTGATACCTTCAGACAAAATGATATGGGCCCTGCTGCTGCATGCCCCATGAAGAAACAGGGGACTCATCTATGCAGCTCTCCACTAGCTCCTCTCTTTTACAGAGTCTCGTCTCGACTTGAATAACGTCACCCTGTGAAGCAGCAGAACTCCAGAGTCATCTAATGAACCTCTGAAATCCACTGCTGAGTGCCAGGGGGGCAAGATTTCAAGACATAAAAGGTAAAATAATTCCCAGTAGGTCTTCTACAAACATCTTAATGTGTCTGTACCAAGCGGTATTTTCACACCGTTCCCTTCCTCTCTCCTTTGACTGGATAAAGAGCTAGGAGGAAAAAAAAAAGTACCTATGAATACTGATGTGCAGGGAACCCTCATAAATTCACTTCCCGTCAGTCCAACAAATGAGTGCCCCCTGGGAAGCCATGAGAGAGAGCCTTCTCACAACAGCCTGATTATCAAAAGTCAGTTCTCTGGTGAAATACCCTAACCTCACAGGGACAAGTATCATAATAATATGGAAGTATCATAATAGCTTGAGCACTGTAAATTACTTTCGTAACTTGGGACGTGTGGGGCACATTTCCGGCAGGTTGGTTCCCAGTGATGCTGTTTGCATCTCTGTATCACTGGAGAATTACCCTGAGCCTGAAAGATTCATGTGCTGTACAAATTCAATTTCAGAATAGAAATGTGATTCTCCAGACATCAGATTTCAGGCACTCACTGTGTCCATCATAATTTTAGCAAGCTAGCTTTATCACTGCCTTATTCTCATCAGAAATACAATGCATGTTACCTGTGACAATCCTACCCAGTATTTCCAAAATTTTCTAGAAAAAAGCTGCTAATTGATTTTTTTTTTTTCTGCAAGGACTGCCGCAAGTCTACAGTACTTCAGTACTGATGGTATTTCTGTCAAATTCCAGATTTGTCTTTCACAGTTCCCTGTCTTGGACCTTTTCCATTTTTGCAGTTTTCAGGTCCATCCACATTTTGCAGCTATTCACGTGTGAAGGCATCCTACACAATAATCTGAGGAGGTACCTCCTGATCATGTTTTATTTCTTTCCAGTCTCCCTAGAGTTTCTGAGGCAGAACTTTTGCATGTCAGTACACAAAGCTAACCCCGCATTTATCCTTCTCCTAACCCTAAAAAGGAAACTGCCCTTAAAACCATGTTTCATTTCAGCTGTATCCTTAAAACCCCAAACTCTGTGAAACTCAAACGAACTAGTGTAAAGCAAACAGTGCTCTTACCACTTAGACCCGCCCTGCAACCCTTTCCAATCAGGGAATCTAAAATTACCATATTTACAGCATCTGCAGCAGAGCCAAGTACAAAACAAGATGAATAGCTGTGACGCACAAGGCAGAGTGTGGAAGTATGCAGCTGGGCCTGCAAACAATATAGGCACTCGGCGCTGAAGTCCATCTAATGCTTTTCACAGACCAGTGACTAAAAGGGGAAGGGGGGGAGGGAGGAGAAGAGAAATTCCAGGAAGATGAGTGAAAACACAGCAGAAATCCCAGGCTGCTTCACTAATGGGTAATTGAAATGACTCACAAAAGGTCTAGTAGGGAATTCAATTAATTAGGGACGTGACTGTTCGAGGGGAGGAGGGAAAGAAAAGAATGCCTGCGATACAAGAAAATCACTCCTCTCCATTCACCTAAAAAAGGGCCTGGAAGAAAACCTCAATGGAAGAAAAAGCCAAGTTTTTCAAGGCAGGGCCTCTACCCTTTCTTGTGCACAGAAAAAGGCCACAGTCGCGCCACCCTGGCTTCATGGGAAGAGAAAAGGACAAATAAGCACATCGCTATCACCTCATCTCCTTCTCCTAGATTTCTAATGAAAAGGGAGAAAAAGAATAAAATTTGTTATATTATTTGTTATATCACCATTAAGGCAATTGGTGATGAGAAACTACGAGGATAAGATAGATGAATGATGCAGGCTAGATTAATACAATGCTGGTAATAGCATCCCCCTCTTCATAAAACTGCTGCTTATTCCATGTGACAACGAGGGAGGGTGATAGAAAGCAGTAGGAAGATGAAAAAATGTGGGGACAGATGAAGGAAAAAATGTAATTCAAGAAAGGGAGAGCAGCAGGAATGGGGACATGCAGGAGGACTGGAATTAACAAGAGCAGGCAGAAAAAAACAGAAAAGAAGTGGATGGAGAGAACATGAAGAGAAATGGGGAAGGGCATGGATAAGGGAAACGGGGAAGGGCATGGATGAGAGAAATGGGAGGGGGAAAACCTGAAAAGGAGGAGAAGAGCAGATGCGGGAAGGGTCAGGGAAAGAATGAGAAGTTTCACAATCAGTCAGCAGTTAGGACTTGCTGTGATGGATACACACAACAGCAGTGTTGATTCAGCAACCGTCTATTGACAAATATTGCTTCTGACAAAGCCCCAGAGACTAAATTTACACCAGTGCTAGTTTAGAAATCTCGAAGAATGTGCAACCTAAACTTGCAGGCCCACAACTGGGCATTCCTGGTAGTGGAAAAGCAGGGAGAGGTACAATGACCAGGGGCAAGTGCTCACTCATGGGATGGAAAATGGGATCCGCAACCTTTTGGGATAAAGTTACCGTAACTTGAAAAGTAGCTCTTGTTAATTCTGACTCGGAGCTGCTATTGCCAGGCTGGCTGATCAATTGTTTCACACAAAAGAAAATCACTGTCATTGTTTACCTTAGTGAATCATGAAGAGATCTAACAAAACGTACTTCTTAGGCCCTATCGAGTTCAGCACTGAATGCCGTCTGAAGGCTTAGATATGCTCTCACGCTCAAGGATCAAGATACTATCGCTGTGAAAGGTTGGCACAGTTTGCAATATGCTGCATGTTTGGGCAATTAGCTGAGCATTTCTGTTCCCAGGGCTGTCAATCTGACATGTTAGCAAGAAAACATATAAATCAAACTGTATTCCTCTGCCAGTGAACTGACCATTAATGTCAGCTCCGCTGTCAAATAACTTTCAGAACAGCAAAAGATTTCTTATAAGCTTTATATTTACTGTAATAGAGAAAAGAAGATACGACGCTGCCCAAGAAAACAGTTCTTAGGTAAATGAGACATACTGAACCAGAAGGAAAAATACAGTATTTAGGTAACAAGAACCAGTATGATACAAATATCTTTATACTAGTGTAAATACACTAGTGTCTATACACAGAGATTGTACTGCTGTAACTACATCTAGGCTTTCACAATGCTTTAAGTTAGATTCATGCAAAAATGGCTATACAGAAATCCCCAGTTGATTCTGAATTGGCCTTCCAACATGACACTAAGAAGCACTATGCCACTGCAGGAATCATCTCTCAGAAGAGTTGAGATCCAAATTTCTATGGGCTGGTTTAAGAAAATGGCCCCTAGAAATTTTGCAAAGACATTATTGTGTGTGCTCTGGACAAATGTAAATGTATTCTAGTTTCGACCAGCTGGGCTCGTAGTTTCTGTGGAAAAGGACTACAGGCATTCAGTGCCTAGGTGCCTATGCAACAATGCGGTTGTCATATAAGTATTACAATACAGCTATAAAATGTCAGTTAAGTCAGGCAGCCCCAATAGCAAATTCAAGCTGGGCAGCCAAAGCACCACTTGACACAGTACTTTATTTGGCTTCAAAGCTCTATTCTTTTCAAATTCTCTCTCCAACATGTCTAATGAAACAGACAGTGCAATGTGCTCAGAAGGTCACCAGTTTCTAATCGGAGCGCCTCCAAAATTTAATAGGGCCTTGACTCCATTGCCAATACAATTTTGTCCTTTTTACTGCATCTTCATCAAGTTATACTCATGAGAACTGCAGGGTAGGTCAACATGTACCTTGAGGCGATCTGGATTCTGTTAAGCCAGGCTCACGCTTTTTGTCCAGACCCTCCTCTCCTCCCCTTACAAAACACTCAACAGAAAATTAAAAAAATCCCCTCTCTTATACAAAATTAAAATAATTAAAATAAATTCCTTTTATCTCTCTAATTAAGTACCATCCTGTATTTAGTCAGTTGACAGCACCAAAGAATGATTTTTCTGTATTCCACAATGTCATCCCTCCTCTCTGGATCTATTCAAAGCCTCTTGTACATATTTAATCACTCCTAGCCAGGCTTGGCTAATGAAATGCAGGGCCTTGCCCTGACCTGACCTTGCTATTTCTATTTTGGCTCAGCACATCCTCTGCTAGCTGGTTAAAAAAAAAAAAAGAAGTTATTTCTCTCTGTCTCTTGGACTTAAAGGTCCTGTTACTGGCAGGGGGTATGGTCAAGGACACTGCTGAAAACAGAATGAATGACTGTGAACCCTGCTTTGCAAAACTACTGCAAGTACAAAAAGGACCACAGTAACTTCACTGCAAAGTTTTTTTCCTCTTTTCTCTTTGGCTGGCAAAGACTGGTGGGTGCTGTTTATCTGCTGGGAATGGCTCATGGCTAGATAATTCTCTAAGAAAAATGGACTGCTCAAATTGTTTGCAGCACTCTTTCATAAAGCACTGGTATTCGTTCTATGGTTTTGGGCACTTACTGCAACTAAAGATGTTGTTGTTGGTTTTCCCCATCTGCCCTTCCAATTTGCCAATAGAGCAATTTAATAATGTATTTTCCCTTTCTGAGAGCTCGTAAAGAAGTGTGATCCCATTTGTGACCACTTAGGAAACACTGGATGCTGGGTTAGCCCTTTTGTCACATGATGTTGGTTGCAGGAATTTATCAACACGCCAATCAGAAGTCAGAAATGTTTCCAGCGTACAACAGGACAATATTTACATGGTGATTCCTGTGGTCTTTTAAAGCTGAGTTTGTTTTCAAATGGTTTATGATTTTGTTGGCCATGAGTTCTGGTGTCCAGTTTGACATACTGAGTTGCTGGATGAACCATAAACCAAATTTGAAGTCAGCAAGGGCAAGGGCCATCTTTTTATTCTTTGCATGTACACAGTGCCTTACATTGTGGAGCTCTGGATGCTGAATAGGGGTCACAGATGCTATTGCAAAACAACCAGTAACAGCACAAGGATCTTTAGGTACTCAGACTGTCAGAAAAATCAGGCTGAGTGGCTCAGGTCACCATTGTTCCTCCAATTATCTCTCAATGGAGGCACGCCAGAGAAAATGGTGCTGAATAAGATGAAGATGCCTTTAGCTAGCTGCCCCAAACTAATGCACTACATCCCACGCAGCACTCTGACCCTCGAAAGCTGTCTAAGGACAAGGGATATAGACCATATTTCTAACAGCCAGGATCAGTTTAACAGGTGCTTATTAGCTCTTGTGGATGTGCTGGAAGTAACATAAAAGGAGTTAGATTAGCATTTATGAGTCCAGTCTTTTCTCAGCTCAACTAAAACAAACAGGTTCACGTTGCAACATTCAGTTGAATAGAAGCAGTAGGACATTTAGACATTGCTTGAAGGAAGAAATGTTAAAATCTTGTTTGCAGTCGCTAAAGTCAAACAATACAATTGTGTCATCTTCCTCCTAACACTGTTTATTGGGTTCTGTTTTAGTCTGGTTTTCTACACAGGGAACACTTTTGCAATCACATTTTGTGTCCAACATATAACCTTTTCAACCACTGATTGCTTTCAACCAAGACTGACAAAGCATCGGGGTTCTCGAACGTATGTGAGGTTAAAGAAATTCAGTGAAAATAGCTGGCTGAGTAGAGGGGAGAGCTCTTGTAAATGCCCCTGGTTGGCTTATTAAGTTACCCATTATTAGATTCCCTGAAATCCACAAAGAGGACTTCTAAGTATGCCAACTGCAGGAAAAACGTGCTGATACAGTCAACCAACCACAAGGTACAGGTATGTACCAAGCCACACTTCATTAGTTTACTATGCTTACAGGTTTGTCTGAGCTTCCAAAAAAAACCCTGAAGTTTCATAGGAAAGAGTGGGAACATACAGCTTTCGCTGGGATTGTGCTACCAGTCTTTTCCACTGGTACAACTTCCACTTTTCCACCACTACAACACCTGCAGCTGAGGGTGTGCTATCCTGAAACAAGCAGCTTTGCTTTACTGTCCCACATGGTTTGACATTGGACCCAAATGGCTGTAAGTGTGAATGACTAGCGAAAGACATGGTCCCATGCTGTCCTCCGTCTCTCTTTCACCCAGCTTTGCTACTTCCTTTGCGCTGGTGCTCATCTTTCTATGCAAGAAGTCAGTTCAGGGAGCAAAGTGGCAAAAGCCTAACCCAGAAGTACAAAGTGAAGAGATTTCTGAACTCCCTTAGACAAATCACTGGGGGGTTTGATGAGCACCAGAACTGATGCAGAAGTTGGCCTTTGGTTGGCTGGTGACCGTGAGTTGGCAGAGCAGCAGTGTTACAACCTGAAACCTGGCTATGGTCTTGCGTGGCCACAGTCAAACATCTGCACCTGGTGATCCTCACCCAGCAGAATGGCTCCTTAGGAAGATGCACCAGGCAGCGCTGTTTAGGTCAACCCCAAGCAAGTAACAAACCTCCATGATACCAAAGAGAAAGGCAATATTTAGCTACTTTTCCCCTATCTCCAAGCAGGTCTCCAATCCACTTGGGGCCCCAGTCCAACTGCAGTTGTACAGAACAGAGCCAAACACATGGCACGTTGTTGCAGAGCAAGCATACTCACACTGACTGACTGAGTCCTCCTTTTCTTTGTGTTAGCCTGCTGCAGGCATTTTTGCTGTGATTTTACACTACAGACATCAAGACCATTAATTGCTAACTCTCCCTTGCTTATGCTGTTCCTGATGTTTGGCAGAGCTGAAGAATGCTACCTTGGGGTGCTCCTTCCCTGGGAGCTCCGGCGGGATGTTGCAGTTAAGCCACATCCACACACTAAAACCACAGAATTTAAAAACAGCTGTGAAATCCAACTGTGTCTGATCTGCCTCAGTGTTTGGCCAGCCTCTGTGGGGCCAAATTCTTTTGACTCAAAGTAAAAATATGATTTAGCACAATTCACTAAACTAGGCAAAAGCATTTTTGGAAGATTTTTTTCAACCTACTTGTAACAAACAAATTTGGGCCACCACCTATACATGCCAGAAAAAATGTTTATCTTGCTTAGCCAAAATTGAGCAAAACAGATTTGCTGGCAGCATGGACAAGCTTTAGGCTTAGCTTTTTTTAAGATCCCCTCCTAATTCCAGTTTTCCATTCCCCACCCTTTGCAGTTTCTCAGATGATTCTCTCTCCCTGATGGCTTTTCAGTTTGGGTACTGTCCTTTATTTCTTCTTCCCTTATGGTTCTTTTCTTTCCTTTAGTCTTCTTTTGAATGTGTTTTCTTTCTATCCTGTCTCATGGAAACATATTAAAAGACCTCCAATCTCTACCATCCCTACCTTTTGTCTGCCAAGCTACTCTCCCCTGGCAAGCGGTATATCCTTTGATACCTCTTGAATAAAATTCCCATGTATTAAATGATGGGGAAACAGGAATCTCAACAGTGGCCTAAGACTACTATTCCAAAAAAATGTAAGGAATTTTTTACTTACATGTGTCTTACTAATACAGAGAGAGAGAGAGATATTTTTACATATATTTTAACATTATTGTCACTTCCTCAAAAACTACCACAGAAAAGATACATGTAAGGAAAAAGGGAGTAAAATGGGACTTTTGAGCAAGACAACTCCAGAAAGAAAGGAAAATAAACAAATTCAACAGCTTAACAAGGAAAAAATCAGAGTCTATGACTTCCAGACACACTGGACTTCCTTCTGATACTACAGACTTCGTATGTTTCCCATGCAATGGCCTCAAAACTCCTATCAATTTAGCATTAACAACATGAACCATTTATAAGATGGCTCACACTCCAAAAAGTCAACAGGGAAATTTTCACTATTCCAGCTAGAACTTTCTGAAATTTTATTTGACTTTTTTTGAAATTCATAGTCAGACTGAGTCTCACTCAGTTCATGGTAAGCACTGTATAGTTCTGCGTGCGTTCCCAAGGCTAATCAGACTAACCTACGTAAAGGCCCGAGTACTACTTATTTTCTGCTGAATATGTTTCCTAAAAATTGTCTCACTGCCTCCAGAGATTTTAAATCATAGTGGTAACCAGTTGTCTTGGGGATGGCAAGAAGCAATTCTGCACAAGCAGTTGTTCAAGAGAGAATCCCCAGTGAATTCTTTTAAGAGGTTGTATCTGCATGTTTTAGTAAGTGCCTCCAACCATTGCCTCAGGCTCACTGCTCGGAATATATGAGCACTTGAAATTAGTTCATGATAAACTTGTCAAGGGCTCATTTTATTACTTTTTAATTGAAAGCAGGTCACTAAAAAAATAATTGTCCATGTTTAGAATGCAAAAGCATTTGGGAGGGATATGACAAGTCATTCAAGCAACACTGAGTGTTCAAGTGATGCTTAAAAGCTCAACACATAAGGCTGCCCAGAAGAAGAAAAACTACTTGGCAACCTCTAATCATACTTCAGTCACAGGAGGATTGGCTCCCAAATACAAAATAAGTGCATATACCATGCTAGTAACTGATCAATGGCTATTGTTACTCATCACACGCTTAGAAAATACCATGAAAAGCTAAATTACATCTAAACTCTCATGGCTGGTTTATCAAGAGTTCAAGAAAGGCAGCTTTGTTTTGTTTTGCTTTAGTTTTTTTTAGGACTCCCATTGGAAACACCGATGGCATCTTCTGCAACTGAATTACCATGGCTCTGATGTGTTTCCATAGTGGCTCTCACCAGGTTCAGTCAAGAAATGGGAAGGCTGAGATCACTTACTTGCTCTATATGTTACTGTGAGGTCCAAGTCCTTGCCGGGTCAGAAATCACATGGTGTATTAAGGTCTTAAGATTAATTCTGGAGATTTAAGCTCCTGTTTTGACCATAAGCCATGAAATGGGCTACAGAAAAAATAAGGTTGATGAAACTGGGCCATGGAGCAATAGAACTTCTTACTCAAAGGAAAAAGACTGACTTAATTAAAGTGACAAATGTGCTTTTAGCATCTGTCAGGTAGATCCCACCATTACCTTTTTTTGGGAACCTGATGAGAAATGACAGTATTAGGAATTTTATTTTAGAGGAGAGTCTTTGCAGGTGTCCATGTAACTCCATTCATGTTGGCGATTTCTACAATCACCAACATGGAATAATCCTGCTCCACTAAATAACAGAATGAAATCCACTCTCTTCAGGCTGGATGGCAGAGCCCCCTTTTCTTCTTTCTGACATACACCAGATTTAAATGTAAACTTACCAGTTCCTGAAAACTTCAAAACATTTTCATTTTTAATAGCCAATATGAAAAATTTTTTCAACTGGAAAAAAAGTAGTGAAAGCAGAAGTAATATCCAAGCCAGTCCTCAACCTTCAGAAGACTCTACACAACATGCAGATGACATCCTATACTTGGGTAATGTATTTCACTAGATGATAGATGGAGAGATTTCACTCAGTATGTAGGGATGTAATATTAACATCAAATACATTCCAAACCCCTTATCTAATCTAATGAGCCATTTAACAGTTGATCTATCAGGTCAAGTATTTGAATCAGTTTCCTGCCATGGAAGTAAAAGATGCCTAATATTTAAATAATCACCCTTTTGACAAAAGTGAACTTGATCAGTAATAAAGATTGTTTCCAATCAATGATCTTCAAAAGGTCTCTTCTGTTTGTTTCCAGACGACTACACAAAACATCACAGTACATAAAATAGCTTGGTCTAATCCGCTGTCACTTGTTTTCCTCTTTGTCATTATTTCTTGAGCATTATGAGGTACTTTTGTAACTGTTTTGGGTCTAGAGAAGGCATATTCTTGCTTTCATATGGAAACTGTAAGCACTTTCATCCTTCCACTGCCGGAACACACACACGCACACAAGCTGGTACATTCTTCTAATCACAAAAGTAAAAAAAAAAAAAAAAAAAAAAAAGTTGTGATATTAATAGCAAATATATTCTGTTTCATGTCTAGTTACACTCAGGTGAACACTGATAAGTCATGTGTGAGTTTCTCATACAGAGCTCTATCACTGCAACACCAATCCTAACATGCCTCAGCCTCTTTTTAACATTGTCATACAGTTCAGTACTGAATGGCTTCTTGATTATCCACTCCTCTCCAGTACTAAAAATATACATAATTTATTATAGTTGGACATAGTTGGTAGTTGCTGTTTATAGAAAAATAAATATATGGGCCTTCATCTCCCCCCAGAATCTGAGACTTCAGTACAGATAGGTAAGTATGCCAAATTCTGCAGCAATGCTTCCTCCAAATAGCTTCCAGACATCATTCCTGAATATTTGCAAAATACACAATGAAAAAATCTATCCTAGTTAAGCTGTTTTATGTGTCCTTCTAAACATGCACATGCGGTTCAGGAATACATACAAAAAAAACGAAGTACCACGTTAAACAAAACTGCCTATGTTGTGCAATTGTGTCCTAAATTAAAGTAGTAAGCTCTACTAGCACCATCTTGGCCATCTTGGGAGGCACATACCCTGCCTGATTTTGGCTGATCTGAACTAATTTTACAGCATAGGGAAAAAGTTGTGGAAGCAGCTCTGTTACCATTTTTCAAGAGCAGACTAAGATTAAACTTTAAAAGCAATAACGCTGAGGCAAATCACAGTATCTTCCCTCTGAGCAGTCCTAATATGGCAGTTCTTCACTGCTTGCTACACTCGGGCAGCATTTATGGAAAGTCACTGAGCACCTTCAAGAAGCAAGTGTCTGACCTACCCCTCACACTCGCCTCCAAACGCACAGTATTCCTGTCACAAAATTAAACACCGGGGACTAGCATGCCATGGCACCCACAGTGGCCTTTACAGCACACTCAGTTACAGTATGTTCAGCACAACAACATGCCGAGAACAAAACACTTTAGCAAGAAACACTGAAGAACGCTGAGTGAATGGCATTGTATCTTTGGACCATCACCAAAGCACCAGGTCTTCATAGTGCAAGGTAATATGCAAAAATAGAGCTTAACATAAACAGTAGGAATGGGAAAGTGTTGCCAGACATTAATGAAATGCTAACTTTCCTAGCTTGGGAAAATTCATTCATCACTACAAAGTCATTGCTTTGTAGTTTGATTCAACAGCACAGAAAGATGCCAAAAGAATTCCTTATAGGTAGTATGAATTTTATAGGTTCTTTATAAAAAAACTATTTTTTAAAACATACCAGGTTCAAATCTAATGCACAATCCAATGAATGTCTAATTAGTTTTGCTTTCTTCCTCTTCTCACTTTCAAATTCTGGTCTCCTGGACAATCAAACAGCAGCAGAAGAAATTTCCGGTAGTTCAGGACATTTTTGAACTTACTAAATCTGGTTGAAATAATAGGCATTATCAGGTGTAATAAAAAGCTACACAGAAAAAGCTTTGGCCTAAATGATCAATACTCTTTCAAAAAGAATGATGCAGATTGCTGTCTGTGCATGCCATCACTGTGGAGAGCTGTTTTAACTTTCCCCTCCATAGCATGGAACGGATACCTGAGATACAAGGGCACGGCACAGCAGAGCCGTGCTCTGAGATCTCGTTCTTCCTTTGGTGCAATTGGGCTGCATCACGGTCCATACCTCGGTTTCTGTGCTCATAGCTTACCAGAGAAATGCTCAGAAGCAAGAAAGAGGCAGCAGTGGGAACACTATGCTATGCACCCCCTGATTGTAAGTCAAATTGAATTATATAGATGGAATTGCAAACACTCAAGGACCCCCCTAACCCGGGGTCTGCTCTTCTTGCAGTACCACATTAACATCTTTAAAGAAAGCCACCACCTTTCCACATGCCACCCTGGGCCAAAATAAGCTGCCTGTCCCCACGTGAGTGACCAGGCTCAAGCACTTTGCCTCTGTCCTGGGCCCCTCTAATGTGAGCAAGCTACAGGGGGACGGGGCATCACGCTGGATGCTGCACTCGAAATGCCTGTCCTCTCCTCCTGGCACAGAAAGCACCACTGTTCCTTTTTAAAAATCCCCTGCTCTTAGCAAGGTTTGTTTTTCTAACTGGTTCCCAGAAACCTCTTGGGGGTTCCAAGCCCAGAAAAGTAATTACTGCATTACTTTGGCCACAGACACAATATCAACCTTGTTAGACTTGGCCTGTGGAGACAGCCAAACACCTGCTGCTGCAGCATTTATTTGATAAGCTTCATGGTTCGCTAACATAAACCTGATCCTGCTGACCTGCAGGAGGATGAAAAGGAGCTGTGGGGAGAGGGTGGAGCAGGTAGGCGATCTCACGGCCCCCCAGCCCCGCAGCTTACAGCCCTCTCTCCCAGCCAGCTCCCATTTCTCTTTGCTTTCTTGTTCCCTGGTGAGAGCTTCAGAGAATTGGTTTTCCCCCTGCAGTTATGCAGGCAGATGTGGAAGGGGCTAGGATTCCCATGCCTTATGACGGATTAACTGACAAGTGTGGGATCAATACGGGAATTGTTCTAGCTCTGGCTGCATCTGTAGCCTTCCAAAGCAGACAGAATAGCTGCACACACTCTCCCTGGCATGGTGGTGTGTGCACTGAAAGGCTGGCTTAATACCAAAGTCCATTAGTTAACAGCAAGGGGGAGAGGAAGGGCTGCAAATCAGTCAAATCAACAGATAAAAGGTTGGGGAGAAAAGCAGATGTAGAAATAGAAACTCGATTTTTATTCATCAAATGATGCAGTTTTCTTGTCTAGTACGAAAAAAAAGAAAGTGGGGGCAGAGGGAAATAAATAAAGTTTTGTCCCAAATAGGCCCATCTCTTCCACTGGATACTGCCAAGCAATACTTGAGGAAAAAACACAAGTGCCAGGGGACTTAGCAGGAAGGATAAAATAATCTTCCCAACTATGGTGCTCAATATCAGGAAAGAAACTTATTCTTCTGACAGACAAACTCACCTCCTTCTCAGCCTCACCTTTTTCTAGGCAGAGGGAATCAAAAGCAGACTATCTAGAAAACCAGAAAAGGGCATTTCCATGTGTATGCCAGCTGTCACTTACATGGAAAGGGTTTGTCCTCAGGACAGGTATGTTTTCTAGTGTTGCTCTGTCTGTGTATGTTGACAGTGCATCTTGGAGACATACAGCATGATTCACCCACTTGGGAGATGGCAAGAAGCTGATGAATCACTTTGGATGATATCAGAGCCAGATCAAACTTTTACACAAAACTTGGCAAAAATCTGAAGACCAAACCTCTGAACATGTGTGAAATTGTCTACACAAGCATCTTCTATCTTATTTCACCTTCTTCCGCTGGATCAGAACTTCAGGAACTTTATTTCCTGATGCTGAAAAAGTTGAAAAAGTTCAAATAATATGCCAAAAGATATTTTCTGGATAAATCCAACCCAAATCAAAGGAAAAACCTCAAAAGAAAACTTCTCTTGTGGAATCTCAAGCCCAGTTTTGCAGGTATGTGAAATTCAGATAACAAATGATAAACATCTGAAGTTTTGGACTAGTACCAACATTCTACTTTTGTACTCACCCTTCACTGTACAGGACTCACAGCATCAAAGCAAAATGCTAAGTACACTCAGAAAACCAGCATGACTGGATTCTCAGAGCTCTACTAACACAGCCAACTGTTCTTCAATTTCTGCCTTTATTGACTAGCCTGTTTCTCTCCGAACCATATGAGACGGATTTTTTTAGAACTAGTAATTAAGGAAAAGAAACGAGTAACTTGATACTATTAGGAGACTCGTGGAAAGTGCTGCAAGCAAGAAGACAGAGTGTAAGTGAATTTGACCTCCACTGGGAAGCTGGGAAGCCTATATTGCTTGCAAACCTATGGGTACAAAAGAAAAGTAAGCGTTGCCCAGCATGAAAATCTTGAGAGCAATGTACAATATGTCCAACTCCTGGAAAATGTGCCAGACTCAACCATCTTAGTTTCCTTGAAAATTGCTGATGACTCAAGCCAATAACTTTATTCTCCCTCCACCGCTTTGCTTCAGGCTCTATGCCAATGCTCACTGACAGGCTAAAAGCAAACCGAAGTCACTCCAAATGCATTGTTCACCCATCAAGCTGTAGTGATAAGGAGGAACTCATGGCCTGTTCCCCAACAGCTGCTGGAGACACCAGCAGGAAAATTCCCAGGCTAAGGACAATTTCACTCTAAATAATAAAGACATCTCATTTCAGAAAGTATTAAGAAGCATCACAGGTAAAGTATTGCAATGACTATGAAGATCCTTTTAATGATATTTCTGTAAAAAAACCTATCATGTTACAGGATCCTCTCCTATATTATTCTGCTTTTAATTCTTAAACCTACTTTCAGACTGTGAGTAAATGTACACTTTGTACAGCAGCTTCTGCCTGTAGTTTCCCCAGAGCATCACACAGGCAGAAGCTCCCTGACAGATGTATGTTTAATGGAAAAATACTTGTAGACTGTTACTGTAGCAGGAATAATTTTAAAGAAAGTTGAACAGGTTTGACAGCAGCCAGGGTGAACTATTGCTGGTTCCCATCTGAGAAACGGCACCCAAGGAGCTTGACCTGACAGATCAGCAGAGCACTCTGAAACCACACTAAGTCTGGAGCACTGCAAGGCAAATGAGAAACAACAATGATGGCCATACAGCTCACTCAGAGCATCCCCAAGAGAGCAGCCATACGCTGACAACGAACACTGCAGCCGAAAGGAACCAAAATTGTACAGCAGCTTCTTAAAATAAATCCTCCCAACAGGCCCTGCTTCCTGTTCTGCTAACAGCCACCAGACCAGAGGACTGGAACTTACTCTGAGTCACGTAAATGCACGTGTGCTCAAGAGCACTAAGCTCTGGGTGCCCAGGCACGTGTGGCTGCACACCATTCTGTGCGGCCAGCTACAGGGCCACAAGAAGAGCATGAAAGCAGGATGTTTCTCCATTTTCTTCCTCTCTGCAGAGAACTTTAGGTAGTTGAAAATTGAACTATTGTGCGCTTTTTCCTCTCTACAGGTAAAATTTGAGCAAGTTTTGCAGACTCTTATTAGAGCATGGGTAACTAGAGCTCAGCTTGGTACAGATACTTAGAGGTAACAAATCACCGCTGATGTGTCATATCCCTGGGAATCTCCAGGATCAAGGCATTACCACTGAGCCATTTTGTATGACAGGGAAGGATCAAATTGGACAGGTCAGGGTAAAATATTAAGATAAAACTTTTTTTCGTGGTAATTGAATATTGTGCTCTCTAATCTTTTATTTTCAAAAGTGTATTTCTATCTTAATGGTTGTGAAGACAACTTTTACATTGTGAACCGAGAGTAAGCAATACAGTAAGTTGCCCAAGTTTGCAAACACACTAAAACAGGTTTCTCAAAAATAACTTCCACGTCATAGCTTGATGCTTTGAAATGACTGTCTGAACCCCAATCTTCTCCCCAGAGTTTTTTGTTTGAACATAACTGGTTTCTTCAGGTTTGAATCAATGGAAGAAAAAGACCATGGCTTTTTGTTATGTCTTGAGTTAAAACCTATTGAAACTGGTAGATCTGGCACTATGTTTCCTTTCAAGTTAAATAAGGCTACATTTAAATACCTCTTTGTTTAGTAATTGCTAAAAACAAAAGACTGCAGAAAAACACAGGCTGCACATGGTCTGGACCTCACAAGACAAAGGGAATCATGGGAACAGATGCCCCAAACGTGGAGATCAGGGCAATGAGTAGTGCAGCTCTCCTCCTAGAAGTGTTGGGGATGAATCTGTGAAGCAGATCCTACCATGTGAGGCTTACTATAAGCCAATGCTAAGTACATAATTTTTACTACATCAAACTACCTACCGTAATTATTTCTTTACTATTTTGCCGGCTGTCACTCAAAGCATATAGAATAGTAAAAGCATAAAACTGCATATTTTTTCAGGGGGTAAATAATACCAAGAACAGGTTTCTTCTTAAAGAAAGCCACCCAAAAGCCATCTCTCAGAATACTGATAGGTTACTTTGAGCCTCAAAATAAATCTCTGAAATACATTAAGCAGGTAAAAAGGACTTCAGTTTTATCCTTTATCCCATAACTTATCCTTGGTCAAGTCCTAGATGGCTAATTACTTTCAGTTATTTCTTAATAAAGTTTTAACCACCTCTGTTGGAGTCAGCAATATCTAATATGTGTTGGGGAGAGGGCAGGAAGTGATCTGAGTGTTAGACACATAACAGACTTACTGACAGAATAAAAGCAAGAGAACAAAATGAAGTAACTGAAAAGGACAGCAGACCAATTTGCTTATAGCAGCATTTGAGAAAGGCCTAGAAGAAAGTGGAACACCTAACAGTATTCCAAAAGATTTTGGATCACTTTATTTCAGCTTGATCATGCCCTAAGTTTTGGCAACAAGAAATATGGGCAGAAAATGCTAAGAAGATTTCCAGTCCTTCACCTTGATATTCAAATAGTCTTTCTCACAGCATCAGTACATCAAATCAAACTTGATTTGTCCTTAAAAAATACCAGTCTAATTCCCAAAATCTCTCCAGCATCTCTGACCTGTTTTCAGAGCTCTGTGGCACACAGAAGGTGGATGGGTGCTGAGAGGGAGGTACAGCATATGTTCAGGAGATGGAAGGAGAATCCCATCGAAAAGCCATGTCCTTCTCAACCTAGTCTCCAGATGAGCTGTTATAAATATGAGAAACTATTTAAATCAAGCAAAGTATAAGGGATTACCTGTGTATTTAAACTGTTGCTTGAATTGACTCAAAGTAGGAAAAAAATAAACGCAAAATTCATTTTGGAAAGATGAGGCTTTCTGGGTAACTCTGCAATAGCTGGATTATCTGTATGTATATATGGCGTTTAACACTGTATAAATGGAGCATCCTATATATAATGCTGAACATTTCAGTATCTCTGTAAATTAGAAAAGAAGATGGAAAACACAACATGGAGAAATTCTTTTGTCCACTACTACACAAAACTGGCAAGAATTAGCAGCTGAAGCCAGATATCTTCAGACCTCAATCTTAAAATCATATTTCCTTCGATATTACTCATTTAAAGGGCTCATTTAAAAGAGCAGTGAACAACTGACGCTGATTGTTGTGGCTCATTACCCAGTCAGTAATAGATGTGCGCCCCGTATATACTCATTTACTGTAACAAATATTAGCACATGGGACTGAAGCTCTGGGAAACCATACACCCACAGATACTGTCTCAGTCAACCCTTCCTTTCAAGGCCCGATTCCATTCCCTCCTCCATCTCAATTCCTCCATTAATCTCCCCGTTTGCCTTTCAGTTTTGCTTAGATTACAAGTTATCGTCACTAAGTACATGAAAACTGTAACCAAAGACTGTCTGTGCCTAACACAATCACTCAAATAATTTCCAGCTAATGATTTACTGTTTGCTTCACTTCCCCACCCACTGTCTGGCTTTTTTAGGGCAAAGACATAATTTCTTGCATGTTGCTAGAGGACTACACACACCAATGGGGCTAAGAATGCAATAAAAAAGATTTAATGGCAAAGGGGATGAATAGAACATTCGAGTATTTTCCCTTCAGCAGAAACCAGTATGTTGCAATTTCAGTGGCAAAGGCCCCTGTGCCAGAAGCAGCTAAGAACTGCCTTCTGAGAGTGCCACGGCAGTGGAATTACTTTTGGCTCAACATGTCCATGTGTCTGCTGATCTGATTCTTCAATGAGACAATTCACTGTCTGTTTCTGGGAAAAGAATGAATGGAGGAGTTAGATCAATTATCCAAGAGTCTTCAGGATATACTTTGACAGATGATGAAAGGACTCTAATATGTAATTGAAATACCCTGTACCAAAATACTCGCATTAAACCTTGGCTGATTACACACAGGTCTGAGCTATCTCAGACCTTCAGAACAGGAATTGAGTTGTTTATCAGTGAAAGCCAAACTTTTAAAAAGCTGGCTGCCCACTACAGAGCCTTTGTGTTGGGTAAATTAGCTTCAGGAAGAGAATCAAAATGAATTAAAACCACATGGAGATCCTCTCCCTTTCTCCCCCTTTCCCCCTTTCCTTTTGCTATATGAATCCCCTCACCAGGAGACAGAGGCCAGTTCAGTCTAATTTAGTCCAGTGTTTTTGTTTCCTAAAGTCTCAGGCTTGGGCTGAGTCCATTAATAGGCTGCAGCTGATTTTAATCTAGATGAACTCAAGACTCCTCTCTTCTTCGGTTTTAAAAAGATTACAAATTGTGTGTTATATAAATAGAGGGAAAAGGGAAAAAAAGAACCAGAATGAGTAAAAAATCTGCTCTCTATTAGCTGACCTGCTGAACAAGCCTGTGATTCAAATAAAGATGAGAAATGAGAGTTGTGGGGGGAAAAATACACAACTAAAAGCTCTAGTGATACTGCATGCAGACATACTGGTAAAAGGAGATGCAGTAATGTCTGATAGCTACCATTACCATCGTAATAACAGAGGAGAGATATTAATGAGACTCCAAAAGTGGCAAACCAGATGCTTCAAATACTGTTCTGATAGTTCGCAGCACCGCTTCCCAGTTAAACTTAAAATCACTTTGATTAGCAACTATGACCTCTTCCTATCTCATGTCTCTCTGGTAGCTAAGGTGGAATAAGCTGGTCTTAGACTAGCTCCTGACAGAGTATAAAAGAATGTCATGATACTCCGTGGCAGATACTCATACCTGTGAGTATAAAGGAATTCCATGATACCCATGTATATCCATATTCCATGATACGGGGGTTGGAACTAGATGATCTTTAAGGTCCCTTCCAAATCTAAGCATTCTATGATTCTATTCTATGATTCTATGTGGACCGATTCAAGTGGGATGTCTAAAAAGGAGTACAGAATCTAGAGAGAGTTGTCTCAGATCACAGCTGAGCTACCTTGGGAGGACAAAGAAGTGTGTATGGGTATGTTGTCCTCTAAACAGTTCTGAGCTCCTCAGGGCAAGTGAAAGAAGACACAAAGCCCATGCCAATGTAATGCAAAACGATTTCTCTCTTTGTCCAGAAAACCTACTTTAGATCAGCTCTATCAAGTATGAAAAAGAAAAGACAAACTAATCTGCTGCAAAAGGTAAATGGGAAAACTATTTTTGGTATGATACAACAGCTCAGAGGCTTTAACACAACAGTGTTCTCACCATGGTAAAGGATGACAGAAGAAAATTACTTCCCTGTAGTACTGTTTCTTGTAACCGCAGTTGTGGATGACTTGTCAACAAGGCTGTCAGTACTAGTATGCACCAACACTAACATGATTATGGTCAAAACACTTTTGTCTTATTGGTATCAAACCACTCCATGTAGACATCTTCGATTCTTCTCCTCCGGCCACACAGAAGGAAGGAGAACTGAATGCTGTAATCCTCCCCCATCTCAGAAAGGGCAGTCTCTTCACCAACTTTCTAAACTAGCTAGACTTACTCCTGTTCGCTTCTTAATACAGTGTCTTTTTAGTGTACTTCACCCTAAAGTACTGTTATGTGCTCTCCGCCTCAGATCTCCCATCATCAGTTTTCTTCATTAATTTCCTTGTGTGTAGATTTTTTTTTTTACATAACACATTTAAATACTTCAAGAATGCTATCATGTGATACTGCTAAGGATCTGAAAATTGGGAATGCCAATCTTAAGTTATTTTTATTTTGGGTGGTAAGGGGCTGGGGGTTTTCTTTTTGTTTGTTTGTTTGTTTTTTTTAATGCCAACTTGAATTCTTTAGCTGCTTTATGTCACTCTGGAACTCTACACACAGTCATAGGACACTGGATGGCTCAAGACTGCATGAATCCATGATTTTTAAAATAATTGCAATAAGCTGCAAACATGACACTTGTTTTTCTTGATGCTCAACCTCACTGCTGATCCATTAAAAGCTTCCCTTTAGAGGAATCTCAGGAATAGCTCATACACAACTGCTCTATTTTAAAATGGCCACTGCTTTCAATCCACAAGAAAAAGTGAGCTGTATTCACAAACAAAAGATCCCAAGAAGCTGGAGTCTTGATGTCATTACGATAACTTAAAAATCTCAAAATAGCATTTGATTCCTCAGAGAGTGCATTTCAGAACTCCAGACATGTTTTTCTCTGCTTGCTAATGCTGTCATTTTGGGAATTACACACATCTGTTTCACACAAACAAAGAGAGTATATACCTGCATAAAGTAAAAATCACAGCTTTGCCTTAAGAAGGAAATATAACAGACGTAGTAGAAGCGCTAGTAATCAATAATAAACAGTAGATATGCAGAGAAACAGGACAGACAGACATGAGTAAGAGGAATTACATGATACTATCAGCTTTACCTGAATACAACCCCTCGTAATAAGTCTCAATTGCAATGATAAACGTGCCTGGATTAAACCCAGAAATTTTTCATTCCTCGCTAATGGGGCAAATGTAGCTTGGACGGGGTCTGTATGCAATCACTGGAGGTTTTATTTGTATAACTTTTCTGGAGTTTGACTATGACTATATTTGATTGCATGTGGGTGGCTGTGGGACGGGCGGACAGCTGGGTGAAAAACTATGACAAAAGGAATCTTGTCCCATTTCCTGCCTGTGCTTCATTCACTAATGAGCGCTGCTCTGGGTCATTCTCAAGATTTCTTCATCTGTTGTTGTCTCGTCTGCAAAAGGGGCACCCCAGCAGTGGAGCTGTTGTCAGCTTGTCTTGAGAGTTTATTCTGCTGCCTCTCACCCCCGCAGCTGTGTGGGATTGTAAGTGCCTGGCTGTAAACAACGCCATATTTCGTGCTTCTTTTTGGATGACTTGAAGGCCAGTCTGAGGCCAGATGTGTTTGCTGGTGTAATCTGCTTCCCATTTCTTGTAATAAATGCGTATCTCAACAACTAATAATAAAGTGAAATCAGGATTTATCTGTTGTCTTCTTCAGTGTGATTTGTGCTGGAAAGAGAATGTTAATAAAATATAGTGAAGTCCTCAGCCTCTCCTTTCTTCCTGAGCACTCGAAACATTCAGTGAACGTACCCCTACGTGTAAACAACCAGGCTGCTAAATCTGATGCCATTAGACTCCTGCTGTAGCAACCAATATCCCTCTTGCTAGCTTGTGAAAATAAAGCCATTTTGCTTCTTCAGGAAACCCTGTTTTGCAGTTTTGCATTGCTTCATTTATTCTTGTTTCTTTTGTTGTATCAGTTCACTTGAAAAAGTTTCCTCCTGGTAACAGGTTTAGTCTTTTTACTGGGATTGTTTTATAAAAGGCTTTTACCTGTCTGCAGGCAGGTTTCATTTGTCTCCCACAGCCAGCCATCCTGTTACCGAGTCCAGCGCCTTGATTAGAAACCGCATTAGAGGAACCACGTGAGGACTGTACCTCTCTCCCTGTGTCCAGGGTAGGTCCCTGTGAGCTCCAGTAAGCCTCTATCCAGGGAGAAGGAGTAAATCACACCCAGTTTCATTATATCAAAGAGACGTCTTCTGATTTGTATTGTAAAATAGCATTGAAATACCTTTACCCTAACTTTGGTGGAAAGGTGAGGCAGTGGGAAGAGGAATGCTGCAAGAGCTTAGCCTACCCCCAGCCACTAATGGCCCACAAGACGTGTCCTGTTGCAGCACAACACACAGCTGTGCTTCCCAGGATTCTCCCTCTCTTCTTTCCAGTTAGGCCACGGCCATATCCACCCCCACTCATATCTATTATAGTATGACCCTCACTCTCAATTTTAGCTTCTGCTCAAGTCCATCAGAGATACTCCACCAACGAGAAGCAATTCTCTTAGGTAGGGCTTTGACACCAGACTTCCAGTCCTCTGGTATCTACTACATGGTCTTTCATGTCCCCTGTAACCTGAAATGATGATAGATAGATAGACAGACAGACAGAGAGATAGATGGTCATAACAAAGAAAGTCACAGGGTTGTCATTTCCCCGAGAAGCCTTTTAAAGACATGCTGTAAACTTTCATACCAAAGGAGATTTTAACCAAGCCCTCTAGCTCTGGGCGGGAAAGGAAACCCCTTCCACAGTGCTAGGCAGCTCTAATTACAGATGCATCAAACCAACACCTACTTTTATTCAAGATGACTGTTCCCTGACAGTACTCAGAAGCTCATCTACTGTCTTCAGTTGCACTAATGAATCTTAATTACTCAGTCAGCCTTGCAAGTTCTGTTCACCTAATGGGCCACCAAAAAACCCAAGTAAATTCTGTTTCTTCTGTGCCTCTTCAGTTTTATTTTTACACACAAGTACAAAAACCATAACTGCATGTGTAGACCTCCATGACCGGCATAACTGAAGACAACAGTTTTAGCTGGCATGGAAGACACAATTTATTCTATTAAATTCTATTAAAACCACTCATGATGATATGTGAGAAGGAAAAAAGCTCTTTAAGCTTTTAGGAAACAAATAATTTCTAGGGTTAGCAATTAGGAAAACAAAACAAAGCCAAAACATTTGTATTTGTAAACTGAGTATACTTGCTGTGGTTTGACAGCAAGTGCTAAAATCTTGGATTTTTTTTCTTCAAAGAACTACCACACTTTAAGATGCTAGTAATGTAAAAAACTTAAGCATGGGCAGAATCATTACCCCACGGCTCCATCTGGGTTTCAGCATTTTACTATGCTTTTACATCTACTATATGAAGTAAAGATCAATCTGTTTCCAGAAGACTCCTTTGGTGGGAGGTCTGAGTTCATTCTATTTCTTAATTTTATTTTCCAGGACATTCAGAGATTCTTTCCATTTTCTGTGTTGAACTTAGTGGTTTTATAGAGCCACAGTACCAATAACATAATATCACCTCCAGAACCACACTGGCCATACAAGAAGCATATCTAATTTGAGCTTGGCCCTAATTCTCCTGCCTTCATCAGTTTTGCATACGGTTGACGTACTGTGACCCCTTGAAGAATATTCCTTACACTTGACCCTCTCAGTAGTTTCATGGGAATTCTCTTTGTATTCTTATCAAATGCTTTCACTCTGCCAAATCAACATGCCCTCAGAACACTTGCATGAAACAAAACAAGGCTATTTTCTCTAATTAAAGTTTTTGCTCTGTCTACAGCAATGTCGGTAGAGCCTTCACGAAACATACAGTCTATGAAGCCGCTATATTATAAAAAGTTTGCTAGCAGTCTTCTGAAACCTGTGTCTTACACGCTGAAGAAAGCAAATCCCTTATCTGAGCTAACCATTACAATAGAGTTCTGAGATCAATTAGATTCTGGAATTATGGAAATAGACTCTGTCATAAATGTGTGAAAATGTCATTTTGTACATCATGCACCACAGTAACCTGTGAATTAACAACAAATCAATGCAGGGGTGCACCTTGCATGTAAAGACAAAGCTGGTAAGTATTTGTGGGCTGCTTTAATTTTGTGTCCAGAAATTTCAAAGCACCATGTACAAGGAATGAACTCCTTATATCAGAATCAAAATACACACACACTTATTTCAGGCACCCCAACAACACAACATTGCCTCTAATGGGGTGTAAATCTGTTTCTTCGGTGTCTCTTGATATGCAGAGATGGTACATGGACTAGACAAAGCCAGAGTACAACTAGCACACAGGCAGGCTAAGAAACTTGCACGATTGCAGGGAACATGGTTAAATCATAATCTGAGTTTAGCTGATGACACACACAATCATTGCCTGAGTCATCCGAAAATGTGAAACAATGGCTCTGAGCATGGTAAACTTTATCATTAATCTGACAGTATGTCAGTCTCATGACTTGAAGGAGGGGGAGAGGGACAGCAGGGATTCTGCCACTTCAGCAGACAAATCTATGGGTGGAGCAGAAGTAGAGAAGTACAGTGAGCCTGACTCAGTCTCCAGCAGATACACTCCTGATGCTTCAGCAACATGACTGAACTTTACACTCAGGACACTCGGTGCCTGTCACACTCAATAAGGAAATGGCATCTCTTACTGGTGAGAGCAACAATGCAGGGAGGAATTGAATGGCAGAGAAGCAGCAAAGCAGAGGAACCAGGGTTTAAAACCAGGATTTTAAAACCTCACATGATCTAAATAAATACTAGCACTGACATACCTGATTTGGGGCTGTCATGCAAGGGAAGCCTCTTCTTTAGATAAACAGAGTGTCCGCCCTTAACCTCCTGAACTATCAATTCTCCTTGTTTAATACTGCAGAAAGGTTATGCGGCAGTGCCCTGTGCTTCCTCACATTTAAAGTTAGGGTAGCCAAGGGTAACAAAGACTCCTTCCTCTCTAGCCTGATAGCAGCATTCTTCCTTCCTTTTGTTCACATGAAGAACAAACACCAAGTTGAACAATAACAGTGGATGCTTCATTATGATGCTCTCCTGGGCACCCAGCCCTGATTAGCATTATCTTACCACTTGGTTTTGTTTTGAAGGAAACCAGGAATCGTCCTTTCAATTGGTGGTGTTTCAAGATCAACATTATCTCTAGTTCCTCTCATTTCAAGTCTCCTTATTTTACCAACAATATGTGGCACTATGAAAAAAAAAGAAGACACAGAACCAACGAAAGAGAAAACTGCCAGTCTAAGAGGCAAGCAGTAACAGGAGGCCATTTAAACGAGCTTTCTCTGAACCAGATAAGCTACCGATTCTGAGCAGTAGGGAAAAAATCCAAAACCAAAAACAAAGCAAGCCAAAACAACCTAATCCTTAGCAACTATTGAAGGAAGTGCACATGAGGAACACAGTTTAGGCTTGAACTATACTTTATTTGAAAACATCCAGGAATCTGATCACACTTCCTGAAATTAAGATCAGCACCAGGCCCCTCCCTGTCACGTCTCCTACTTCATGGACAAAAAGGCCTTTAGTCATTCAACAAAATCCATACCCTCTGATCTGTAACAGACAGGTGGCAAACCTGATTTACCACAGACTCATCACTTGTGCATTCCTGCAGACTTTTACTTTTCTTGGACAAATAACTGTTTTGGACAAGTTACTAAATTATTACTCATTTTTCAGACTAAGGGAAGGAAAGGTGACCAAATTTAATGACAATTGCGCAGTCCTCTCTGGACCATCAACTCAGGCATAGTCAAGAAGCTACACTGAAAACAGGTGTCGGTGGATGCAGTTGTTCCAGTGGTGACTGGGAAGGGGAGCGAAGTGGGGCAGACAGCTTCATCCTCAGCCAAGGCGTTTTTTCTGCAAAGATCTGTCCACAAAAGACATGCTCTTGAACTGAGGGTGAGGGAAACCAGACGCAGTTAGCGACAGGCTGTCGGCTGCAGCCCTCAGGTGAGCCAGCTCATTTACCCCCTTTGCCAGAAAAGGACTCAAGTTTGCAGATTCAGTTTGTGTGCTGAAAGTTCCTCTGCCCTTGAGTAATCCAGCAGCAAGTGGTGTCCTTCCAGAGCCCAGACAGCTGGGACCAGCTGGAGGGACACCTTTCTCCCCTCATGCTCAGACATGACAGTGGAATTTAATTTCTTTTACACTGGAGAAATCTTGACTTGTTCTGGCTTCTGGCACTGCTTGGGAACTTTTCCTAAGGCACGACAAATCTTCCAAATGAAAATCAAGCAGTGCCTCAGATGGCTGCTTTTCCTTGCTGCTGCTAGGAGCTCCAGTTGTGTTGTGTTACCCCTCATTCCCTACCTCAGCCTAATGCTCATTTCAGAGAAAATGGGGGAGAAAACCTATTTTTCAAGGAAAAGAAAGTATTCTGGATGAATAAAAGTTAGCTCTGTTGAACTCCAGGAAAGTCCTATTTAGTATTACTCGTCTGGAAGGACTGTAGTGATGAAGCAAGGCCACAAAGATGTAGGGGAAGGAAGGCTGAAAGGCAAAGAAGAAACAACACACCTTTGAGCTCTGGTGTGTACAGCTTGAGGCCCTGACTCTGTATCAAATATGAAGGTGGCTGGGATCACATTACAGAACTATCAGAATTATGCTTTAACCACCCTAATTTAGTGGTTTTGGCTTTTGCTACCACATTAGAATACATTGGCTTGATTTTCAAAGGTAGCAAGCACCTACAGCTCCCACTGACTTTAGTGACAGCTGCAGCTCTAAAAATCAATTTAAGATAGTTTGCATATTGAGAAGAACTGAAGGAAAATAAAAGGCCTATTGTGTGGATACGAAGAGTTTAAACACTGCTGATGGGTGGTATATGAGTCCCTTACCCTTTCAAATGAATTTAACTTCATGTTTTGTTTGGTTTTCCTGTTGATGCATCCTGCACCCTCCAGTGCTAAGCTGGTGGGATCCCACATACTTTTCCTGGCATGTGGAGTTTAAAATAAGAGACCTCAGCAATCGGATATCCTCAGCATTTCCAGCTATTGAACACAATCATGAGTACTGTGATCCAATTTCAGAGCAGAAAAGAAAAGATATATAGGAATATTCTCCCTGTGCTGGTACGGGGCAGACAAAAGAAAACTAAGCAAACAGGATGTTCTGCTCCTCTGTGAACTTCAGCAAATGGCCACAGCAGACAGGATACAGTCTACAAACACACAGCTGCAATGTATGCGCCTGGCTGCCCGATACCTTGTTCTGGGTAGTTTGCTCACAGCACAAATAAGGCATGAAGAAAGTAAAAGGTATAGCGTGCAGATCCCTCCTGACATGCCTCAAGTCATTCATCAAACACACACAGCTTGAAGGAGGAATGTGGTGTTTCCTATATGCTACTAAGCAAGAGTCTCATCCCTAAGCTCACTCAGAACATCTTCAAGAGTGCAATGCTTCGTGTTCATGACTCAGGACATCACCCTGTTCTAGGTGTATTCACTCAGTAGTAAGGCACATCCCAGCTGAGGCCTCCACAATGACACTCTGAGAAATCACACTGTTGCAGACTGCTTGATAGCACTCTAATAGTCCCACAACATTTCCTAGAAATGTCACTCTGCTGCTCCTTCTGGAGAGCACACCTTCACAGGGTGTTGAACTGTACAGGAGATTGTTTCTGTAATGCAAAAGCTGAGAAGTTTAAATCAAAATGAGATTCAGTGGATAATAAAGTAAATTATTTTCAGCAACAACATCTCTTGTTGAAATGTTAATTGTAGCATCATCTGCCTGTGCTACCTCTTCAGCCATGCAGTCATGCGTGCACTGCCTTGCCTCAGTGGAGCCCTAGGCAGGCCCTGTAGGGTTATTCGGGTGGCAAACCGAGGAACAGCCGGGGCTGATACACCATGCTCTAACAAACCACTGACTAAACTTGTTGCCTCTCGTCTCTGTAACCCTTGGTTAACTCAATGCAGCCCTGAAATTTAAGATGACAAATTTTTCAGGGGTCTTCACAGAACTGAATGACAAAGGGCCAAGATTCTTTTTTCACTAGAACATAAACAGTGAGAAGTGCTACAACAATTATTAACACCATGTTAAAAGTTCAAATGAACACAACAGAAAATACTTCACAGAAACAGCCCAATGTTATTAATTTTAGGGAACAATTTTAATAAGAAAAACCTTTTGAAGTAAAAACCTGTTTGCTGGGAGGGTTTATCACGTGTCTGTTTCTATGAAAGTGCTACATATTCCTGTTCCGTCTTATCAAGACAGATTTAAGCTCATATGATAAGATCAGTTAAATTTGTGGTCAATCCAGTTTTAAAGACAGGGCAAGTCTACACATCAGAGGTTGTTCTAGGTGTGTTAATTCTGAAAACACAGAGAAAGTTTCAAAGAAAAACAGCTCTGGGGCCAAAGCAGTGGGAAAAAATGAGTGAGCAAAATGTTATCCCTGCACTAATAAGCCCCTCCTCAGGCAAAGTTTTCTAGTTTAGATGAAGCCACTATTCAAATGCACCAATCTACACAGGATTGCACTTCCAGACTCTACTACTACACCACTGCCCCCTCCCCAGCACAGGGAAAAATAAAGGGCCCAGCAACCAGGTCCCTTTAGCAGCCAGGCTTCAGCAGCCAGGCAGAGATTTTACAAGAATTTCACATGGAGAATACATAAAGTCCTATAGCTAAAGAAAAGTTGCATGTACTACCAAGGTTAAGTTATTTGGGTCATAGTCCTTTATTGCTAACTGGAGTTTTACAAGATGGAATGACGGTAGTGATGACTTCACCAAACATGCTAGTGGTGAAGCCAGAACAGACATAACCTCTGAGGACAGCAAAAGAAATCTAGTTGCACCTCTGTGAGAAAGAGGTAAATCACAGTGAGACTTAACTGCCTTCTACTTTCTTAAGTTGCACACAAAACCATGAGACTTTCCTCTGGCTAAAAACCGTGTTTCAGGACAGACATTTTTTTGGCTTCCTACTCATGAATATGTTCACTTAAGAACTTTAAGTCCATTTTAGGTACACTTGACCTTATTCTACAAATCTGCAGCTTGAAAGATGTAACATCTATGTTAATTCCAGGCAGTTACTAGCAGAGTCTTGGTCTTCTATGACAATGTTCAGTTCCCAGAACAATATACTGTCACAAATCACAGACACTACCTCTAATCAACAGACAACTTCACTCCTTATGTTAAAAACCTTTTGGAAAAAAGGCCATTTGCTTTAGCACTGTGCTGAAAACACAGGGGAGCAGCCGACTTTGATCAGGAATTCATTACAGAGAGACTGGAAAGGAGAAGGTTTCTCTGAAGTGAGAGCATTTTGTCCCAGGAAGCTTATGCCAGCCTGGAAAAGGAGAACGTCTTTGCAAACACAGACTTCTACTCTTCAGCTCACTGTCTTAACAACACTGGATTTAAAAAAACACCTAGTTTTTTTTTTTGGCACCTAGTTTTTTTTCACATTACATTTAGTAAAACTTAAGAAAAATTAAATGCTGGCACTTCAGTTGCAATCTAACATTTAGGGACATGTCTGGCTTTCAGTGCAAGAAAGCAGTGCTGTATCTATCTCCAGTGTCTTTACATAATTGTTCAGAAATAAGCAGGTAATTCAATACTTTGTGCTAAACTGTATTTATCCAGCATAATCTCCTCCCACAAGTTAAGCTCATACCAAAAAGTATGGCCAGAAACTTTACCATTCTGTTGTCTATCTACTATGCCACTAGAAAGATCACGTTTGCAGAGAGAAACATTTAATTTTATTTGAATGACAGTTTATTTTGGACCTAAACCCAAAATGCCTCTAGTCTTCCTTCACAATTAACGTATTTTCCCTCCACCTCTCTTCATTACTATTTTTAGTTGGCTTTGCATCTGTGCTTTGTTCCTCTGGACTCCCTCATTTGTCAGCCATGGAGTTTGGCAGCTCCAGCGAGGCTTTGCCAACACTGCTGCAGAGCAGTAGAGCCATTCCCAAAAAGCCACCTACTGAGGACCCCCTCAAGCAAGCGAACACCATTCCTGGGTCAGGTTCAGTAACTCATTCCCCAAAATGCCATGAACTGCCTGAACAAAAGGGCATTTTCATTGATGTCAGTTACATCTGTACTGGTGATTTTGCTGGCATTGGGATGATGGAAGTCTTATTTTTTCACATTCCTTACTGCCAGGATAGACTTAGTTACAAACTGATCATTCTTTTATGCTTTCATTATTACAAACCTGTTAGAAATAGCATGAGGTTTTCAGTGTCCTGTGGGGAATACAGCAAAAAAGGTTCCACCCCACAGAGATCCTAACAATGATCAGTTCATCTTTATCCCTCCAACAGGGCCGGAAATCACCAGTGGCACTGCAAATCTGTTACCATCTCAATAGCAATGCACAACTTTATTCCCATTAATCTGTCTCCCATCCATTCACACATCAAGTACAACCCTGCTTCATTTTACAGATTATATCCATGTTGCTCCAGACAAAGGTCACTTTATAGTTACAGTTCTTCAATTGAATGAAAGCTTTTGATGCAGTAAATCATTGTCTCTCACTGTTCAAACTCACACAATACAATACAAATAATGCTGCCCTTTCTTTCAGAATTCCCTTTCTACCTCACAACTCATTACCAAAGCATTTCTTTACAAAATAAAATGAGGCACTTTTCACTTGCTTCAGCCATATAAATTAGTTATAGCACTTTGGAGGCTGTTTGCCATGCTGCACTACTAATCCAGATCCTATGCTATTTTGAGATCAAAATGAGCCTCATTCATTACATCAGTGACAAATGAAACATAACATACCAAGATTTAGCTGTTCCTAGATCTTTTCCCCCTTAGTACTGCAAAACTTAAAATCTAAGACAGTCTCTTCCAAGCACCACATATCTTTTTTTTTCTACTTATCAGAAGCCACCTATCTCAATAAGACATTACAGGCAAGGGGAGCGTGGTTGTGCACACAAGGACACATGTGCAGTGGAAAAGAGGGCAGGAAAAAGGGTGCATTAATCAACTAACTAATCATCCACTCCAATCCACAAAAACCAAACTCTTCCCGTTAGCAATACAAGGTATTTTGTCCTTTCTTTGGGTAGTGAGAGGAGTCAGTCAGCATGAGACACAAGTTTTGAGGTTAAATTTGCAGATAACCTCCTTTCAAAAGGAAGAATAAGAGATAGCAGGATAAATCTTAATGTCAAGTAACGTCATGCAAAACGGCAAACATTTAATGGCAAGAGTGCTTTATTTAGCTTAGCACTAAAGGTCATAACAAGAACTGAGGCCAAAAGTTGAAAGCGGACAAATTCTAATCTGAAATACAGAACAAGTATTTAGCAGCAAGGTAACTAAAGCTTGAAAACACTGTCAGGGCAAACCAGGAACTCACATTTCTTGATGTCTTCAAATAAAAACGAATACCTTTCTAGAAAAAATGTTTGTGTAACAAGCTATTGGGTACCTGAAGGAAACATTCATGATATATGGGAGGTCAGTTTGGATGAACTGCTGATTCCATCCATCTTTAAACCCTATGAAACTGAAAATAAATAATTACTCAAGAGCAAGTCCTAGCTCACCAGTATTATTTGCTTTATGTTTTCAGTGCTTCTGAGATCTTTCAGTGAAAAGCAATGTCAATCACTTGGTTAAAGCATTCTGTGAAAAATCCCAATACACTCTCCAGTTGGCAACCAGCCACCATGTTCCCTGTCTTCTTTTGCAGCACCATGATGGAATGAGACTTACATCCATAGACAACTGAGCTACCAGTCACTAATAGCTAGGGTCTGTTGCTAACTTGCATTTATGCCCCAGAATGCTGTTGCTTCTAAAGCTAGATTTGGATGATTGTCCATAGAATACAGCTTAAGTTTATTCAGCCTCTTCTTTTTGGATATGTAGGTGAGTGGCTGAGTGATATCTTCTAGTTCAGCTGACCTAACCCAGTAAGTGTGCTACATTCGGCTTCAATGAAACTACAACAGGGCAAAACAGCCCAGAATCTGTTCTAACTGATACACCAGGAACAGAATTACCAGCTAATAATTTCCAGTCCAAAACAGAAATTATATCACTGCCAATGAGAAAAATCATCTTGTGACTTGCACCCTTAATCAAGTAGATCTGGAGCTTTTTTACTGTTATGCTTCTTTTTGACAGTATCACTTCATTTACTTTAACTAGTATATTGAATTAGGGAAGCAACAGCAAGTCCTTAAATGGAATACACAAGCAGACAATAAAACTTCCATTATTTTGTGCTGCTTAGATTCAGGCTCTACAAAATAGAGATTTGCTGTCAGACTGGATTTTGCAATCACAATTCAGGTTCATCATGGAGTCACACTGTACGGCATGGCAGTACACTGCATCACACTGTGTTGCAATGTAAAGCCAACTGAGGCTTTTTGGGGGTTTGCACCCACCCTCTCCACTGCACAGAACATACTGGAGCAACGAAAGGAGGAGACTGAAGGATGACTTTCCTCACTAAATCTCTGACTGGCCAGTCTTGCTTTCCAATCATGAAATTTTACTTCTCTAGTCTTCAAGTGGAAATAAAAAAAATGAGTAACTGGATTCTTTTCATCCCTGAACACTTCAAGTTTATAAAAGCAAAGAAGTTTTCTCCATGGCACCCTTGGGAAGCCCGGAGCTCTGCTCTGACAGTATAAGAGAACGAGTTCTGCCTTCACTAGGGTCTCCTCCGAACACTTCTCGAGGCCATGAGATGCAAAGATACCAGGGAAACAGAGCAGCGATTTACATTGACAAAGAGGATTTTGATACACTCCTCCAAATGGGGCAGCATTACCATCTTAATAGCCTTTTGCTCTCAGCCCTCTTCCTGAGGACGCTGGAGATTTTTGCGAATGGAGAACAGTTCCGCTTCCCATTTTAACTGCAACAATAGCAGAAGGGCTCCTTAAACTGCATCAAATAGCAGCCTGTGAAATCCCTAACTAGCCGCACTGCCTCTCCTGCCGTTTTATTATCCTCCGGCCCACAGAACAAAACGGGGGGGGGGGAGCTCCTCCTCATTTTTAGCCCATTCCACACATCCTAATCCCTCAGAGGTGGCAATGGAAATTGCTTGTGGAACTGTTAAATCACACTTTCACTTTGTCTTTCATTCCCCATTCACCCCCGCTAATCAAGGAGTTTCCAGCCACATTTTCCGATATCAATTTGTTTATGGCCTATTGGTTAATGGTCCCGGGATGGGACCCCCTGCGTAAGAAGAAAGAATCCTGGGCATTTCAGCCAGCTGCTGCTTCTCACCAGTTCCCACACCCATCCACTTGTTCCCATCAGCCGCCCTGAATGTGCTCACCTCCTGACACCAACTGAATTAAACAACAAAGCCCGAATGGGAAAGCTGCCTTTGCAATCATGCTGGGGGACAGATTCCACTTGTTAGCGCTGTACGGTGTCCCTCACGCCGCGACGCAGGGACACCCCCCGGCTGGCTGACCTGAGGCCACTTGCCTTACTGACATCTTACGTCGCATCCAGCTTCCCTTTGGAAAGAAGCACCAGCCACAACTCTCATAAAACTCTACCCTCTCTTGCACAAGGCAGCCTGGCACCACTTCCTGCATCTTACCCAAATGAGCCATTTCCAGGTGATTTGCTCACTTCCTCCTTCCACAGAAATAATCATCATTGAAACGTGGGATGAGAATATGCAATATTTACTTTGTGAGGTTGTTTTTTTATTATTTTGTGTGCAGTATTTACTCAGTGAGACAGCTCACGTGTAAGCGCTTACAAGTCTTTGTAAAATAGTCTGGGGCACATTATCAGGGGAACCCTGCTCTTGGTTACTACCCATCTTGGAGACAAATAACTAACATGGAAACATAATGGTATAGTCAGAAAGTAAAAAAAGGCTCACACAAAGAAGAGCTTCAAGCTGCCTTCCAACACATACAAATTATGTCTCATATTGAGACAGCATTTACTTAGAGAAATCCAAACTGGTATCTCACCTGTTTTTAGAAAAATGGTGAGTGATGTTTTAAATGTGCACCGCAGAAACATATGGATACAGGAAAACAGCAATTGCCATACTCCTAATATAGTGCTGTCCTTCTATCAGAGAGTCCTGCTCCATCATCATAACGTGTTACCAGGCCCATTTGTTCTTTAAAGGTAGGGTTCAGTCCTTGGTAAGGAGCCTTGTTCCTGGCTCACAGAAAAGAACTGAAGCAAATAAAGATCTTCTCTGAACAAATGCTTCCTGTTTCTGAAATGGGAAATCTTTCTTTCCCAAAGTTTCCTCGCATTAGTGCCTGAGGACAGAGCAGGAAATTGTCTGCCTTTTTAAATAATGACCAGAAACATCTCTGCAACTCAGAAGATACCTGAGATAGAAAAGTAGCTTGTCTTCTGCCCTGTGCTGAATGAAAATATGTCTAGACCAACTCTTGCAAGTCATGTCAGTTTAAACTAATAAAACCTGTTTCTAGTTCCTGTAGCCTGTTTAAAAGTACTGGTACCAAATAAAGCAGACCAAATTCTCAGAATGGCATCTAAGAACACATGGGGTAAAGTATCCAAAAGTTTAGGGAACACCGGATGGACTCCCACATTATCATTATGTAGAGGTATCAAATGGAAGCAAAAATGCACCAAAAATGCTTTTGCTTCTTCTGTTTTCCTACATTATGTATCACCAGAGATGTAAGTGTATTTAGCCATTAGTAAATGTAAATATGTTATTGGTCTGGGATAGCCTGTGCAAAATGAGCAATCAGAAGGAAGAGAACCGTTCACATACCTTAAAATCTTTGTAGTGCTTTATGGGTTCTGTGATTCTCAATCACTGGAAGCTGAGAAACAGCGATATTCACTTTTCTTAATGCCATGGCTGCATATCAGAGTGTATCCTCTGAACAGAAAGTGACAGGCACTGACTAGTTTAATTTAGTTTGCTAAACTGACGCAGCAATCAGGAGCCAGGCTGCATACCAAGAGACAGCAACTCAACAAAATTGATCTATGAATGGCTGTCAAACAGTGAGGACATTAAAGGAAGATTTATTGGGATAAACAGGGAAAAGAAGGGAAGAGCTGAACTTCTCTTTTTGCTGTGGTCCGGAAGTACATGATTTAGGACATGGCCACAAGGAACCCTAGTTCCCTGCTATCATGGTAGTAATATCCAGCTTTTCAGTACACTACCTCATATCCTAGAGAATCTGAGGATTATTTATGACAGATATTTATTTCCTGTATTTTTATTGATGCCAAACCATTTGCTAAAGAAGAACCATTTATTAGAACACGTTATTAATGATAGATGGGTATGTTTCTCCTGGAGAAACCTATCCCGTAGGAGCAATGTTGCTAGAACCATTCTACTTTACCTTGACGGAAAACAGGGAGCCTTGATAAATAATTTTAGGGTTCATTCTCAGATCCATGGGAATATGCAACAACTAATTCAGTATAATCCATGACAAAACACTGAACGTAGCAGAAGGCTGCCCTTGTCAACCAGACTGTTTAAATACGTAGACTTTTAATTAGGTAGAAACAGCACCATTTTCAACGATAGCTGCTGTTATGTACATTCAGCCTGCTTAAAATACCAACTGTAAAGACAAAACAACCAATGCTTTGGTCTTACCTTGAAGAACCAAGCCTGATTTCTCAATGGTGTAGAAAAAAGCAGAGAATGGAGCAACAGGGGATTTAGCAACCAGGAGCTGCAAAATAAACAAGTACTACGTAAGTACACATGCCTATAACATACTGATCACAGCTCAAATCCATAATCTCACTGGATTTAACTTCCAGAAGTGGTAAAACATACTGCAGAAATATCAAGGTAGTTATTGATCTAGCTCTGTTACTTATAGGTAGTTGAAGTCTTCTCATACGCAGGTATAGATCATGCTGCAATTTTAAAAAGATTCACAGGTCCTAAAAAACCACCACCATGAAAATAGCAGGCTTTGCTTGTCTTACTGGCATCCTGTTAAGCCTCATCATTCCTGGTGGTTCAAGGCAGTTGCACTCAGACAGGAGATGATTTTGAGCAAAACTGCAACTGCCACTGTGTAATGCAATTTTAATCACCATTAGCCATTCCATGGATTCAGCCCCTTGGCTTCCCCAAGAACTCCACCTGCCAGGTTCCTCCTGCCCCTGGAAGTGGCGTGGGCCACCCATGGGTCACCACATCGGGGACAGGAACATGCCATTACAATTTTCTGGATGTCCTCTTTTGCAAAAGGGATAACAACCAAGTCAAGCTTTATTCAAGGATCCTGTCCTTGGAGTTTCCAAATAGGAACTGAAATTCCCCCTGGGTGTTTAGTGCAATTGAACTTAGCTCAGCATTCAGGTGTGCTGGCCCTAATTCCACCAAACATTCAAGCAGTTGTAAGGGTCACTGCATATGAATTTCAGATGGTGGTACCTAACGATCAGCAGGAAAACAGTGAGCAGGTTTTAAAAAAGCTGAGAGACGCCACAGAAAAACGAGGAAGTTCACGTTCACCAAGACTGCTCCTATTTCACTGAAAAGTCAGACCATATTGAATCCCTTCATAGATACACAGAAGTGGGACATTTATTTCTAGGTGTATGATTAGCAATATTGAGCACCAGAAGTTGGAGCTCTGCAGAGCCCTTATGTAACCAGAGGATTTGGCAGCAAATTCTCCTGCAAAATCAAGGCTTTTGTGACTTTCCTGTAGCATTTTCAATGCTAAGGGTATCTCTATAGTAGGTAGGTTTCACTTGTAGTTGTCTGTAGTCTTCATGCAGGACCATGCTTAGATGGTCTTCCAACTCTTTTTCACCTGATCCTAATATGGGTTGAAGAAACCAAATCCTCATAGCTGGTTCTTCAAATATAGCCACTACTGCCCACACGTACCCATGGCTAGCTAACGTTTTTATTGTTTTCAGAATTTAAAGCAAACAGTCTCCCTTCTTCTTCAGACAGTAAAAAAAAAAAAAAAAAGGCAGGCACATAAAGACCACAAATAGAGCCAAAGAACATCAGACCAGTGCAAATGTCAGTGTTTTCCTTTCAGTCATCTGAAGCTGGCAGAACCCCCTCAGGATGCGATACAACCTTTGCGAACTACTCCAAGTAGGAAAACTGCCACGCTAGCACTTTCCCCTCTTTCACGGTAATTACTGTTCTCACTGGAACAAACTCCTGGAGAAAGGGGAGGCATGTCACATCCCAAGTCTGTGACACATGTTGACAAAACCCCAATTCCCCTGCCTGTCGTTATGCCCCGAGGCGGCAGGAGGGGGACCCTGCTGGGGGGACAGCAGAGGGCTCCGCACGCCCCCTCGGCTCCGAGGACACCAGGGAGAGGATGGGGTGGAAAAACTCTGCAAGCGCTCAGCTACAGAGTCTCCCACAACAGCTGGATGTTTAATCGGAAAGGCCCGAAGTGAAACAGTTACAAATTTGATGTCTAAGGTCAAATTTTTGGCATTCTGTGCAGTACTATGCACATAAATACTAACCTATACATGCATGCGCGCTAGGCACAGTTGTACGTGCAAATGGATAGACATTCAAACAACCCTATGTACATTTTGTTACTGCATTTTTATGCAGTTACAATATGTGCATAACTAAGTATAGCTATGAAAAAATATTATAAATCACATCCTTTCAGCAGCACATCTCAGGGCCCCTCTGAAAGGCTGCCGCTGCACAGTTGAATCTGAGGCTCAGAATAGCTTCCATTTTAGTGAAATGGGAACAGTTCAGAATATTCAAAGGTATTGCTTTATTTTGAATGTTTGCTTACTGAGAAATATAATCTTTAAAGTATGATTGTATATTTCACAACCAGATAGAGAACACAGAGTGCTTTTTTTATAACACCAAACTCTACATCAACATAACTTTAAAAAAAAAGTAAATATGTATTTAGATTTGTGTTTCAACGAAAGAGAAAAAAACCTGTAAGAGGTCATTGCAAATATAGCCAACACAGACTAGGTTCTTACGTGTGCACAGGGAACTTATAAAACATAGAAGGAAATACGTATCAAAAAAAAGAAAATGATGTTTTGAGGGCCAAGAAGTGGAAGTATAAATCAAGGATTAACAAAAAGTAAGGTAATGTTGACCCTGGAAAGATTATTAACAATATCAAAAAGGAAATAAAAATTGGAGTTATAATATATGTGTATATATATATACACTCACAAAATTACAGACCCACACGGTGATGTAGCCAGGACAATGGCAGATCCAACTGCACAGCGCACCATCACTGACACCTGGCAAAACCAGGGATACATTGGCCTTTTTGTACAAGCCCCTAAGGAAGCTTTAATCTGGAATACCACATACCATACAGGTCACTCACAAACTCAAACTGCAAGAGATGGGCTATATGCTGGTGAGGAGAATGGAATGCTCATCTCAGAGGCCACTAGAAAAAAATTAGCTTCGTGAATCTAGCAAAAATGAAGGCTGAACTGTTGTCTATGCGTGTAAGTGAATGGGGAGAGGGAAAACAAGCGAATGGAGGAGGAAGAAAGAGAAGAGCTTCTCAAACTGACAACACTGGCAGAAGAACAAACATGGAGCCACAAAGACATTTTGGCTAGAAATTTTAAAGTTTATAATGATCAGTAAAGTGAGATTCTGGAAGAGCCTTCAACTCAAAGAGGCAAGGCTAAAACCAAAAAAGATCTTTATTTTTAGGATTCAGATTAAAATATTTATGAAAGGGATATAAAGCAGTACCTAGGATGCACTCCATGACCTGTGAAGTCTCTTTAACTCCTATAGGCACCCTGAAAAGCATTGAAGCTCCGTCAACTCATCCTTTATGCTGATAGAACTGACAGAGTTGGAATAATACATACTAACAATGTCCACTGATGGTCCATATGCAACTAAGGATCTTTGTGGTCGATAAACCAAGAAAAAGTTGCTGATTTTCAAATACAGAATTTATAATTTAAAGCCTTCTCATCTCTATCTTCTGGTTGAGCACCTGCTCTTCTCCCTAAGATTCCAAGCAGCCGCCTGAGGATGTGGAGAACACAAGCGGTCTTCCAGGATAAACTCAGAAGCAGACAGCTCAGGCAGAACAGGCATTTCTAAAACTCACATATATTTATCTCTATGTCTTGTTCCAATTCTAAATCAGTCCTTGCCAACAACTGGAGAGAGAACAGAAAGGTTTACTATCTGAACCTGGATCTGAATCAGAATTCTTTATTAACAAGCTGAAACAGAAACCTCTTTCCACGATCTTCCTTTCCTGAATTTAAGAATAAGAACCTAAATTTTCAGTCCAGCATAAAAGATTTCCTTGGTTCTTTTTTTCACTTCAGGAAAAGAAGGGAAAATACAACTCCACTAATATTCTTGACATACGTAAAGGAATTATTTTCTTTGTTTCCTAACCAGATAAACAAAAGACACACCTTTTACAATAAGCACTATTTAGTCAAGGAATCAAAGATGAAATCCAGGCCTCACCAGAAAGTTTTTCATATTGACACTTAAGTGCAGTCAAAGTTGCACCAAAGGAATACGTGTTTTGACATGAGTAAACAGTAATGGTAAATAATAGTCTAAAGAAGTTAGCAGACTACAAAAATGATTTTTTTGACTGGTGAAATGAATAGAAAATAGACATGGAGAAATGATGAAACGGTACTGAGTCTTTCTAAATCATCATATCCGTGATGCTTCTGGAATGCTATCCATGAACCACCCATGAGCTTTTGCATTGGAATATAAAATCCAGATGCAGTTACTCTTACACTGCTGTCCTACTAAAGTGTGAATGATAGAGGTAGACAAAGAAAGTAAAAATCAAAGCTATTTTAAGTTTTGCAAAGTCCTAACTTTACAAAATGGTCAATCTTAGTTTCCTTTCTTTCCTTTCTAGTATCGCATTTCCCTGTCAGGAGGGTTGTAATAATTATATATTATTTGACAACAATGTAGAATAAACATTAAACAACCAAAAAATTATTTCTGCCATGAGGCACATTAAGAACACAAAGGTACTATGGGAGAGGAAATATATCACCTTGATGAAAAGTGAATAGAAACTGGACAGATGCCATTAGATTAGATAAAGGAAGATAAATGGGAGACAAGCAGAGCAGTTGAGAAACAAAAGGCTTAGAGAGAATTGATGATGACAGCAGAAAAAATACATTGAAGTTTGTTTTATAATTAGGAAAGCATTTTTATTAATAAAGTTTATTGTATATAAGCTTTATGGAAGAGATGAATCACAGAAATTGATTGCAGAGGCCCAGCAGAAAATACTAATTATTGGGACATTCTCTGTCAATAGCAACAAAAGTGATGAATTGGAAAATGTATTGGATGGACTTTCAGAAGTAGTCTGACAATCAGAAATCAAGCCAGTGTCCTACCAAAAAAAAATTAAAGAAGATGAAGGGGACAGAGTCTTACATCAAATTAGTTATCAAAATGTCAGGGTGAGAAACTACCAAACAGTGAAATAATAAGATATTTTCACTGAGCTGTAAGCTCTCACATGCTAAAAAAAATATTATTTCATAATGAAAAACTAACTATTTTTAAAAAAAGTAATGAACTAAGATATTTCAATGACATATTTGAGAAAATCAGTTGTATTAACATTTAATATATCATTTTGGTTTAGACTGGAAAGAAATCCAGTTTCTCCCGCTTTTTTTTACAGAGACTAATTACAAGAATTGGTTCTTAGCAATGACTTGAGGAACACGAGTGAGATCATTTGAAGCCTCTTTTAAAGTATGTCAGTTTCTTCTTATCAGTGAACATAAAACTTTTAATTTCGTTCTATGTTAAGTTTTTCCTTAGATTTCCTTTTCTCCTAGACTTACCTTATCTTTTGTACTGACAGAAAGTGTATACGTGCACTAAGGACCAAATGAACAACAAAACCACATTTGCAGCCAACACATATTTTGGAATTCAGGTCTACTGATGAATTACCAAATAGGTGAGATTTGTGAAAAGAGTCTGGCTCTCACTACACTTGCTGCCCTTACTGTAACAAGGCTGGCTTTCTGGGATTTTTTGCTAATTCATATTGTCTTACTATTGCAGTAAACAGTTGTTGCTAATAGCTGGTGCATTTCAGGAGAACTCCTTCAGTTACACCACATTTGCATGGAAGATCATAGCTGAGAATTGAGAAGGAAACCCACATCATTGACAGTGTCATTCAACACAGAAAAGACTATCTCTCAAGGTTCGGTTAGACCCACATACTAATAAAATCAGTGCTAAGCTAAACAAATCTTTCCCCTAATTGTGCCAAATTGTCTGGGTGGACAATCTTCATGCCAGAATTTCCCTTCTTATTGTAGATTAGAAGGGTTGTTTTTTCAGCTGCAACAGAGCCCAGGAAAAAGCCAGTAAGGAAAACAACAAAGTTGATTTTGCATCAGATATCCCAGCAGACCTCGTAACTGTTTTTTCTGCCCTCCCTTCTGGTTCTTCTTGGGCCCTATGTGCAGGAATTTGATATATTCTGGAAAGGAAAGCAGCAGTCCTTATTCTGCAGATCATTTATTTTTGAGCAGGAGCTGCGACCCAGTTCCCAGGGCCAGCTCTCATTGCAAGTCCCACAGGTCATGCTGCCTCCAGCCAACCATAAAGGTGCCCAAGGAGTTCCCTAACAGGCCCTAACGCCACCAAGGCTTCCCACAGCAGTACACCCATTGTTCCCTGCTTCCCTTTCATGTAGAAGTATCCTTCAGTGCAATGAGATGGCTCTTTACAAGGTAGGAGAAAGGTTGTGTGCCAAGCTCTAGTGCTTGTTAGACCCTGGAGCTCTCCAAGGCTTCAGTCTCTCATGGGTTCTGATTTACCTTGAGAGAAAATTGCTCTCGGAGAAAATTGCTTGGGAGAAAATGGCTTTGCAGAACCAAAAAGTTACATATTTCCAGTGTTATGGTGAAAAAACCGTAGTTTAGGTATTCTGCAATCATTTACTTAGTGCTTAGGATATACCCATAAACAATTTACTGATCTCCTACAGCAAATAATTCTTGAGATAACAATATTTTGCTTTTTATGCTTAATTTGTAGATCTCACAAAGGCTTTACAAGAGTGGAGAAAAAATATCCCCATTATGCATTTGGGTAAATTGAAGTTCAGAAGTTAAATACATTCCTAAAGATTGTATAGCTGATATCAGTACCAAAATCAAATTAAGACGCTATCAAATCACATTGCCTTCACAAGCAAATCACTATAGAGTTTGTTTGACTTTATCAGGGACTTGTGTTTTCTTATGTAAATTATTATCCCCTGCTTTGTATCTTCCTCCAAACCCCATTTCAAGGAAAAACTCTCTATGCACAGATTTTCCCCTTTGCAGAAGAAAGCTCACCCAGTGCAGCAGTACTGTCTGCACTGCAGTGATTGGCAATAATGAGTAAAAACAGACAGGTCGAGGGAAAAGAGATACACACAGTTATCCTCCAGCCCTCCTAATCATCTAGACCCCAAACATATATTCTTCCCGGTAAAAAGAAACTTGGTGGATTGACACCTGGAAAGCTTAACGTGTCTTGAGCACTAGAGAGCAAACGATGAGAGACGGGGCTACAAACATGTCCCAGTACTGGGAGTAGATGTGGAATCCCTACCACTTCTGTACACATTAAAAGAAAGATAAATAAAGAAAATATCACAATTTGGATTAAAGTGATTTCTTAGGAAACTATCATTTCATTTGTGCCATGCACAGCACCTGAGAGATGTGGCTCCCTGAAGTCCAGTTGTATGAAAAGGTTTTCGTCAAGGCCAGGTTAATGGGCCACAACTCAATAAAACTCTTTATAGAGCGATTTAAATGGATTGTATCTCTCCTTCCCCTACAAGAAAATCCTGTTCAGAGGAAACTGTTTAGGAATGAGTTTCCTTTCTACTGCTTTATAGAAAAGCAAGAATGGCAGCTAGAGACACTTTATGAGAGGCATTCCATAAATCCAAACCAATTAGTGCAGAAAAGTGGGCAAGCAGAGTTTGTTTGTACATCCGAAAAATGTCCATTAGCACACATCTGGAAACAACAGCAAAAGGAACAGACTCAAAAGGCAGCTGACCATCCTGCTGTTGTCTCTCCCCCAAAACGTAGCAGCACATCTGTTTGCTTTCTTTCAGTGCAATGCATACAAATTCCCTATATTAAAAACCATTGCTAAGACTGCAAAGCTAAGAAGTCCCTGTCTCTCATCTTCAGAAAAAGTGAGGGAGTGAGAAATGCAGATGTATTTAAGACAGTTTCACAAGGGAAACAGGAACTGTGGACACTGATTTGAGTAAGAAAATTAAGGAAGGAAAAGCATTCAAAAGCCCAAGGGAAGACAAGAGAGGGATTCAGCATGGGATAAAGAATTCAAAGAAATCTCAATCCTAAAATATCAGCATGACACTTATATTAACAAATGTAAACTAATATCAAAGAGTTCAAACCTTCTCAGCCAAATTCTGACAGATTATCTTTGATTTTAAGAGTCAGTACTAGTGGGAAGCAGAGATTCTGAAATTTTTAAATCTTTAGATTTGTTTTAGATCTTTAGATCATGAACCTATGCAATATTAGCCAAATTTCAGTTAAATCAATTCTTGTCTGTTTCTTTTATCCTAGCATTAACTTTTAGGGTAAGGTCCTATGTTCTTTTGGGTAAGCCTACGCAGATCACTCACCTTTCTTCACTGTGCTCCACTCTGACCTCAGAAGTGGTTAATTAATATTCATTGATTTTACATAGCTGTATTTCTTATGTGAAATTATTTAGGGTGCTTACATCTTTAAGCTCTGACTTACATTTACACTAAGCATACGCTACAAATTTAACTACCAACAATTTCTTTATTTATGCTACACATTCATCCTAAAGAAGTACCAAGAATTCCCTACATGACCTTGGGAGGTGGTCTTGCCCATGGTGAAACAGAAATGTGTGATAACTTGAGAATAAAGTAAGGAAATAGGGCTGCTGATTACTTATCCAGTGTCAAGACAAGAAGTGCACATGACATAAGAGCATTTTATACTACCTTTGAGTAGCCTTTTCTGAATCAGCCATTTCATTGCAGGCAGGCCTGGTGTTCTGGCTGTGCCCTCTATTATCAGAAGAGGCCACAAGAGTAGTCAGTGACTACACTAGCTTTGTGGAGCCATAAATTCTTCTCCAAGCAGAGGACAATTGAGTTGCTTAGGTAGCAGAGAGATGGACAGATGGTTGAAAAGCTGATGTAAAGAGACAACATGTAAGGAAGCTGAGATTCTTCTTTGCAACACCAGACACAACAGGACAGTCAAGAGGCAGTACCAGTGTCCGAGCTCAAAATTCTCAATGTCTTAATGATGGCAGTAGATACTCTCAATGGTTATGGAAAAAACAGGACTTTTTACAACAGGAAAAAAAAAAAAAAAGGCTCTCAGAGCAGTTTGTTAGTGCAGCTCTTCCTATAGTAATGAATAACAGTCACAGGCAATGACTCCAATAAAAATAAACCATCATTGCACGCACATGTGGCTAGGCTTACTCCCAGAGGAGACATTCAATACTTGCAAAGGAAAGAAATGGAAGGAAAACAAACAAAAGGAGGAGATATAAATGAAAACCAAGAATCTTTTAAGAACAGAGGAGAAACAGGGGAGTGGACAAGTCCAGGAAAGAGGACGGTCTCCATATCCAAAGCCCTGCTATACCCAGCTGGCTTCAGATCTTGCTTCTAAAGAGCAATATATATATAAAGGACTTCTTCACATTGCCTAATGCCAGGACCTGTGAATCAGGATTCATAAGTTGTCTTCCTAACTTTGCCACTGTTTTATTGAGCAATTATATGAAAATCATGGAGCATTCCCTTGCTTCAGTCCAAAATCAGGCACAGAGATAGATATCTGTAACAACTTCACTGTACTAATATACTGCCAGGTAGGCACAGCTCCAGAGGTACCCTGTTTTTCCCTACCCAGAGGGCAGAGCAGAAGGATGGATAAGCAACAGCTCTGTTATCTGTTTTCTCAAATATTCAGTGGGGTCAATTCCTTCCCCTCTCATAAAACCAGAACAAAGGCACGTGTTTTGGCTGTGCCTATCCAGGCAGTTGCTAGCAACAGATGACCAGTCTGCAAATTGTTCCAATCCTTGCGGTGTGAAATCCAAACATTGGATTTCAAGTGAGAGAGCTCAGCATGTAATATGTACTGCCATTCGGACATGCTTTTAGCTTCAGGCACTGCAATGAGGAGCTCTGAATATCCTCGGACTGAGTAAACATAACTTCAGTGGACGGAAACCATCAGAACCTCAAATGACTATCAAAAACAATCACAGACAACAAAAGCAAAACTTTCCAAGGTGAGCTGCTCTGATGTGCTCCAGAGCAACGACTGTCCTGAACGCAATAGGCCAAATTAACAAAATGATCCTTTTTCTCAGCTGTGCTCTCCCAGACTGCAAGCGAACCCCTGGCCCAGGGTGCCTTTTCCTGCCTGATGTACGTAACTTAACAATAACTTCAGCGGCAGGGCACCGCACTGCCCAGGCAAACATGGGGTGACTTCAAGTTTTAATTGGAAAGGAAAATGCAATCCCAGATGTTTATCCAAATTGTGTCTGAACTGCAGCAACCTGGCCAGGGAACTGCACAAAAACAGGCTGCCTCCGGTATGCTTCCACTTAAGCCAGACTTCTGCTGCAAGTTCCCCAGCATGAAATATGGGGTATGCAAGGCCAGTCGGCTCCCTCCTGCCTTATAACACCAGGTCCTGTGAAATTCCTCTTCCCAGAAGTGCTTTCTGTCTCTCTGCCACGTGCCTTATTCCCTACTTCGTAAAATGAATTTGTCGTCTTCTCTGTTTCCGAGTCTCTCCTAACTTTCCCAGTGGAGAGTCCTCCAGAGGCCAGGAAACTTCACAAGAGCTTGGCTATGATGATTTCCTATGCTATAATACTTTTGAGGCCCAAAGCCCTGGTAATTGTCCAATGTGAAGGGTAATTCAGGAGAAAATGCTTGTAGCTTTTACTAAGCAGGAAAGCAGCCAGCCAGCCAGCATGCCCTGGTTACCACAATGAAACAGTACTGGGAAAAGGGATCTGAGGATGGTGCTGTGGCTGGACAAAGTAGTTGGGTAGCATAAACACAGCCTCCTCGGGGAATTCTTCTGTGTGGCAGCTTGTGGTCACTCATCAGACTTATGGCACACTGGTACCGAGAATAGAAAATAAAGTTTATGTAGCTTTTCAGAGCCTTCCATACTCCTCCGTTTGATTTTGGCTCTGGAAAATAGGAAAAGGGCCGAGGGACACAATTCTTATTTATGACACATGTTGGAACACTGCCTCATCCTTAGGATGATGCATCCCGAATTGGGAAGGACTCCTAAGGGAGTACCAGCACAATAGCACCAGAGCAGTTCTCAGAACACACGACTGCTTCCACCCAGCCTGCCAGAGACGGGACCGGCGGGGAGGACAGCACGGAAGCCCAGCAGCTGGGCACTTTCTCCTCCACAGAACCCCACGCTCAGAGACACTGCTGGCTCCTCTGCCCACAAGGCTGCAGAGGTAGGGATCCAAACAGCATCCAGCCCTCCTTGCTGCACGGGGTAGATCAGCTTGGTGTAATTCACCAGCACAGCATAAGGAATATGCATTGCTATCATGATTTATTACTTTTATTATACTTCAGATCTCTCTGAACCCTCTTTATGACAGATTTAGCGATGTATTTATCTTCTACAGGTAAAAAAGTACCTGCTGCAAATTCAAACCTGATGTCTGTTTCTAATGTGTCTCAAATCTTAATTTAGCCAATCTTCATTCCTTCTTCCACTTTCATTTGGCTTTCTAAATGATAAAAAAGTTCAACGTTATTGTTTGTAAATTGAAACAAAATTAATCCATTGTAAAAGAGCATCAGAAGTGTGATCTCCCCATCCTGCATTCATTGTTTTTGGACATCAGTAAAAACAACAGTGGCCTTCCTTGATGTAAAGGCATAATCCTAAATTCCCAGATTTAGGCTGAAAAGATTGGGATTCAACCAAGTCGTAGACCACAGCATAAACGTTTTTCACCCACACTAGTGGCTGCAAAATGCTTTTGACATGAAACAAACAAAAGCCCTTTCCAACTTTTTTTGTGTGTTCACTTTGTTCTGTTCCTAAAAGTAAAGTCCCTGGGGACAAGCTAACACAACACTGCTAAATTCACAGGCAAGAGAGAGCAATATTATCTTACGTAAAGCCTCAGTAGAGTATATTTTGGAGTCCACTGGGCATAACATAACAAGGACAAGAAAAAGAAAAAAAAAAGATAACAGATATGTGAGGTAATACATACAGATGCAATACGTAAGCTTTTGGAGTGCTGTCATGCTTTACAGGTGTTGAGAAAAGGTGATAGATTTAATTTAACATTTAATTTCAATCTTTCTACAGGACTAGCAACAAGATTACCAAGGAAGTAGAAAACAATGCGTTCAAAGAAAGTTTAATGGCCTTATAAACATCATCCGTGTTGGTGAGTGTACAAACCTTGAATTACAGAGTCCTGATAAAACTTTTCCCTCACAGACATGAGATGTTTCAGGAGACTTCATTTACATTTCTAGAGGGTAGTGGATCCTCACCAATCCCCACCGGGTAAAGGCAAACAAGCTTGTTCCAGTGCATGGCATGGGTGCACTAGAGGCTGGACAGCCCTTTAGGACCTGAAACATTGCTTTATACATAACCCATCACAGCTGGAATTTCTGATGACATTATGCCCCAAATAACCACCAGTAGGTTAATAAGCCTTTTTATGTTGGAAGAAGCAGAAGTGGTGATCAGACATAATGGTCATTCTTTTCACAAAATTACTGGGAGTAGCATGTACAGTTCCTAAATATTCCCTTGCACGGGGATTATGCTTAAGAAATTCAGGTCGGTCTATGTGTACACTTTTGAAAACTTATTTTGTTATGTTCAAAGGACAAAAACACATCCATAGCAAAGCAAATGCACAACTACAGGAAAAAAAATGGATGAAAAAAATCTCTCAACCTCTTCTTTCTGCAATAGTGCCCAAATGGCAACCTTTATTACATTTCTTACAGGAAGTTGTTTAGCTTTTTTTTTTCTACATTTAATACCAATTTATTTAGATGACTAAGAAATGTCTTGATTTTTTTCATGCTAATTTACACCTTTTTTTTTTTTAATTTTCAGCCAGTTCAGTTATTTCAAATGAAGACGGAGATGGCCATTCTAAGATCACAAGACAAAAATTATGAAAAAAGGAGAAAAAATTATGGTTTTGATATGAGATGTACCACATCCAGCTGGAAACATAACACAAGTTAATAGATAGAAGTTTCTATCTGTAGCTTGAGATGAATACAAGTACGGAGATTTATATAATTATTAGATAGATAAATAAATAGTGACAATGAGAGCACAAACTTCACTGGCATACAGTGAAGAACAAACAGGCAATTTGGACCAGAAACATCAATTTGCTGAGTAAAAGTGCTGGCTCAGGCCTGATAAGGCTTTATTGGCTCAGACTCCAAGCCAAACCTCTTGGACCACCATCAGATCTCTACAAGGCCAGCTCAGGTGTCTTTGCAACCTAAACTCCATAGTTTCCAGTTCAGTGCTATGGGGTATGAAAACACCCTGAACTGCAGAGACCTCTGCACAGCCACAGTAAGTCAAATGGCAGAAAAAGCCAAGGTTGATTGTTCACTCAGGACTAGTGCAAGAACTTCTGCCAGAGACTCAGAGCTCACTTGTAGGTAATGACTGATAAGGGAGAGACCATGAACCATCACTGTGATGCAAATGTGAAAGGGTCTTGCACACCCACGACAAACCAAATGAGCTCCTTCCAGTGGAGAATAACCTCAGTAGTACCTCACACACTACATTGCAACCTAGGTCTGTCACTTTTTTTTGATGAGACAGGGGCATTTATTGACAAGTGACCTACTTAGTTATTTCCAATTTAGTGTTACTCCAATCTGAAAACTCAAGGAAGAAGCCATTCATTAACTAAGATGCACTTTACACTACTTCCTACCAATATCTGAAAAGTTGAAGTTATCCATCAATCACAAGCATGTCAGAAACACTGAACTTCAACATGGATTGCGGAATTTACTCTTTTCTGTTAATATGTATCTAGAGGACACAGCTCTCCCTAATCAAAGTACAGCATAATTACTACATGTGAGAGCTGGAAGCAGGCTGGCTCAGTAACTATTTATATTGCCTTTTACTTTTTAGTCACAAGTATCTTCCAGTGTTTCCACAACATGGATATAATACGCTACCACCTCCTGGACACATCCTTTCCATTCCTGATTGAGCAGATGTCATAAAATCCCATCGTATTTTTCCAATAGTTACAATCAGTCCAGGGGAAGGTAATATTGAAAAAATTATATATTTTATTATCTTCTTGATGCTGTATGATGGGTAGATGTGATAAAAGCTGGCCTGGCATCTCCCAACAGGTCACCAACATTGCAGACTATCAAGACCCCCTCCACTTTAAGATGCAGTCCAACTCAGGCTGTGGCATGTCAAAATTGGTTTTATTCCTTAAAGTGAGCCAGTAGTTTGTATTCAGTTTCTAAGCAGTTAAGAGGGTCCTTCTTTTTCAGCCTGTTTTTAGATCACAGCTAAGGGCACCGATACCATAGACAGGAATTACAGAGATGAAAGATCAAAAAGTCTATGTAGAGCTCTAGATCAACTGATGCTACCTGGGGTAGATACACTGATAGGACTGAGCTGAAGAAAACATATTGTTTTCTGCACAGCAGATTTTGAACAACACTCTCTGGCTGTCATTCTCCTGTTCTGTCAATCTAAAACAGTTCAATGCCATTAGATTCATAAAACAAGCAAAAATTCAAGTTCAAAGCATAATACCATAGATATACAAACTCACGAGACAATTCTCCCTTCATATATTTAGTGCATCATAAAAGTTGTAATGCCTGAACACAGGGATCATATCTGATCCCAACCTTTTCACAGAAGATATGATGCATTTTGCCCACTGAAATCAGTATGTCAAAGTTTGACTGGTTTTAAAACTTTATCTGAGATTTATTTTTTACCACTGACAGCTCAAACTTGTTGCTATGTCAATAAATATATTTTATCTAGCACACGTATTACCTGGGAAGAAAGTAAGAAGAAAGAGAAGAACGAAGAAGAAAGTGCTTGAACACAAATGTCCAGGCCATATACAGTATTCCAGAGATGTTCTCAGTGTCTTTCCACAATGACACACTTTTCTCTTTCCTATTCTACCCCTCTACTCTGCACTCGTGAGACCCCACCTGGAGTACTGTGTCCAGCTTTGGAGTCCTCAACACAGGAAGGACATGGTTCTGTTGGAATGGGTCCAGCGGAGGGCCACAAAGATGATCAGAGGGGTGGAACACCTCCCCTATGAGGACAGGCTGAGAGAGCTGGAGTTGTTCAGGCTGGAGAAGAGAAGGCTGCGGGGAGACCTTAGAGCGGCTTTTCAATATCTGCAGGGAGCCTACAGTAGAGCCGGAGAGGGACTCTTTGCCAGGAAGAGCAGTGACAGGACAAGGGGCAACGGTTTTAAATTGGAAGAGGGGAGATTTAGATTAGATACTAGAAAGAAATTCTTTACTGTGAGGGTGGTGAAACACTGGAACAGGTTGCCCAGAGAAGATGTGGCTGCCCCATCCCTGGAGGGGTTCAAGGCCAGGCTGGATGGGGCTTTGAGCAACCTGGTCTGGTGGGAGGCGTCCCTGCCCACGGCAGGGGGTTTGGAACTAGATGATCTTTAAGGTCTCTTCCAACCCAAACCATTCTATGATTCATTCCACGATTCTATGAAATACCTTGGCTGATCTATTCTAGGATAGCACAGGCCCTTCTCATGACTGCATTACACTGTTGAATTAGTTTTTCTGTAATAAACTAAACCACTCCAGTATTAGCTTCACTTTGAGCTTGTATGCTCCGTATGGAAAGCAGAAACTCATTTGTAATGCCCAATATTGTTTTACAGATTACATCTATAATCAACCTTATATTCCACTATATTTTCACTTCTTAAGGCTGTCCAGTTTCTGTATAATGATATTCTGATCTTTTTCACTATTAAGAATGCCTCCAAGATTTAAGGATACTATATTCCAAGACAGACTTACCAGAACTTTTCTGAGTAATGACCACTAAAATCTGAGTTAGATATTTTAGTTTGCCTGTTTTCAATTACCAAAAAAAAAAAAAGGGGGGGAGGAAAAAATAAAGAGGATCTGGTACAAGACAAGAGGCAGGGGGATTTGCCAAGGCATTCCAAGGATAAACAACTTTGGTCATTGCCACACTGATGTTAGGAACAATGACATTTCAGATATTGATGAGAGAATATTCCCTAGGTTAATTCCACTCTGTTTTGAGGGGAAAACTCACACTGAAATCCACTCAAAATCAGAAAAGTGATTCTGTATAAACAGGATGGGAATTTGTGTTCATTCCCTCTCTGCAAAGGGGCTTAAACTTACAAACAGAGCATTCTTCAGACAATTCAGATCAGAGCTTGAAAGTCATATCTGATTCCTTCTCTCTCCCATTTTTATGCTGTTTTAGTGAACTGTAAATACAGCATTTATAAAGGGTGTTGGATTAACAACGTCACAGAGTGAAGTTCTCTGTTTATATTCAGAACAGATTTTGTTATAGTAATCTTACCCCTCCTATCCTGACCTTTAAATGGCTCCCAATAAAGAACAGGAGATACAGCCCTGATTTCTGAGAATTTGCTATCTGATTAGCATGAAGGTGCAAAATTATCAACTAGACAAAGGCAAAAGGACATTTTCCCAGTTATGGAACTGAGAGAAGATGTAAAAATTAAAACGTCACTATGACTAAGTAGGTCTCACCAAGGCAACAATTCTTTTTTTTCTGTGGTATGTTTGGAAGAGGAAAAAAAAATATGGAGTTGATAATACTAGAAATGAAGATGTTGCATTACCAATGTGGAAGAGTCTGGACAAGCATTTTAATCTTCTAACAAATTATGTGCTAGCCTCTCTCTTTGTTGGGAACTTGCAACTTGGAACAGTTTTGATGTCTGCAAAGAGGAGAGATGTAGGAATGCAAGGTGACTTCTAGAGCTGGGGCGTAGAAAAATCTGCTCTGGTATCAACAGAAACTGGAAACAAGGAAGCAGGGAGAGAGTTTTGCCATAACGCCCAAGCCACAGTCTCAGTTTCATTAACCTTTTATTAACGGTGAACATTGACGAAGAAAAGCTTATGGTATGCTAGGGATTGAGATTCAAGAGAGGAGTCAGTGATCACAGTTAAAACCAGTTCAGCAGGTGAGTTAATCTACAGAGAAAACTGGAAAGGGAAGCAGGAGGAGTACCTTCACAGCTAAGAAACTACATACTACAAGGAGGTACAAAGACTTCACAAGTGCCTGAAACAGAGGCAGTAAAGGTTGGGCAAGATGCCACAAGTGGCACACAAGTGGCAGTGAAGAGATGCCAGCTCTGGTCCCAGCTGCAAAGGCTTTACTCTGGCCAGTTACTTATTTATGACTCAGTTTCCTCAGTTATGAGCACCTGGCATGGGCGTTGCAGGGATCGGTCAGCAAATGCTCGCACAGTAATTTGAAAATATAACATATTATGAGATGGTTAATTCGTAACCCGTGTAGCTTAGCAGCAGCCAGAGAAGAGTCTCCTCTGAGAGCTCTGAGCGACCTACCAGTCAAAGACACCTAACAGAAAGAACCCACCTCTGCCACCAGCCTCGGCAGGAAGGTTCAGTATAACGCAAGGACTGAGTTTGTCTCTTCGCCTCGGAGATGTTCCTGCTCCTCTGTTGAGGTTGCTCTGAACTACAGTTCTATGAGTTCGAAGTTTGCACAGCTGCTGCTACATTTTGTCAGTCTGACATTAGAATAATCTTAAGAAAACCTGCAATGCTTAATAAAAAAAGGACAGAGAAAAAGATGAACTATTAAAGGTTTTCTTCTGTTCTTTTCCATTTTCTCTAGGGTCCTTTCATTTCTATTTAGATTCTTAGATAGCAAATTGATTAGTGTTATATAAGCACCTGAGTAAATGAATTCTTGTTCAAGAATGATGGAAACATTTTTCTCTACATAAAAGTGTCCTGTTAAGAGGAGAGGGCCATAAATCCAGTCCCATTTAATGTAAACAGGGCAATGTTTATATTGTATGACCATCCCCCGCGAGGCCATTAAGAAGGAAGCTTACCGCAGAGACATGAAAAAACACACAAGTCAGGAAAGTAAGTGACCTAGTGATGTTTGAGCTCCAAATACTTGTTAATGAACCTTCTCTATTTTTATGGCATCCTTTCATTTGGCACTTTTGCTGGATTAAGTCAGTATCATACTGGGTCGATACTCATCTGTTTATGCTACAGTTGTGCATTGTGTCCAGTTTCAGCCTGTTCACGTGCGACTCAAGTTCATAATGCTGTTTATGCTCGTGTATGATCTATGGATAAGCAAAAGATTTCTGTCATAAGGGTTATCAGTCTAGAGCCTTTTTAATCAGAAAAAAAAACCCCATAAGATTCTTATTTATGTATTTTAAAGGATGTGGTTTGTACAAATGCATGGAAATTTGAGGCCATAACAATCTCTCATTGTGTCTTGATTCAATATGTTCAAATTATAGCAGAGATGAGGCAGAAGTCTCTGAAGTAAACCCTGCATGCTAGAAAAAAAACCATTTCTTTAAATGGAGACATTTTACAGAATTCAGATATATGCTCCTGCCATCTTTCCAAAGCTATTTCTTCAAAAGCAGCATACTCCATAACGGAGAACCATAAAAAATTAATCTCACCTGAAAAAAATCTACTTTCCTGCAAAATTTCCTATCCCTTTCATGACTCCATACCATCATTCTTATTCAAAAAATAACCCATCTTTCTTCGTTTCACAGAGCTGATTTTCCATATGATAAACACGTTATGTAATAAGATGGCTTAGAACAGATAGACTTTATACCACTTCCATTTTAAAACAACCCAATAGCCACATCCCTTTCCTATCACTGCTTACTGGATCTCATTATCCACTGCCATCTGCAGAATTTCTCACATCTAAACACTTGGAAAAAAAAAAAGTATTGTACTATGTACATAACCTGCATTACTGTAGTATGCACATGATTCATGTAGGATATGGAGACAGGTTTTCCCGACATGGATCACAGCTGCTGAATGGCACTTCATTTGTCTCAATACCTCTGCAAAACACTCAGGCGCAGAGTTTTCTTCTGTTCTTCTTCAGCGTACGGGGACTTCTTTTTCTGAGTCTTCCCAAATACTAGCTCAGCAGAGGAGAACACAAAGAGCAATCTTCTTGCTTCACACACAACATGGGCAACCTTCACACATCCTCATTCACCTCCTTTGGCCAAACACTGATTTCACTGCCCAGTTCTCTATGGGGTCTTTCTTGCCCCACCATGTCAAAGACTGAACAACTTCTTCTCTGCTCCCACTCAAGTAGGTGAAAAGCTTTTTGTCTGCATTTCTCAACATGAGTGACCATCTCCATCTTCCTCGTCTGACTCCAAAACCATGTTTAAGACTATTAAAGATATCCTTTTTTTATTGCATTTTCTTTTTCTCCATTTGCTTTAGCAGGTAGGTATAACTGTTATAAAGTTGATAGAAGAAACACATCAATGTTGTTTCTATTCTATTTGTATTATTCTCCTTATTCCTTCCATCTCAGAGTGATTTCAGTGTATGTTCTGTCTGGTTACATTTCATTGGCTCTTCTTTCTCCCCAGCAAATACTACCATCTCACCAAAGTAATCAAAACTCTTCCTCGTATGAGGCTACAATCTTCCATTGTGCTTCAATACATAGAAGTTGGATGCCATTTCCAAACTTCATTACCGTACTTGCTATCCCTCCAGACCAGGAGCAAAATGTGTTAACCCCGGATTTTAGTACTCCATGTATATTTCTTCCACAGCCTTCTTGCTTTGTTTATAATTGTTTTATTTTCTGTGGTTTATTTTCTTCCCTTTTATATAGGTGAAAACCTCACCTGGTGATATATTTAAAATGGGACAGCTGTCCAACAGCTACAGAGTCCACATAACAACTACCTTCAGTGTTTTACAGGGAGAGATAAATCTGGTCTCACTTATGCTCTGAAACCATCACGACTGTACGCAAGTTACATTATTTCTATTTTTAATATATTTTCTCAATGACTGGTAGAGTTGCAGCCAAACATCTGTACAATTTGAAAGAAGTGCTCCACTAAAATTATAACAAATTTAAGGTAAGGAATCACAGAAGTTGGCCTTAGCAAGTCACCTAAGTGTAAAACTTTATCCCTACTCCCCTGGGCTCTCTCCCAGCCCTTGCCCATGCCAGCGAGTACCATGGTTACTTCACCATCGCAATTTTGGAATGCTTATTCAGGGCTTATTCATATGATACTAAGCAGAGCAAGACAAAACAGCTGGTCTGTAACCAAGGACACAACAAAAGTTATGTCTGGCATTAGTCTGAATGAGAGAAGGGTTTTTTGTTTCGTTTTGTTTTTTAAGAATGAGTCACCATATACTTATGCTTTTGAAACACTTTACCTGAAGCAGGAAAACTGCTGCACAACACCTCACCTGGCATGGCTTGAAAGCTCCAGCCCATATCTGAATCCTAAAAGCTCTTTCTTGAAAATACCACAGGAAAACGCTGATTTGTTATAAAATAACACTTCTATGTGCACTTTCCATCTCAGCATTTCAAAACAGTTACAGACATTAACACAATACTATGAGTGTCACAAATCCCTTGAAAACTATAAAATAAACCAGGCCCATAGAAGTTGCCATACCAGGTCTGGCCACTGTTTCACTTAATCCAGCACCCTGTCTCCAACAGACAGGAATAAAATGTTAAATATAGCATGTCAACATATTAAACCCTACCCTGCTGTCCCCTAAAGACAGCTGAGCACACATGAAAACAGTAACCTTGGAGCCTGCTGACTCCAGTTCAGGAAAGAAGGATAATTATATGCACAGGGGTAACTGAGGAGTCTGACAGTTTCTAGTGCAGCCCAGTTGGTTTTGGCCCAAACTCAAAGGGTCTGCATGTTTATGTATGGATTTCAGGAAAACAAATGTCATAGTTAACTACTTACAAGAGTGCTTAGGGAGAACCAAGTATCATTATCCGTAAAGATAATAGCAAATTCCCCTCATGAACCCATTTGTGCCAAACAAGTAACTTCCCACACGTTCTCCCAAGCTCTTACGCCACCGTGCCACAGTGGAAGTCGTGCAGCTCAGTCCCACCACAGCAGTTAAAAGAATCCCACACTGTAGTCCATGCTTATGGGTTTCGGTGGCATAAGGAATTTAAGTGCAGCCTGGAAACTGCCTTCTGCCCTCCCCCAGTGGCACTGCTTGTATCCTGGAGGAAACCAAAACCAGAACACTGGCTTCTAGAAGGGGGCAAAAGAGGAAAGTTCATCTGTTTGTTCAGAAACTTGTTCCTATCCAAGCAATAAAGCAAACCTAATTGATTTTAAGGCAGGCAGGATGTCCCAGAAATTTCATTACCTTGCTGAATTGGCTGCTGTGTTATTAATGTTCACCAGACATACTGAGGGTGGGGTGGAAAAAGGGAGAGTTGGCTGAAAAATGTCTGCTGGACAAACAAAATGAAGGAATCTTTTACTTAATATATAAAATAATCCCTGTGTAGGAATTCTATGCTTAATTTCCCTAGGTTTGTTGCATACTCGTTCTGCCACCTGCTGCCCTGGCATTCCCCAAGGTTTCAGGAACAGGGATTACGCCGCGGAGCTTTCCCAGGAATGAATACTGCATGACTAAGAACAAGCATCTAATAGCCCAGTGGCCTGGCCTGTCCAGAAGATAGGAAAACTGGTTCTGGAAAACTGCTCGCTTGAATCCTTTTTAACAATTACATTATCACTCCACGTTCTGCAGAATACCACCCTTGGGCCTCGTGGCCCAGCGCCTCTCAAGAGGTGCCTTTTCTCTTGATGGGCAGGATTTCCAAGCAAGGATTAGCACTCTGGCTCTAACATCATGGAAGTGGGATGTAAGGAAATATCTGTCAGACTTTCACCACTGCCCCAGCTCCTCCAGGGAAAGAAGGAGAGAAAGTAGAGCCAAGAAGAGCATCTTCAGGAGGTCAAGTGACTAAAGAAATAATTCATTCTAGCTTTTGAAAGAAAAAATTGTGTTCACTGTGCAAGTCAGAACAAAATGCAGATTATTCCTTGAACACTATTGATTCTGTAGGGTTACAAATTGTGAAAAGCAAGGAAAGCTTGGTTTTGCACTACTTTTCACCCAAATCTATGGAACAACTGTGTGCTTTCAGTAGTTTCCTGGGGCAGAATTTCACCTTTTTTTTAATACAGTAATATGAGTAATATGAGGATTTCTAAAAGTGATTACTGACTTGGGAATTTTTGGACCTCCAAGTTAAGCTTCCTTAAAAAGTGCTGATTTTCAAAGTGCTGATACCCAATACCTCCTGACAGAACCACCTTATTATGACTGAAATGGCATCTCAAGAACTGAGGCACCTTTATTCACAATTCATTTCTGAAAGTGGGTATAAAGCAATTATACAAGAACATACGTGTGTAAAACTATAGTAATTTATTCAATACAGTGCTGCTACATGTAGGGTAACTCTAGATGCCTTCCCTTAACTGGAAACTGCATGTCTAGCTGAAAGATTTCTCTAACTTTAAGAAAAGAGAATTTATCTAAAGAGGACACAGATATCAGCAACAGAAAAATACTTAAAGGACATCACAGACACATCCCATTTCATTCATTGACTTCACAGACACACCCCTATTTATATCACACTTCTGTTTCAAATTACTTTGTTTTTAATAACATACACTAATGTTTACTTTAAGGTTGGTTTTCCTCACTGTAGATTTAGTTCTTCTGCTTAACTAAAACAGAATGAGTCCATGGCTTCACATGCAAGCAGAGTGACGCACCTGATAAACTCAGGAACGGAGTAAAACTCTGCTTTGTTTTAAGCAGATCATAATATGTTTTTTACAGTGGAATTTTAAAGGCTTGGAAACAACATTTCACATGCTTGTGATCTACTCCTTCTCAAACAAAATCAGGAAAAACTCCGTTTAATATCTGAATGTTCTTTAGGAAAACTGCTCCCTCTTTCCACCACCAGAGGAATGTTCTTAATCCTTTTTAGCTGACTTTGTGCCTCATGAAGTAGCACAGAGCCTGGTTTCTGCCCTTTTCCCTTTGCCAGCTCCACCTCTCATGTACCTCCAAAGCAATCCAGGAAATTTGTGAGCAGCTTTGTATTTTGCACACACATGTAGAAAAGGAGAACTCATTACAGACCAGAATAAGAAGCAGAACATAGAGAACCTATAAGAGCAGCAGCAATAAGAGTATGTTTCTATACCACTGTGCAGGGTCTTTAGAAGCGAGTCCAGAAGATGTTTTTTCTAACTGCATTTGACACACTTAACATGCTGCCTGAGAGCCCAGAGGACTACAGCTGCTTCACAGTGCCTACTACTCACAGGAACAGAAGTGCCATCATTATAACTTTACTTGTAATGAGCAGAATAAAACAGGATGACTTCCTCTCCTCTGGCTCAAAAGCGAGAAACCTTGTGTTGTGGCAGCAAAACCAGGAGTGCCAACTTAAATGCATGAGGATAGTAATGCTATAGGAGTAAGATGGTACAAATCTCACATAGCAATTTTTCTGACAACTCTCTACTTTAATGGGCAGAAAATCAATAACATTAAGACTGAGGGTCACAGCCTTTGGAAATAGTTACATCAATGCAAAAACAGAACAGACAAAGCCAAAAGAGATTATAACCACAGATATCCCAAGGGATAAATGAAATCATGGGTTATGATGTTTTTAAAAACAAAAAAAAAGTTATTCCCTCAATCAAACCCCAAATGCCTTGCCTCCTAGTTTTTTACAGTTTTTTTTTAATTAAGAGGTGAAGATTGCAGTCTAAAATGCTACTATTTTTCACCCAAAAACATGAAGTGTCTTAGTGGAAAGGGTAAGAATTCTCCTTTTTGCAGACATACTTCTGGAAAATTGGTACCATACCTCCTGCTCAAAGTTAAGCTTGCTGGTGCAGGCAGCAAGCTCCCACTTGCAAACAGTAGCTGCAGAAGATAGAGTGCTCCCTGTCCTAACAGACACAGATAAAATTTGGCACAAAGAGTGGAAAGGATGACAGCAAAACAATCATGGCAGTGAAAGGACTAGCCTCCTACTCCTGCCCCAAAATGCCAGCGCAGGAAAGCACTTCAAGGATTACCCTTCATCCCTGTACATGAAATGCACGAAAAGCTCAAGGAACTTGTATGCCTGTGCCAAGTGGCCAACGCCAGGCTCTGCCACTCAGATAAGCCCATTCCAACACAGGGAGGCACTGGAGGACTGGCCAACTCCTAGAAAAGCAAAGGACACTGCCGTGCACCCCAAATAAGCAATTGGCTGCAGAGCACCAGGTTCTCAACACACCTGGCATAATCACAGGGGCTGAAGGACACAGCCCATTTGACCAAGCATTGCTGGTGTAGCTTTATGTAAATTTTCTTTGCTGTTAAGTTCTCACCTGTCTTGTCGGCATGTCGTGATATTGTAGAATGAGCCTGGTGTTGACGCTGTGACTCCATGTGTTGCCAAGGGCTGCTGTCACACAACCAGATTCCCTCTTCCCACTTCCAGAAGCTCCTGAAGATAAATACAAAAGAAATTGCATCAGGACTGCGCCACAGAGAAGGGGTCAGCATGGAAAATCTAATCAGTCATCTCAGGTCATTCTCTAAGATAGGTAATCACAATTGGTACTTAATAGATGGCACTTTCACGTGAATTTCCTACCTTTCTAATTTATTTATACAACTGCAGTGTGAGTTCTGCATCTCACCCTCTGATACCTAGACTGTGCCAAGAATTAAGGCTATGCAAGATTTGCAAAGAAGGGAGCCCCTTAGCTGTAAATACCTGAAATCATATGAACTTTATATAACCCTAAGGGAAAATGCATTTTGTTGCAATCAACAATGACAACATGTTTGAAAGGTCATGGAGAACAGGAGAGGACTGGAGAAAAGCCTAAGTCACTCCAGTTTTCAAAAAGGGCAAGAAGGAACTTCTCTGGAGATATTCAAAACACACCTGGATGTGATCCTGTGCAACCTGCTTTAGGTGAACCTGCTGTAGCAGGTTTAGTTTTAGTTGGACTAGAGATCTGTAGCGGTCCCTTCCAACCCCATTCTGTGATTCTGCAGCATAAAGAAGTGTTTCCAATAGTGCCATGATCCAGCTTGCTGAACCGCCATTGCACCTGAGCTTTCTCATGTTGAAATCAGAGACCTATACACACAGACATACACATATGCAGACAGGTAGGTGCCCAAGACCTTTATCTTTGCTTTCCACAAGCTCTGTGTAGGATGAACAGATAGATGGATGACTTGTTTGTACTTCAAATGACACTTCAAGAACAGAGTAAGTCAGAGAAACCAAAGAAATTCAGAAACAAAATCTGGGTATAGTAACAAAATGTGGATATAAGTGGTCACGTGCAAGTTGAAAATTGAACTGTTTTGGACAGACAGTCCATACTGTTAAAAAGCTGTGAATGTTGGCCTGAAGTTGAATGAGACAAAGTCAGATTTAAAGTTGGGGAACTTCCTGTCATCTATCAGGCAACAAAAAAAATTGCTTCCCAAGGACAGGCATGAAATCCTTGTCAACTAAGTCAATTAAAGTTAGATCAGACGCTTCTTCTGCAATACAAATTTGGGAGCACCCTTATGTTTCTGTCAAAACTATCAGTAATACAGCCATTAATGTTGAAACTTAAATTATAAGTACTAGGTTTTGGAAGCAGCAGTGGGCTGAGATAACAAAGTCACCTCATGGCCCACTGGAGGTTCTGGAAGATTCAGGTTTAAAATCCTTTATTGCTTTTACGTTTGCAAGGTTGTGGGGTTTGTTACATTTTTCCCCCAAATATTCCAACCAGAAACATAATTTATTCATTCACTAAAGCTTTTATTTTGGAAGAATATCCAGTAAAGGGTAAGATCAAAAGTGTTGTCATGTAGTAAGAATCATTATTTCTATCACTGCCTGTAGCTCAAAAGCAATGAGAAGGAGACTGTGTTAGACTGGGTGAGGCAGAGGAGAGCAGCAGGCTGGAGAGAAGGGCCTGGAATGATGGCAGTGCGATATGGGACTCAGCTGAGGACCTCAAACCGCCCCCCACCCAAGTAATTCAAGGTTCAATTAACATCAACTGGGTTTGGATTTGGTCTTTAAATGTTTAGGGTCTACAAAAGAAATGAGTGAAGCGCCTCAATTCAAGCCAATAGTTTGACAAGAGTCTGGACTCTGTACTTGTCTGAATTACTTCCCACGTCACGGGAACCCATTGTGACACACACAATACTCGCTTCTCCAGAACAACATCTGTTCTTGTCTGAAAACAGGCTACAGTTGTGCCATCCAGCAAGGATGGCTGCTTTTCTTTCCTCAAAACAAAGATATAAATATCTTGATATGCATCAAACTTCCACCTGAATAACTCACCACAGGAGCACCTAACTGGAACTTTCAGTATTAGGAATGCTACCCTGTTAATTAGTCTAACCCATCTCTATTGGGAAGGTGGATGTGCTGACAATAGTAATTTCTCTTCATCTACGTTTTAGATTTAGTTTGCCAGCTGGAGGAAAGAACACATTCAAGTGTTAAAGCACGGTGCTGGGAGGTCTGCATTCCATTCCCTTAAAATGACTTAAACCAAGTTCCTTAATTAAGTTCATTAAGTTCTACACACTTTTGCTTTTGTGCTTGTGCTAACACCACAAAAGTAAAATGCCATTACTGTACAGACAGGCTAAGGGAGAATAAAATACGTTGAAGCAGCTTTAAAGTCTTGCAGTTCTCTTTTTGTCATGTGGAATAAGCTGCAAGTTTCTCCTTAAGTCAACATTGTCCTTCTTTCCCACCTGCCAGAAAGGGGAAGGAATCACAAAATTCAAGTGAGGCAGCTGTGAGTTCTGGTGGGTGTGGAGGTGTTCCTCTCACAGCTGGTGGATCTGCATCCCTGTATGCAGCGGGGAGCCACCACTCCACACCACCAAGAAGCAATTCACTGCTTGGGGACCTCTGATTATCGACAAAAAGCCCAGACATTACAGAAGTAGCTACTGTTGGCATAAAACAGACATAAAATTCACATACAAACTTCCCTCAAATTATGTGTCTCTGCTATTAGCTAACAGAAGGAGTATCATCTTCTTGTTCCAATCCTGAGCCAGGCATTTAAGGGGTTAAATGTCTGGAGCCTGCTGATATTACGGAGATATCACTCCATAGCAATTCTTAATTCTGCATTCCTTCCAGGCCTAAAACCTGCCCCAAAGTGAACAGGAGTGCTAGAGGTGTAAGGCTTGTGGCAGAACAAGCAAGCTAATTGCTGTCATTTATTTTATTTTATTATACAGGAGAAAGCCTACTGTACCATACTGTGTCAGCCCCTGTCTGAAGAGGGCTGTTTGTGTGACCCACTTTCAGGCAAATCCTCTTCTGTGAAGTTATTCAAATTTATGACTCTGGTGCAAAGTAAGCCTGGAGCAAATTTACAGTGGGGACTTTTTACAGGGTGGAAAGGAATGCCTTACAGGAAAGGTTTCCATTTTATACGGGATCCTCCTGCAAGCTGATGCAGCAGGCAGACCGAGAGGCAAACCCATGAGAAGTGAACTAAGGGGGAAGCAGCGCCAGCTTTGCAAAGAAGTTCAAGGGCAGTAACAGCACATGCTTCATTCCTTCTCCTTGCTCTAAACACAAAAAGATAGTAAACGTCTCAGAGGAAGGACAGAGGATATGTTAAGAAAACAGATTTATACTCAAATGTGGCCTTAAAAAAACCCCGGACTTATCTTTTCTGTTATTTCAACCACTACTTAGTCATTAATGAACTGGACAAAGGAAATGGATAAATAATACTGTTCAAAGAGAGATATTTTTCAGCACACGTTGCCTTGTTCTTCCAAACCCTGATATTTTTGTGCATAGAGATGGGAGTATCAGACCAACCTTGGCCCAAGAAGAAAAGAGGCTTATAAGGGACTTTGGTCTCTGCCCAGAGGTTCCCAAGCTGTCCAACCTGAGCCGCTTCAGAGCGGTATGGAGCAAATGCTTATTCCTGCAGTGGAGTGGATTCTTCCACTGAGCCAGCAATGTGACATCAGCTGAGGGGCAGCAGTCCCCATCTCTCCAGCCTGCACAGCTCACGCTCCAGTCGCTGCTGGCGTGAGGGTTTCTGCTCAGGACACAGGAGATAGAGGGAGCTTAGAGACTAGGGAGAGGAAGAAAACAGGGCTGACAGACAGATTGGAGAAAGGTGGCAGATCTCAGTTTACAGATGCAGTATGTGGGAAAAGGGAGTGGGTGTCCAGAAGCAGAGGAATGGGATCCTAGCATGGGAAGGTGAGGGTGGGAAAAGACCTCTAACAGCCCCCTGCTTTACATATTCAGATCCAGCTCAAGTAAAACAAAGTGGTGATTTCAATTCCTGTAACCACTCCTCCCTTCCTCACGCAAAAAGGTCTAGCATTAAACCAATCTTCAAAGGGCACATCAGCAGACAGGCCAAGGACTGCACGAGGTACCTGTTCTACCGTCTCCTGTGAAATTGAGCTCTTCGGGGCACCGGCAGAGACACCGGCAGAGACCGTATCTGTTCTGGATGGCAGGCATAGAGGAACTGGCTGTCTCACTCTCGCTGAACAGCTGTCACAAGTGAAAATAAAGCTGCTTGTGGTCTGAGACAAATGCAAAGTAAATGCCTCTCCACAACCAGGGGAAAAACAAACCAAAGAAGAGAGGGTGATTCTTCACCCAAGGCCCACGGTGCTGTTTCCAAGCAGAAGAGGAGGCTCACACCGGGCTCTGCTGCCCTGGAAGGAGCTGTTGGTGGAAATGGGCAACAACACTTCGCCCTACTTAATACAAAAGGGCTAGATTAATTTTATTTGCTTCCCCCTATCAATGCAATTGAAACAAACCTTCCTCTTATCACTGAGATGAACGACACATATAGGCAGGAAGTGGGTTTATTTCACCTTCCATTTTTCACTGGAGGACACAGTAGGATTAAAGCTATTCAACTCAATGCTGATTCTGCAATTATTCTGTTGTGTCCAACCAGAGAATTACAAGTACAGACACGGTCTCAAAGACCTTCTCGTTCTCTACCTATAAGGAGGTACCATTTTAAAGATTAAATCCTCATGTAACCAAGCCCCAATTGTTGCAGATATGGCCAATACAGATTTATCATAAAGGAATTTCAGTTTCATTAGTGTCTCATTCTATGAAAATTAGGATAACTAGACCAGTGTCTTGAATCAAATAAACCAGACTTCTTAAAACAACATTTTTAAATGCAAGCAGTCCTTGCAGGCAGAATGTGATTATACTCTTGATTAAAAAAAATAACCTGTTCCTTGTTGGCATAACTGCACATTCTCATATGGATTTTTGTCTTTCCAGATGAAAGAGTCATTGCCTGGCAGGTTCATCCCCACCACTGGGCCCCTTTGCAATCTCTATCAATTTGGTAATTCAAAAATCTTTTCTCATCAAATGCAAAAAAGGGATTGACGCACAATACAACAGCAAAATAACGAAATAGAGAAGCAACCGGTCTGCAAATCTTTCAAATCTTAACATCAAATCATCTTGAGAACAGCCTGATTTATCAAAAAGGAAGAAAAAACTCTCCAAAAGTACAGAGTAAATATTTATAAAAACTACTGAGCTCAACAAAACCGGCACACCATGCAATAAGAATGAAAGTACTTTCCCTCTCGCTCAGGCTGTGCAGCTTTCTGCTTCGCTGGCAGAGCTCATAAAGATCACTGCTTTTCACCTGCATTGCATCTAGTCTATATTTTTGGTGCAGATCTCTAACAATGACACCAGAAGGGAGAGAAGAAAAAAAACCTTCAACCCCTAATCTATTTTTCCACCTTCACCTACTCAGAAAGTACAAGTATAAAAATATCCAATGGTGGAAAAACCCATCACACAGTAAAAAACAACCCACAGGACAAACTCATCTGTGAAGTAACTAACCACAGCGTCCTTAAACTCCCACGCACTGACTTCTGCTGTTCTCAGCCCTTCTCCTCAGCACTGTCTTTAGCCAAAAGGTGACTCTGATTCTCTTACCCTACGGTGGTGACCGTCTCGCTTTCTGCACTGGTCAGCCAAGGTACGTCCCAAACTCTCCCTGTCATATACTCTGCCTTCGCAAAACTAACAGAAAATGAGTGAAGATGAAAAAACCTGGTCCTTTACATTAAAGCCATGGCCCTAGTAGTAGACAGCTACTTAGACCACCATTTGATATCACCCACTTGAGACAAAGCACAGACCAAAGCACACATACACATGCACCCAGGTCATTACCAAACACAAATTACTGACTTGTAGGAAGAGACACTAAAGCTCCCTGTTCCAGCTGTACAGATCTGTTTCAGTTAATGTGTTGTGCAGGCACATCAACAGCAGAGTCTCATTCATCTTAGGATCATCAAAACTTACTTCCTTGAGCACACTGCTGCTTTCATATAGTCTTTTATTATTTAAGACCTATGGCAGAAAAACCAGCTGCTGCTGTAAGAAATCAAGCCTGGCCACAAAGCTAGCCAGGTAAAAATTCTAACTTTTAAAATTCTTATTCTCCTCCTTTTATTAAGAGAGGGAATCTGGCAATTTTACTCTCAAAAAAGACCTAGTTCTAAATCTGTGCAACACCCCCATCCTCACCCTGATAATTCCAGCTTATTTCAAATTTTAATTAAAAATAAGTAAAAATATTTTTGGGAATTGTTTAACAATCAATGATGGGTAACTTACTTATTCTTTTCTTTTAATAGTATAGTCATCAAAATATACTTAGCAAACAAACTAATTAAGTGCAAACCCCTACTAATCCCCAGTTAAAAAAAAACAGTTTCAATGGAAATGTTTTTTACCACCCCTAGTTCACAGCTATGCCACTGCTGCAGCTCTGAAGTGCCTACTAGAGACTACACTGAAAAGACACCATCATCAACAGACTGAAAATTGCCACTTATAGACTCCAGCTGCAAAGTTCCGATGGAGACAGCAGTGAATGTGACAGAAAAGGAATGATCTCCCTTCTTATTTTGGACAACATGGTTTATTTATCTCACATGCTCCAGACAAGTGAGTTTTCACACTTACAAAAAAAATAAATAAAAAAATTACATTTAGGTGTATCTGGGTACACATTCTGACATTCTGGGTGATTTTTACTAGGTCTGCTGCTTTTTTTCCAGCCATTCACTACTTCTATTGTGACAACTCCTAGGGCTCTCATGTGCAATATGCAAACCACTATACAAACAGAGAACAAAAAGATAGTTCCTGACCTAAAGACCTTCTTTTCATGAGAACTGCAGTTTAAGAGTCTCTTAGCTGCTGCTGATTATTCCCCACTTACAAGGAATCTTCCCTAAGGGGTGAGGGAAAATAAACCAAAATATGTGACAGGCCAGCAAAACTGTATATAAATAAAGACTTCCAGTATTTTCCATGAAACATTAGAAGTAATATCAAGTAAGTAATATTAACCATTATTCTACTCCCAAAAAAACAGCTGGGACCTCTGTCCAGGTCAAGACACAGGAAGGGTTCTCCAGAGAGTTGGACAGATGCTGATTTGTTTTTAGTTCCACAGCATTGTGCCCACTGTTACCGGTGTGTTCTGCACCAGAGAGTCTCATTCTCTGACATCGGTGAGTTCATGTTGATTCTGTTTTGAGTTGAGAGAGACATAGAGAGAGAGATAAGCACACACATGCTAGTGCTGAGACTCCTGTCTGCTGACCTAAAAAAGGAATTGACATTAAGAAACAAGAAAATCCAGCTGGTCTGATTTCTTGCCAGACAATCTACCAGCCATGACCAAAATGGTCAGGTCTCGGGAGATCTGTGGAGGTGGGAAGACAGCTGGTGGTTTACAGCACCTGAAACAGGGCCCAAGTCAGGGAATCAAGGAGCAGAGAGCCTTGGGAACAGATTCTTTTTACCAGTGTAAGCCTTCTGCCTCTGTGGCTTGACAACATTGGACAAAGTGATGAGCTTCTGGCACTCTCCCGGTGCTGCACTGGGAGTGCGAACAAACGAGTAGTGCTTTGGTGGGAGGGATGGTGAACACCAAGTAGAAGACAGTGGTTAAGTCAATTCTTTTCTGTAATCAAGGATAAATTCTTCATGCCTCAGCTTACCCTCCTTCCCTTTCTGTTGACAGTTTTTGAGAAATTCCCTCTCTTTCTAAAAACTAGAGTTGTTTTAATTGACACCATTTTCTTAGTATCCAGAGCTCTTTCCCACATCACTCACCACAAAAAAATAATGCAGTTCCTTCCATCTAACCTCTCCTATGCAGTCGCTTCTGCCTGTCTCTCCAAGACTAGAAAATAAAATCCCAAACCATTGACCTAAGGTGGGGGAGGGGGAGAACCCCAAACAACCTAGATCTGGAATTTTGCCTGTCTGCACATACACAGGATGCATAGGTTGAAAAACAAAGCTTGCCCAATCATGGCATCTGGTAATGCTAGGGCCCTCTGAACCAGAAAATGCTTTTAATTATCACCTCACCAATCATGCTAGAAGTTATTGCTGTATTTTTTTGGTTATGTTCCCTCAGGGAATTAAACAGATCATGATATTAATCAGAAGGCATGTAGGAGGGAGGGGGCAGGATGCTAGAATTACATGTGTGTAGGTCCCTTAAGGCTTGAATAAAGAACTGAGATTTAGAATCCCACTGTCAGAGCAACTGAAGCCTTGCATGCCGCAAGCCTCAGCCCTCTGACCTACACAGCCATGGTATTATTGTATCTGATTTTCCCAGGATGGTTAATCTCAGCTGCTGAACTTCATCAGTCTCTGCTAGTGTTTACCCATCATCTGGATTTGCCACTTCCGAACTTTCCAGGCTAGAACCAAATGAGCCAGCTGTCACACTCCTCCTTGACAGGGACAAAAAAACCCCTCAACATAACAGTCTGAAGTCTGGAAGCCTAAATGGCTAAATCCCAGAAAGGCAGAATAAAACCTAATACATCTTGGGGGAGGAGAGGGAGATGTTAGCTCTGAAACTGCAGTGAGTTTCAGAATGCAGCTCACAGCAGTATGGTCACATTAGGATGCTGTGGCCAGAGACACAGACTGTATTCTCATACTCTACATTTTTTTCCATAAGATATGTTCTGGCAAAGAAACGGTGTCCTGGCAGCTTAGCTCTCGTAGCCACAAAAGTGACAGAGTGCAGGCAAAAGCAGCAGCAGCCCAGGCAAGGTAGGAGCCAGTCTGCAGATGAACCTGAAATTACGGTTGAGAGTCAGGGCACAGAAGGGTGAAGGGGGCGAGAGTCGAGTTGCTGTCCCACACTGAGTTCTCCATCCAAGAGGCCAATAAAAGCACCAATTAGTGCTAACATACTGAGGGTGTTTCTGACACAGCTGTCCATTTCCCAGGGAGGAGGCTGATGGTATGCCGACACGGCAGACAGAAAAGGACAGTAGGTGTGTGCAAGTTTGCTTTAAATGGGCAGGGAGGTAAAATATACTTGGTAAATATATTCTGTGAAGAAGCCACAGAGAGCTTCGTGCTGCTGCAGCCAGGTCACTGTCAGAACCTGAGTTTGCTCAATTAACACTAGCACTGAAATTCAGCGGTGGACCTTCCTCAATATACTCAGCATAAAAAACTTCAGCAAATAACAATTTCTGGTCACAGCCTAGTTCCATGGATTTGAACTAGGGAATTAAGTTATCTGTCCTTTTCACTCCTGAGCACAGGGATGTTTCAGTAGTGGTCCTCTCTCGGTCATTTTCAAATTCAGCAAGTGACAATTTCTTGACATAGAGGGTTGAAATATGCGAGTCCAGGGTGGGTTGTTAACCTCAATGACTATGTTTAGTAATCAGTGTTAAATTGTACCTCAAGGTGAGATTGTTTGTGTATGCAGACCGAGCAAAGTGCTTTACGTTGCGTGATGACCATCGTCATTTCTCTGAAATTTAGCCTTCAGTGTTCTTAACGCTGGTCCCATAGTTAACAATTACAACAATTCCCTCTAGGTGTAAATAAATGAAACAATGCTCTTTCAGCCTGCAACATGGAACAGAGGTCAGCCAAACATTTGGGGGCTAGAGATGACTGTTTGCAAATTACAGCTGTTCACATCTGGTGTTCGGATTTAGCCAACCTCTTAATACTATCCATCACAAAGACTAAGCTGAAAGAATGTTTTGGTTGTATGATTAGGAACATAAAAGCTAGGAAACATTACATGTAAAAAGTGCTATGTGAGACCTTAACTCTGCCTAGCAAACTCAATTATCCCTCACAATGAATATCATCAGGGTTGATTGTGGCATTTCTTAACCGGTATTTAACCACAAGTCTGCGTTTGCCAATATCGGCCTCGCGGGCTGCGCTGAGGGGCCGTGCCACAAGCTGGAGGCCGTGATGGTGTCCCATCCACCTCTCTGAAGGAGTGCCTTTTGGCACAACCTGCACACACACCGAGCAGATGCATCCCAGTGCTTGGGAGTACCTTCACGGCATCTGTTAATTGGGCACTTTCACTTTTCTTTGGGCACAGCCAATACACCCACATATAGAAGACGTCTTCCCTCTCGTTGTAAGACGAATGACAAAACGTTTTAGTACAGGCAGAGACCACAGCGGCTGACTGTTCAGAACATACACGTTTATGTACTTAGACATATTAAAATGACCGCAGATTAGAGGGGTCTGGCTTCACTCCCTGACTCACACAGACCTTCCAGGAGGTTCTCAGCAAAGTCAGTCCCGCTCTTCACGGCGCAGTCCCCCATCCTGGAGCAGTGGAGGTATATATGCTTTTTTCTTCATCTCAGTCTCAAAAAGGAATGACTCGCTTTATCTCAAACTAAGCAAATAAGTTCAATTTTGGACGACAACCAAGACTGGAAAATTTCAGCCCGATAAGCTTTTCTGACTGAAGACAGAGGGTTAGAAGGGAAACAGTTATACAGCCTTAACTATAGGAGGTTCCTTCCGTTCCTGCTATAATGCAAAATATTCCAAGATGTGCCAAGTTTTCACTATAGTCTGCATCAGGCAGCGACAGGACACTGAAGGGCTCTGTGGAGAGTAATGCATAAATCCAAAATGATCTTCTGACTGCAGTGACTATTCTCTCCTGACATGTATTACGTTTTTAAAGTCAGTGAAAAATAAGAAATTGCAAAATATCACTTTTAATCCTTGGACTACAAAATGGTTGAATCCTCTAGAGGCCAGTCAGGGCCAGAAACAAACTTTTTTTCCCTTTTTCCCAGATTTGGGGTAGGTAGGGGGGAGGGCAAGGGGAAAGGGAGAGAGCAAAGAGTGGTTGGTTTCAAATAGCAACATTGTCCAAAAGGGTGAAAGGGAACAGATGGCCGTGGAGAATGCAGCCTCAAAGCCCTAAAGAAAAGGGCTATTTTGACAGATCTTGCTGTTTCCTATTCAAGCATGAACACTCTGGCATGGAGAGTTAAGACGATACAAGGAACAACCTCTGTTCCCAGCAACTGACTACGGGCAACTGGCCTCTGAAGCTCTCTGAGAAAAACAACATGAGACAGACAGACAAACAGATATGGCAACAAGCCCAGATCCCAGCCACCAGGAAAGGGGGGTGGAGGGGGGAAAGGAAAGAAAAAAAAAACCCAACCCAGAAAGGCTAGAAACAGCTGCCTTTTCTTGGCTCCAGCGCAGAGCATTAGAAAGAGCTTGTCCAGCCTCTCTCATCTTCCTTTTCAGTGAAACTTCTTGAAGGGGTCACCCTCAAGCTGTTGGTCTTTGCCCTGAGGGGAGGTGAAAAAGAGGACAGAGCAGAGCTTGTCTGGCTCAATGAAACCTGCTTCCTTTAATCACAAAGATCTCCCTCCAGCTAACGAAGAGGAACTCTAAACATAAAAAAAAAGCATAATTAATGCTGGATTTTTGCATGCAAAAAGGTTGAGAAACTTAAAGTTGCGGCTCCCACAGTACGTGTAATTTGTTTGCATAGTATACAGCGGCGAGCCATTGTATCTGAGGGCACGGGGAATTGTACTCCCTGTGGGAAACACTGCTAATGTGTGTCCTGACTTTTTCTACCATTCCTAACCAAGAGAATGAAGGAACAGCTGTTTCATTCACCAACTCCGGGCACGTACTATCCGATAGAGATTTCAGTTTTGAAGGGCAGCTTCACATCCACACCCAAAATTCAGAGAGAGAGCACAGCCATTAAGTGTAACCAGACTTCACTGTTTCCAAAGACCAAATAGTGAGGGATGAATCTGAATTTATGAATTTCTTTCTGATTTATGCACCATTTTCATGTTTTAGGGCAGAGCCTGATGCACTGTTTCCCAACCTGTGCCTGCCCACAGGCAGAAGCACTGAGCGACACCTTCCCTTTGCACTGTAACCTGGACCAGGTACCAACAGTAGTTCCATGCAGAAATTGGAGGGAGGAAAAGACGGGGCGACTGGTATAATCATTAACTATCTTCACAATTCTTCCCCAAGGCGGGGAAGTAGCTATCATCCCAGTTTTAATGTCCTCCTTTTAAAAAAATCATTGAAGGAAAAAGATAATAAAGGATTGTGGGTGTTCACATGCCAGAACTCCAAGTGAAGAAATGCAAATGCTACATACTGATCCTATCTGTGCCTTTGTTCCCTCATCTGTGAAACAGCATTTGTTAACTTTAGTCAAGAAACAGTAAATGTGTAGAAAGAACAGACAACAGCAACAAATCACCTTGAAATCCTCAGGCTCTAAAGCAATCCAAATTATTATCAAAACCACAGTTTTCTACAATATGTAAATGGTTTGGGATTTTTTGTTCCACAAAGGATAGCCAATGTAGTGATTACTAGCTGTAATTGTTAATTTGTAACTAAAGAGATAGGATCTGACTAGTAGAAGTAGTCAAACAATAAATAAAATACCTTATTTAGGCTAAATCAGATAAAATCTTTTCTTCTTAACCATGAGCTTCCTGAGACTAACTGCCCCAGGCTATACTTATTAAGGGAATCTCAAATGTGGATTATTGGCTAAGTATTAATGAGCGTTGAATTTGTTGATTCATCTTTCTTCCCTATGTTTCCTTGAGTAAAGGCAGCTTGGTATAGTTACCCCACAGTTTTCATTCTGCTTGACTTCTAGTGCCCGTCTCCTCTCTCACTGCCAGAGCTCACAAACTGATTCTGTCTTTCGTGTTGCAGGACAGGTGGTCCCTCAGCATATTCCCACACATTCCAAATATTTTAAGTGTTCCACATCTGTTGTCTAAAACATTTTTAGTTCCCTGCAAGAACAGTAGGAGATGAAAACAAAAAGTTATATATAACATAGTAACTGACCTTTTATGCCACACAAGCTCTCTGTCATTTCAACAAGATGATGAATTTCCAAAAAGAGCTCAACCTTCATTCGTTATAGTATATAGCTATTAAAAATTCTTACAGAGAAGATAACTCGAGAATTACAGAGCTGTAATAGCTCTGATGATAAACCTGAGTGTGGATGTGCTTTTTTTTAAACAGTGTTTGCTCATCTACGGGAAATTTAAAAAATCATACAATGAAGGTGATTTACACATTTTCTGACCGCATAAACCACTCCATCTGCTTTAAAAAAAAAATAAAAAATCTCCCATGTATTTATAAACAATCTGGGTTTACAGCAGGTAGGGAAACAATCAATGCTTTTAATTTTTGTTGGTTTTTTTTTCACTACAAGAATGAACGTGATTGGATGTACTCTAAAAACATACGACTGCAAGTAACTCTCAGTGATGAAGCAGAGCCACTGGTCAAGATCTGAAACCAGGAAATTAAAAGCACTAATTGCATCTCAACTACTGAGCTGCTATTAGGAGGCGGACAATGACTGTCATTGGGATGGGTGGTGAGGGTTAGCATTTCTGCTCTTGCTGGAAGCGTTCCGAGGTGGCAGCAGCTACCAGCCGTTGGGAATCTGGTTTGTGTCTCGGTGTGGAACTGGCATGTCTCACTTTACCAGCACTGCAGCTCCACTGGGTACTGGCTCGTTACGGACTGTGACAGGAGACTGTCCCCTGCTGCATGACCAATGTCATTTCCAACAACATAATGGCATTCCTTCACGTACTTTGCCAGCGTGACAACACACTTCAGCTAGGAGAGCCGATGCCTCATCACATGAGATATTAGCAATACAACCATGATCTCCATAGCTATGCAATATAAACAAACGCACTCTGGGATTTTTTGTTGGTTTGGGTTTTTTTTCTAAATGAAAAAGAAACTCTATTCTGAGCTACAGCGAAATGTTGCAGGGGATCTCTATGTGACAGACCCAAGACTATACCCCAGGGAAAATGATGCCACTGTGTGACTATGTTCAAACAAAGCACTGTTGGAACATACAGCAAATGCCTTGGTACTTCCCATGCGGCCAGGACTGAAACTCAAACATTTAAGCAAACCTGCCTCAACTAATTTTGAAAGACAACTACTTTTGTCCAGCCCTAAACCAACACTGACTGCAAGGCACAGTATCTTGTCAGTGCATAACAGCGTGACACTGGATGTGAATGACGATGTGGACATAGAATCATAAAATCCTCTAGGTTGGAAGAGACCCTTGGGACCATCGAGTCCAACCATCTTCCCTACATTACAAAGTCCTCCCCTACACCATATCCCCCAGCACCGCATCTAAATGGCTCTTAAACACATCCAGGGATGGTGACTCAACCACCTCCCTGGGCAGCCTATTCCAATGCCCGACCACTCTTTCTGTGAAGAATTCTTTTCTAATGTTCAGTCTAAACCTACCCTGTTGGAGCTTGAAGCCATTCCCTCTCGTTCTATCATTAGTTACCTATGAGAAGAGACCAGAACCAACCTCTCTACAGTGTCCTTTCAAGTAGTTGTAGAGAGTGATGACATCTTCACTGAAAACACTACTGCCATGGAAGAGAAGGATTTTAGCTTTCTTTTAAATCACGCAAAACTCGGTCCCTCTCACCATAAACTCCAAGAGGCCTCCAACACCTGATACCACATCACGAAGTAGAAACACGAGAGGGGGGACAAAGGGACAGCCATGGTGAGGTGCATCAGCGGGAACCACTGTGGGAGCCTGAGAGATGAGAATTGTGGGAGTTTCACTTGACCTGCAAATCCTACCTGTCTAGAAACAATTCTGAAGCAGAGATGTTAGCATGCAAGAGGCTGCCAAAGACTGAAAGATCACTGAGAAGTTAGAATAAAAATTACTTGCAATTACATACAGAGATTCATTTCTCCTTTTTGTTGTGGAAAGAATTTCAACAGCCAGGAGGATAACTTCAGAAGAAAATTCAGCATGTCCAAATGAACTCATACAGTGGATTTCTATGAAATACCTGCTGACAAGACCTTTTATTTGTGAATACACTTTCTAAACTTTTAAACTATATTGAATACTTCTAAAGAAAAAAAAATAAAGTAAAGGTTAATATATTTTAACTGGTATTACAGGAGAGAAAATATCCACCCTGTTCTCTTCTGAATCCAGAAAGATCCGGTCTATATTCCAGTATGTCAGAGGATGACTTTACACAAACAGAAAAGCTTCAGAGATATACACTAGCCCCTCAAATTGCCCTATTCTTTCTGCAATCCATACAAAAACTTAATTGTGGGCATCTCTCTAGCCTGCAAGTGCTTCAGGCAGTCAGCAAACACTTAGGCAGAAAGTACTTGTATGCAATTACGTGATTACTGTAAACCCAGGATGCTCTCTAATGACCAGTGCAGTGCTTCCCAGGTAAGCTCAAGCTGGCCTCAGAGCATGAGGAATTTGCCTGGCACCCAAAAGTAATTTCTGATACCTGAGAGATCAGCTGGGTTCTCTCACAAAGTTTTGGACAGCATCACATTCTGGCTGGGGTTTCATTAGCTCTTCCCTGTTCTACCAGTTACGTTTTCTGCAAACTAGTTACGTTTCAGCAAACTTTGCTGAAAAGCCCAGTGGTCCAGAGAGCAGCAGCAGCTACTAAGCAAGGGACAGTCTTTCCTCAGAAAACTACATTTGATCCTGTTTCTTTGCATGATGCTGCCACAGTGATGTTATTTCATAAAAGATAAAAGAAAATATTTTTAAGTCACTGATGATCCCATAGCAACATCAAGAGTGTTAAACTGGAATCTGAACAGTGCGGGGGGTTGGAGAAGGAATCGGGCAGGCTCTGCAGTCCTGGCAATCTCCAAAACTTGCCAAAGAAACCATACGAGAAAATATCCAAGATGTACAAATATATTTCAAAACATCCCGCACTGCCATTACTCAAGCACACTTTGCAATATTCTGTGTTTTTAAAGCTTCAATTTCTGTAGTCAAGTTATGGATTATGGAAAAAACCCCATGGCTTCCTATGCTGCCTCCTCCCCTCTCCTGCACCAGGCATAAAGACACTTCTCTGTCATGAGAAGTTTGAGAGCGACTTGAAAACAGTTGTTATTGCATCCCCAATGTTTAAGAGTCAAGAGGCAAATAAAAAGATCTGCCAAATATACATCTCTTAAACCTCAATTTTCTGAGCCAAATCTGGAAGGCCAATCCTAATAATCAAGTCTGGCAATATTGATGCAGTTATAGCAACTTCAGGTACTAGATTAGTCAAACTTTTTTTGTTGTTTCAATTTAAAATATGTTATATGCATGTTGCATGCATTGTCACTTGACTATGCATTAACATCTGAGGTTTCTATGTATTTTGAATCTGTCTAGCTCCAACACAACAGATACACAAACTCTCTATATCTGCAATGAATTGCTGTAAATCTTGTGTTTTCTGTATGTTTCAGCTGAGAGCAGGTAAGGCCACAGGTACCTCCAGGCAGAGGACTCCGTGCTTGTGTCTTATTCCTCATGCTAGAAACTTCCAGGACTTTAAAATGTATTCTCATATTGTAGAAGACAGACAATACGCAGCTGTAAAAATAGCCAAGACAGCAATTCTCCAGCCTCCTGCAACTCTAGAATGAGCTGCCAACATTCACAATTTTTCATTTCTGTATGATTTTTCAAAACTGAAGGCAGACGTCATCTCGTATAGTAACTTTACTAAGTTCTTTCCTGACACTATCTCTGGAAAGACAAGTGGCATCTACAAATATTCCTTCAATTTTTTTAGCACACAAGCAGATTATTATTCATGTAAGATGGTTTGGTCTGGGGTCTACAGTACCTTCAACCAACTTAGTCTGACACTTTGTCCCTTCACCCAGGTCTTTAAGCAAAACATTAAACAGCATTAGCCCCAGTAGCGACCACTGAGGAAGGCCACCCGCTGTCAGGTGGAATTTGAATGATTGATGGCTACTCTCTGAGCTCATAGGTCCTGTTAGTTTTCCACTACCTTGTAGTTCATCCTTCCAGTCTACTTCTTTCTTGCGTCTTATTCCTCATGCTAGAAACTTACACTTTAAAATGTATTCTCGTATTGTAGAAGGACAACAATAACTGCTACAAGGACTCTACAGCAGACCATGTCAAAACGACTTCCTAAATGGAAGATTAAACCACACCAGCTGCTCTGCCCAAATCCACCAGGCCTGTCACCCCATCATACAAGATAATCAGACTGGTGAGATGCAATTTGTATTTGGTAAATCCAGGCTGGCTGCTTCCAATCACCTTCTTACCTTTACATGCTTGGAAACCTTAAATGAGACTACCTATCCTGGTATTAATTCCAAAAGAATTCTGTGGTTTTGATGCCTTATCACAGAATGAAAAAAACAACACCTATACTCCAGCTAAACGTAAATATCTGTTTAAAATGCTGATAAGTTTGATAGATACTTAACTAAGCACAAATCGGTAACATTTGCAGGTAAAATAGCAAACTGTACACACAGGATTTAAGGAAAAAAAATAAACAAGAAGAAAATCCAACAGCTTGTTATGACTAAGTTTACTTCAAAACTGGGAATATCATGAGGGTGTTCAGGATGACTGGGTAGACAGAGATTAGTGGATTCAACGGACTGTCTATACAGTTACAAGAGAAAACCACATGCTTATTCTCCTTCAGCAAATCAATCTCTTGATGCATTCATGGATTTGCCATGGGAACTAAGCACATACCCTTATTCATCCATTTCTCTGTATATATTGTTCTTTAAAACAGAATAATTTGGGAAGCATAGCAAGATTGAGAGTGATGATCAGGTGTGTGAATTTCTGCACTCTCCTGTGCCAGAAAATTGGCTCTGCATTGAGACACTAAGTACTTTTTACACACAAGTCCAGATGCTAAGCAGACAGCTCCGATGCAGGTTTCCTTCTGCTCATCCTGCCAAGGATTTTGTAGCCTCCAAAGACGTTCAGGAGCTGTGATGGGATTGAGTTTCCACGCTTAGGTCAGTTCCTGGCACTAGCAGATGCAACAAATGATGTGACATACGGCATATGAAGTTTTGGTGAGACTTTCAGCTTATACCTAATAGTACGGTCTGCAATGCTCAGAATCTCCTACCTTTGACTAGAGGTCTCTGCTTTTAAAAAAGATCACAGAGGAAAGAGTCACGTAAATCCAAAGCTATAGCAATTATTTTGAATTTTCCAACCCCACATAAAAATTGGGCAATGTAGTCAGTGAGCAAAAAGGATTAAGTCTTCACACCACCGCTCGGAATAACACAGAGGAGAATGGCTTTTCCTAATAAAAGGATTGCACTCTCAGCCTAAAATGTTATTTTAAGGACTTACATAATGTCCTCTGCAGTTTCAATGGCATTCTTATCACCCACTTCTAGTGACAGTGTCTACAGGGCAGCAGCAGGGACCTCTGAGAGATACACTTGACTCCAGAGAGGACAGGACAGAAGTCAGCAAGTCCTGCCACTAACAGAGCATGTTCCCCAATTAGGATGTTACTGCCAGTGCCCCACTCAAGTGAATTGCTGGAGTTGAAATCCCACCTCCACAAACATGGTGGTTTGCCCCTCCAGTTCTTTGCAGACTGAGAAAGACTTTGCTAAATTAGTTATACAACAGAACCTCAAACGATCACACATTTCTGAGCTAGAGGCTTTTACGTTCTTTGTCCTTGCTTTCAAGGAGGCATCCATCCATAATCCAGCATGTCTGAAACAGCTTCTGAGGTCCAGAATGAAGACACTGGTTAAAAGCCCCACTCCAGAGGTAAACTACAGCCTAAAGTTCATCTGTGCAACTTCATCCTTCTTGACTTTGAGACTGCAGAATTAACCCCTAGACATTACAGTTTCACCACCTTCCACACCAAATGCAAAGAACATTACTTTGGACAGAAATACTTTTTAACGTAGATAGCCAGCAGTGTGGAGGTTTACATCAAAACCTCACCATAGGTAGACTGACATTATACAGACAGTTGTTCATTTGTGGAAAAAGGGAAGAAAGAGTAAGTTGCAAAAGACAAACACGACCTAATACAGAACTGGAAATCTGTCTGGTCTTACAATGATAAGCGTCACACAAAATTCGAGAAGTTGCAACTTGGGTTGAAAAGTAGCTGTGTTCATATAGATGAAAAGATGGTGAAAAAGATTTGCAGAAAGTACTATGTCACACTGTCCTAACTTGGTAATAAATAGTAGCATATGACACATTAAAATAGTACTACGTGACACATGAAAAAAATAATATATCGTTTTAGTCTCTTATTTTCACCAGGGGAATGGCTACTTGGCTGATGACTATGCCAGCAGCACCCTGCCACTAGGTCATGACATACCTCTGTCCTTCTATACTAGTGCTGCACTGGAACTTCCGAAGTAGAGGTCACTTGCTAAGCTACATATCCAGTGGTCTGAAACACATGGCAGTTTTCCAGTGTAACTTAATTGCCAGAAAGTAAAGCAAGTTTAGTCATTGACCAGTGATGTAATTCTAGGCATTCCTACTTCATATATACATTTAACTCGTCCTCTCCAAAAAACAATGTTGTGACTTCACTATTTATCTTGGCATCAATAAAGCCAATTGAATTCTGCTTCTGGAAAGCAACACCATGGGCAAGTACATTCAGCCTCATGTGACAAAAGAGAAATACAATGGGAAGACCATTTATCTCACATAGCAAAAACAGGTAACTGCTGCTTTTCCACCTCTTCTGGAGCTACCTATCCTACCTTAGGCATAAACTCTAAGATTTGGTTACATTACACTTTGAAACAATTCAGATTTCTTCACATTGTGGTTTGGAGTATGTAAAACAAATAACTTGAGTGCTGTGATGGTGTACAATCCCTGGGGAATTCCATATATGCTTCTCAAGCACAGCTTGTACCATGGTTCTGAGTCCTTGACTTTGAAAAGCAAACGAACAGGAACACTGATTAAAAAGTAGAACAACTATGATATTAACTTTGTTAGCAAATTACAGTATGATTAAAGATAACATCAACTTGACATACATAAGAAAGGACTAAATATGGACTAAGTAGCGTTTTAGTGATATGTGGCTAAGCAACTTGATTTTTTTCCTTTTAAAATCAACTTTGAATTTTGCCCTTACCTAAGCTTTCAGAGAAGCTCCACACCAGTAGAAAGTTTCTGTGACTTATAGGCTGACATGTGGCCTAAGTGAACTGAACGTACGATTCAGAGCTAACCCTCAGAACCATCTCACATTATACCCAATCTCATGCATAAAGTGTCAACAAAAAGTTGAAGGCATGAATAACCTGGAAAGATTAATTTCCCCTGTAAAACAAGGCTTGGGGAACTGGAAATCTGTATTTATTATCTGTACACTTTCAACCTAGGAGAAAAAAAGCATAGAGTAGAATTGCTCTTTGAGGATGCTGCATGAAGACAGATGGCTAATCTGCCACCAAGCCAGAGGACACCCGGAAAGTACAGAGTCTAGGAGCACTGACACTGTGTGGAGTTTCTGAAATAACAACACTGAATAAAACAAGTGTTTTTCCTAAAAGCAATGCCTGTGAACATTTTATAGATACTGGATCTCAGGTGAGTGATGGTTTAAGGAAGCTGGTTTGATTCATTCAGATATGAAGTGAATGTGCTCTACATATACACATGAATAAATATGCTCTAGACACATACATGTACTATAATTCTAAATCTAAAAACATTTGTCATTTAATTATCATGCTATAAACATGATAAAAAGGAAACTGTTTATGAAGTAGTAGTTAGAAAGGTGCCTCCTGGATATTGATCATGACAACGTTCTATAAACTCCATTACTGTCAATGGAGGTGCGCACAATGAGAATCTTTTTGCATGTTAGTATCTATTCAGACAACAAAAGCCTTCAGCCAGAAATGAGGAACGTCCAGATATCTGGTACCTACTGCAGGTCGATGATTCTTCAAAGTCTTTTATGTTGGTTCTAATGGATGTGCTTCAACTCCCCCAGCCAAAGAAGTTACTAGAATAGATTTATAATGGCTCAAACCAGAATGGACTGTTCTAACATTTTTTAAGGAGGAAAACTAATCCTCAAAACAATCTAAAAAAAATAATTAAATGAAAACAAATCATATGAAATTAAGTAACTGGTTCTGCAAGTGAGTAATAGGATTTCCATAACTTACTTTGAAACAATAAATATGCAGGCTTAAATTTTGACCTTGCTAGTATCATCAACATCGGTAAAATAAAGCTCATAATATGTGGTCAGCTCAAAAATAAGGCCATGTAACTATTTCACCATGACATTTCCCAAGTCACACAGTCAAAAATATCAAGCTACTACGGAAACACATGGCAGAATCTGTCAAGAACTCAAGAAATTCACCGTTTGAACTTAATTAAAAACAATTTATTGTTTATGCAAGAGCTCATGCACCCAAAGCCAGAAAATAAAAGCACTCCCTTGCACTTGCTCACTTTACAAAGTGGGGAATTTGGATTCAAAGCTTTGCTGCCAACTGCGGACTTGTATTACAGCCTTCTAATTTCCACCTGTGGATAGGTACATGCACCCAGCTTTTCCAGCAGGCAGTAGGATTTGTAGGGGTATCTGTGGTGGTGATTTGGGTCTAGTCACATAAACAGTTTTACATCTGTAGTTTCCAGCCATTTCTGGAGCCTACTACCAGCTTGCAGCCATTGCCAATCAACAGTCATACCCACTCAATCAAATGAATTACTTGTATACTCCACACTCCCAACACTGGCTATGCTGATAATATTTCCCAACCAAAGCTAGTAAAAAACCAGCCCCCAAACAAACCTGATTTTCAAAATCTATAAATAAATCTTCTAAAGACTAAGTGTTTTGTGAAAACGCATAGATGCCAGTAAATCTTCCTACAGCCACAGGCCCCATTGATACCTGCCAAGCAGATTTCCTGCAGAGCCCTGTTCTTTCCAGCCCACCCTCTGGCAGCTGTTCCTGCCCAAAGGAAGGCTTCAGACCAAGGGCCCAGCAATTCCAAGGGAACAGCTTAGGAACTGGAAGAATGGGGGAGGGCATCCACATTCACATTTTTTCAAGCAATATGTTGCAACTCTAAGCAGACACTTAAATTTTTGTATTGCCGTTCCAATTAGAAAGATTTTCTGACAACTCGGGAACTATTACACAACAGAAATATAATTTACCAGCCACTCCTATTACAAAGAACCACAGGCTTAATCCTTTACTGGAAAGCTGATCAGCTGCTTCTCAACTGGTTTCCCTTTTCCCTTCTATGAAATTTTCATTCTCACCTGGAGTCGTGCCGTAACTTTTAGTTTGGGAAGCTACCACAGAACTGTCTTCCCGGTCATCTGACCACTTTCCCTACTCTAACACCTCATCACTGGTGGCTGGGACAGTGCACAACGGCCTCTAATGCTATAACCAAATGTCTTTCAAGAAGGAAGAGGCAATTTGCAAGACAAATTTACATTATCGAAGGTCTGACAGAAGCTGGACGACGGCAGTATTGCATCTCTGACCCTTACCTTTGCCTACGAACAGACAGAGCATACCTCTAGAACACTTTAGAAAGAACTGGTACCTACTAATATTCCCTTCGCGCTTGACCCTAAATGTGGACAAATTTTGTACATGCAATATAGGGACAGCTATGGCTCAAAATGGCTCACTAGTTGCCATTCAAAGGTTATGGTGCCAAAGACAACATAATGCCTAGGAAAAGCTGCCAAAATTCTATATGGATACCAACAAACTTTACCACATCTAGAACTTTTTCTGAGATCTTGCCAGGCAAGGTTAATATAATCCTTATTTTAAAGGCAAGCACTGCCAAAGAAAAATAGATTACTTGACCTATGCTAAAATAAAGGCAAGGTTTGCATAACCAAGGTCTTGAATTTGGCCAAGACATGTTATATCCTATCTTTTGTGAGAAGTGCCACAGAAATTTCAATGAGTTCAAATGGTGAAAATAACAGACTCATGCTTCATGTGAAAGACAGCATTTAAACAAAACCAGTGCCTCTTTATGTCACTCCCAGCAACTGTCTCAATGCTAACCTGGCAGGAAATAAGATTATTACTGAACAATCAATGCTATTCTGTGCCCAACAAAAATTTATCATGCTGGTTTCAGCCCAATTCTACTTTATGTACTTTATGATATGGCAACATCAGAGACAGAGGCCCCATGGTCATTTGTCAGTTAACACTCAGAGCTAAATATAGCAAGAACAGAACTGTGAAAAATTGAAATTAGTCATTCTCTCTTGGCTTCTCTAGATTTTCTCTTCAGATATAGTGACTTATTTAAGCAATAGCCACTGCAACTTTGATGAAATTACAGAAGTTACAGAAGCAGTTTTCAAATGACAGTAACACACCTAATTTTATTAGTACAGTATCCAAATGCATCACTGTGGCGTTAAACCTACAAGAATACAACATATTTTGCTTTGAGTTTGTAAGTTCACAGTCGCTGTTAGATTCTTGTTTACAGAATGGAGGAGACTAGTATGAAAGCCATGGCCAGTGCTCATCTGCACCCCGTACATCCTAGTGTAAAGGCAGGGAGCCCACGCAGCCTTGAGCCAGGACATTGCCATTAGTGCAATGTACACCAGCTTTAGTCTTCTCTTTGACAACATATAGCAATAGCACTGACTTTGGTTAACATAGTTGTACGGTATTTTCTCAGTTCAAACAGAGAGGGTAAAATAGAGTAAATAAGAGACTGTAAAGGACTTTGTCAGACAACAAATGTGCTATCGTATCCAAAGCAAAATACATGTAGTGTATGAATCAATTTGGAATATAACGTTAGAGACTAAGGTAAATATTGGCTGTAAAAGAGCCAAAAGCGTCTTACTCTAACCATTATATTGTCTGATTTTTTCCTTCCTCGCATCAAAAAAGAAAAGAAACAAATAGCCAGTGTTTCTAGCACAACCCTAGTGTGCTCAGGCCATTGTCTCATTGTCTATAATTGCGAGCTCACCACCTTCAGGAACAAGCCAGGAGAAATACAAGTTCATTTACTACACAGATTTCTGCAGTGAGATATAATCAGAATCTTACTCATTCTCTTGTAAAAATGAGTGCTTTCTGGGCCAAACACAGCAACATATCAAACTCAAAACACATCAAATAGCCAGTGTTAATATTTATATCCATGTGAATAATGACCTCAGAATAGAAGAATCTCTCCTTTCCGTCCTAAATTTGGTGTCAGTTTCAACATCATACACCTGATCAGGCACAGCCAACATGGGTTCAGGAAACGAAAGTCCAGTGTAACACACTTGATATCCTTCTGTGATTAGGTCACCCACCTAGTGGATAAAGGGAAGGCAGTGGATGCAGTTTTTCTGGATTTTAGTAAGGCTTTTGATACTGTCCCTCACAGACGGGTTGCCCAACTGTGGGATGAGCAGGTTCACAAGAAGAACAGGGCACAAAGGGGTTTTAGTGAATGAGGCTACATCTCGTTGGCAACGAGTCATTAGTGGTATTCCTCAGGGTTCAATTCTAGGGCCAGTCCTGTTCAAGATATTTACTAATGACCTGGACGCAGGAGTTGAATACACCATTAGCAAGTTTGCTGTTGATGCCAAACTGGGAGGTGCTGCTGACTCTCTTGAGGGACAGGAGGCCTTGCAGAGGGATCTAGATAGATTGGAGCACTGGGCAATGATTAATGGGATGAAATTTAACAAGTTTGATGCCGGATCCTGCATGTGGGATGGAGTAATACCGGACACAAGTATAAACTGGGAGAGGAGTGGCCGGAGAGCAGCCCTGCAAAAAGGGATCTGGGGGTGCTGGGTGACAGCAGCCTCAATAGAAGTCAGCAGTGGGCCCTGAAAGCCAAGAGGGCAAACCCTATCCTGGGGTGCATCAAGCACAGCATCACCAGCTGGTCAAAAGAGGTGATTATCCCACTGTATTCAGTGTTGGTGCAGCCTCACCTCGAGTTCTGTGTGCAGTTCTGGGCCCCACAATTTAAGAAGGATGTGAAGGTCCTTGAATGTATCCAGAGGAGAATAACAAAGCTGGTGAAAGAACCAGAAGGAATGTCCTATAAGGAGTCGCTAAGGACTTCGGGCTTGTCTAGTTTGGAGAAAAGGAGGCTGAGGGATGACCTCACTGCTCTCCACAGCTTCCTGAGGAGGGGAAGAGAGGGAGGTGCTGAGGTCTTTTCCCTGGTATACAGTGGTAAGACAAGCGGGAATGGTTCAAAGCTGCCCCAAGGGACGTTTAGGCTAGACATTAGGAAGCATTTATTTACCAAGAGGGTGGTCAGACACTGGAACAGGCTTTCAAGAGAGGTGTTCAATGCTCCAAGCCTGTCAGTGTTTAAGACAGATTTGGACATTTTCCTTAAAACATCTGTTAACTCGGTCAGCCCTGAAGCAGTCAGGCAGTTAGACTAGATGATCATTGAAGGTCCTTTCCAACTGAAACAGTCTATTCTATTTTATTCTACGTAAATGAGATACATCAATGGAAAATATAAAATCTTGTTTCCTCACACAACAAAGCATTGGTATTCACATCAGTGTTCTTGAACCTTAGTAATTGTTTTCTAAAAACAATCAGCTAATAACTATGATTTTCTGTAACTGTGTTAATGTTTACCGCTTTAAATTTTATGATTTCTGTTTAAAGTCAATTTCTTTCACAGCTCCATCTTTAATCTCATCTGTATGTATGTATACGTAAGCAGATACGTAAATATTATTTTATGGATTCTGACCCAAAGTTTATTTGAAAACAGGACTGATGAACGTAAAGCAGAACTGACCATATCTACTATACCAGTTTATGCATTAAGTTCCTTTACACGCTCTCTGTATCACAAAATTCACTTCCTTTGATTGCTGTACCTTGAGGCCGGAATGCAATACCTGCTCAGCAGCTCTGCAGCTGTACTGTTTGGCTGCTTGGAGTAAGAAGCGAATCAAACTGTATTCAACGACTCATATCTGCCCAGCAGAAAAAAAAAACGGACTATATGTGTGTGCAGAACAACCCTGTGAACTCTGTCTCAAGGTGACTTGTTACACTGAGTACCTATCCTAAAAATCAGCAAAATCTTGGCTATAGCAAGACATTTACACCAATACAGTGTGATTACTAGCCATCTGTTATAGCAGTCAGAAGATTGGAGAGTTTGGGGGTGGGTTAGGTTTGGGGCCTCGGGTTTTTTTTGCCGGGGGTGGGGGTTGGTAGTGTGGGGGGTGTGTGTCTTTCTCTTCATTTTGTTTTTAAAGTAACTACAAGACAAGCAATTCTGCTACGTTGCTGCTGCTTCAAAGTCACAGATGCAAAAACATTCTGGAAAACCTAAAACAAAGTTCTTTCGAAAAATACAGAGTTTCATTCAAATACAATCACAACCAAATAAAGCCATAAAATCAGAGACTTCTCAAAGCACACCGTGGTGAGCCCTCCCATTAACTGAGTTTGCAATGAATTCTAACACACAAATTCTGTGTATCTTTTGGGTTTTCTGGCAAACACATTGTACAGTCTTGGTTATAACCCCGTGGGAGTTTTTCCACAGTAATAGAATTAACATGTTGCTTTTCTTTTGCTAGCATGAGTTTTTAAATGATTTAAAGACTCTTGCATCTCAGTTCTGCTTTCCATGTTAAACTGGCATATCTAACAGCAGTGGCTCACTGTGGAGGACACGCACCATTTCAGCCTTGGCTTGGAAGAATGTGTTGCTTGGGATGCACATGTTCTCCATTTGAGCAAACCACTGAAATAAATATCATTGAAATAAATATTTACCAACTCGGCTATAACTATTTTCCTTTAATACTGGGCAGTGCTGGACAACAGACAGGAATGTTAATGACTTGACTATTCATTCTTTTTATATGCCTCATTTAATTGATTAATGTCACATCAAATATACATGTGTGGGACTTGTAAGTCCCACCTGCTCCAGTACAGTAATCTGTTGTGTCTGTCCATTTTCCCAGCAGAAAATTACATCCCACTCTCTCTGCAAGGTAGAGCTATGATTCTTTCAAAAATGACAATTTAGATTCTTCTTCTGTAGCTAGTTCCCAGAGGTAAAGAAACTGCAGCCTTAAGGGATCTGAAGTGTGGCTGAATTTTCTGACACTTCTAGTAGTACCTTCACTTTTCCTCTGCAGCTCTCCCACCCAGAACAAGACTATTTTTTCACTAGCTTCAGTGGGGTTCCACAGCAAAGTAAAGCTTCCCAGTGTCTATTGTGCCTGCTGCCTTGTCTGAAATTGCTTCTAATAAATTGACTTCACTGTTACTCAATAGCAAAAAATCTCTATTATTTTTTGTGCCATAACATGGTGGATGTTCCCCTTAAAAGATTTTATCAGTGATGTAATTTCCTAGTACAAAACTGCTTCAACGCATACGGGGTGGAGAGGGGCAAGGGGGAAATAAATTGTCTGAGATCAACACCAAACCTTGCCTCATCTCCCAAGGGTGATGAATCATGCACCCTGCTCAGAATAAACATATCCACAGTGAAGGGGACTGTTGGATGGATTAGATGGAAAACACCCTAACTGGAGCATTTTGTTTGTCTGTAGATGCCAGCCCAATGCATAAAGAGAAAAAAGAAATTAAGTCGCTGCTCTGTGATTCAGTTGTTGCCCAAGTATATGTCAAACACTTGCACTAAAAGCAGGTATGTTTTTTTTCCCCTTTGCAATCCAGCTTTTAAAATATTCAGATTACCATTTGTCTTTGCACTGTGAACATGTCATTGCTCTCCATGGTATAGCCAATAGCCAGTTAACTACCTAGGAACGCATATTTTGCACAAACATTCACTTTATATTTGGATGGCTTAAGGAAGAAGATACACCAATGGCAAGGGAGGAGAGGAGGAGAGAAAAAAAATATTGTAGAGTGAAGCCAAGACTGAAATGGGGTCAGCGGCAGGAAGCGGAGCCGGGTGGGGAGAGCTGAGCTCTGCGACAGCAGGGAATGGCAAACTGGCTGGAGCTGGCAGAGCATCATGAGAGGGAGACAAGAGAGCACAAAGCCATGAGCACACTGCACTCTGGGTCATGTGAGGAAGCCGTAGGATAGACATTATAGCATCATCAAAACAGTGAATTTTAAATATTTGAAAATTGGACTGGGATGGAATAATAATACCGCAAAAAAATGAACTGAGTACTGATCCACAAGTCATCACATCTGTTACCTCCCATCTGCCCAAAGACAAGTCCAAAGGTCTCTCAGTTGAGACTGCGTAATTTATAGACAGCTCTAAGCTACTCTTATGGTTTCCTCCTGGGGAAAAGATGCTAGTGTACCAGCTGAAAAGCACAACAGGTAAAGAAACCTTGAAATTTCATCTTGCAAAGAACAGTTACACATTTATGTACTGCACCTGTACTCCGTAAACCACACTAATTTTTTATAAGTTTCTGATAGTTTTTTATTACACTGTGTTGATCATGTTCTGTAAGAACCTCTGTGGAGGTTTTTGTAGTCCTCCTTTATCAGCCCTGAGTGCTGGAGAAGGATCTTTTCATGTTTTAACAGGGCTGTGGAGATCAATCGGAAGGCCAAGTATATCGTCACTAAATACCTCTCCATAAAGACAAATGTTCTCCCAGGAGATCCTCCCGTTTCAAGACTACTTCCTCACTTCACCTGAAAAGCAAACAATAACCTACCTTCTCAGATGGAAAGCTTGTTTTCTGGTAATATGATAAAAAAACCTTTCCACAAGTCTAGTTCACCTATCAGGATTAGAAAATAAAATACAAATAATTTTCCCCACTTCTGGATGTTTTGGCCTGCTAGTTCACAGAAGCACCTCATGCCTTTGCTATATGAACTTCACCTGTACACCCAAGGACTCAGCCTGGACACCAGAGAAAGCCAATGAATCCAGCATACAGCTCTCCATACCTGCTGAAAAAAGCCCTCCAGTACTCAGAAGAAACCGGGGTTTTTTTGTCCCAGTGCTTTCGTGAGTAAAATGTTACAGTTTGAGGTTGCTTGAGGTCTGCTTACACCCTGATTTTATTGTCTTCTTACATACTTTTAATAATCCATAGAACAGTTAAAATGGTGATTTAATTACCCAGACCTGAGAACTGGCCTTTTAAACAAGTTCATGGCCATAAAATGCTGTTCTACCCATGACTCTGTATCATTCAAACAAGGCCATGGAAAAGGTCATCTGCCAAAACCAAGAGGAGACACGCTTAGATTCCAACTTAATGGAGGCAACATTAGAAACTTCAGTAAGTCCAGGCAGGGTCTGAGGCAACAAATTAGTCACTTTTTACTGATTTACTGAATCTAAATCTCATTATTACTGCGATTTTTTTTAGTATTATTTCACATTTTAGAGGCCGTACTAGATCTAGTTAACTAATCTTTTGTGTTTTGCAAACATAGCAACAGGTTAGGCTGATGTGCCGGTGACTGCTGGAGAAGTCCATGTCCTTGAATCAACTGTAGCAAGAGGCAATCCAGGCTAAACGTGGGCTTTGAGAGTCAGAGCTCTTACGGTCAGAGAGTAGGAAAAACTTCATGACCAGCATCATCCTGTGTTCTTACTCTGAGACAAGGAGAGATCCAGTTTTCTACCTTGGAGCATAAACTCACTGCTGCACAGAAGGCAGCTAAAAACTTCCTATTTCAGGAAGGAAAGGAAGGAAAGGAAGGAAGGAAGGAAAGTTCTCCAGACTTAGAGGGTGGCCAAGGGGTGGGATTTCAAAGAATCAGGTAGAAGACACTGCTAAAAATGGTATCACACACTAGACTGACCACTGCTCCAAAGTCCTGCACCTGGGGAGGGACTCTTTATCAGGGAATGTAGTGATAGGATGAGGGGTAATGGTTTTAAATTGAAAGAGGGGAGATTTAGATTAGATTTTAGGAAGAAATTCTTTCCTGTGAGGGTGGTGAGAGACGGGAACAGGTTGCCCAGAGAAGCCGTGGATGCCCCATTCCTGGAAGTGTTCAAGGCCAGGCTGGATGGGGCTTTGAGCAACTTGGTCTAGTGGGAGGTGTCCCTGCCTATGGCAGGGGGGTTGGAGCTCATTGTCTTTAAGGTCCCTTCCAACTCAAACCATTCTATGATTCTAAGATACTGCTTATTCCCTTTCCTCTCCTGCTCCTTATAGCAGAGTAATGGAGAAGAAAAAGTTTTTTAATTGCACCTTTGCCTGCAAATTCTGTGACGGGACAGTTGGCAGCTTTGCCAGGGTGGTTGTTCTCACAGAGCATTCCTGACACACTCACTCAGCAAACATGCCCAAGTGGAGGTACAGGCAGAGCCTGCGCTCGGCAGAGGGAAGCTAAAGATAGTTGTCCCTCTCCTCTCCTTCCTTTCTGCGTTCAGTCCTTCTGCCGACTGACATTGACCAGATGGGCCCTAGGTTTTAATAGCTGTGTGAAAAGGAGAAGGGATGTCTCCTGATGTGCTTGCACTGAACAGAAAACCCACCTCAGGCTGGAAGATGCCAAGAGTTGCCCATTTGAAATATAAAACAAAGAACCTGGATGCTTTACATCAATGGAAGCTGCAGAGCGGTTCACACTGGAACTGTGCACACACACACACACACGCACAACGGGCTTCACAGCGCAAGTGAAGGGGCTTATTAGAGATGAAAGAAGGCCTCACATCGCCCCTTGTAAGGGACCATTGTCTCCCTTTCTGCTACAGTGTTCTGTGAAGCTGTGGGAAACAAATGACCTCCAAGCCACAGCGCTGTGTGCAACTGCAAAAGAAAAGGAAGGGGGAGGGCGAAGCGGTTTTGTGGGAGGGCCAGCGTCCTCCCTGTCCCGTCTTCCAACGCCATCCCCACCGTGCCATCCCTGCACACAGCACAGAGGTGTCTCGCATGCCTCCAGCTCCTGCTGCAGCCCTGTCAGCAACAAAACTGCAATCTCAGCAGAGAGAGCAAGACACCCTTCCTCACCAGCACAAGGGGTTTTCCCACCTGGCTGCCTGGCTGGTTACTTGAGCTTAATGGTCGAAGATGTGCTCCAGACCTCCTGCTTTTGAGTTGTACTTTTTCATACCAATAATAAGGAACGAAAAAATCCTGCTTCACTTGAAAGAAGGGTAGATAAGGATCAAAAAACAGAGAAACCAACAAGAAGTAAATGAAGCACTGAGGAAAAGGGAGCGAAAGAAGGATGGGTGTAGCACACATCTATAGCTGATGCTTATCCCATGTGCATTACTCTGGTTATGAGAGATGCTGAGAGAGGCAAAAGTGAGTAAAACAGTACCCAAGCACATGCATTCCCCAAAGCCTGATGAGCCACTTTGAATGCAAAATGCCTTCATTTTTTTCTTTCCAGTCTTCTCTTCCCTTTTACTTGCTCCTCATAACCTTCCTTCCAGTCATTTGATCAACCTTCAGTCTTTTTCACCTAAATAGAAGACCATCCTCTATTATATTCAACATTGCTCTGGAGAGCAAGACTGGTATTTGTGACCTCCAGGCTAAATTACTGGTTTTACGAAGAAATGAAGTCTAGCATTTTTGTGAAGCCCATTGGTTCAGGATTATAAATTTCTCTTAACTCATTATCATAAAACTGTGCTTTCCACTCAGCATCTGGTTCAAGATTTCTGCCTTGATATTTGGAGATCAGTCAACACTACGGAGTAATCATGTCTCTGCAGTGCCTACAGTCAGACCAGGCTGCCAGAGCTAAAAAGGATGCTCCTGGCCACACCAGACCAAAAGAGAATAGCGTGGGTATAACTAAGTTCAAAACTATAGGCGACATTCAACTTATCTTTCCCCAAATTTTTTCAAAACCTCTAACCACAACACCAGAAAGCTCATACAGTAAACAACATTTGAACTAACTATCTTCTCTATACACTGAAAAAGAAAAGAATAACATCACTATCATTATTTCTGTACTTAAATATTTAGGAGGTGCTCAGACACTTTGGTAGTACATGGAGATAACTGCATATGCAGAGGGAGGGATTTTTCTCCATAGACTCTAAAATACATGATATTTTTAATTAAAAAATATATAGCTGTGTTACTAACAGCAATACATATTGTAACATGACCATCTTCAAAAGTTAGTATCTTTCCATGATAAATTCTCTTCGCTTATTTTGTTTAATACATCTCAAGCTGGAGCCAGGTTTTCAAGCCCCGCACTGTACTGTCTGACTTGCAAATGCATTCAGGAAATACCCAGAACTAAACAAAAACTGTTCTCAATTATTTAAGTTCATAAAAACAGCTCACTATAAGGTTCTGAATCTCTTTTTAGTTAACAGAAATATCCCTGGAACAGCTGGAACCCAGACTACAGCTCTAGCCACCTCTCTTTCCAATGTCAACAAAATTTTCCGCTTCTGTCACAAGATTTTGACAGTTCTTACAACATCAATGAATCAAGTCTTGTGGTCTCTCTAGACAAGCTGCATTATCCCCAGTGCACATAAAAGGGGAATCAGCAGAAAGACAGCTTTGGGGTAGTTATAACCCACAGGTTACCCTGCAAAGTGAAAAATGGAGATGGGGAAAGAAGCACTGCCCTTGTAGTTGGTCAAGGGCTAAACACATTCAAGTCAACAAAGCTTGGATTAAAAGTAGTAAAATGCTTCCCAGGACACAGAGTCAAGAAATAAGGAAGGTAAAACCTGAAGAGCCCTCAACAGCCCTGGCTCTCACAGTCCTTCAGGGGAGAGCAGAATCCACAACGCAGCACAGATTTGTACAGACATTTGTTATTCCTCATAACAGGATTATGTACTGTCCAATGTAGTTGTGTAAAAATCTTTCCAACTTTGCTTAAGTCCTTCAGGAAGCTGATGGTAAAGCCATGTACAGAAGCCAGGTCTCCAGTTGAATAGGCCTGTAATTTCAGAATCCTTCTGAAAAGGACTTGTATGCATATATAAGCAATATATATAAACTATATATAATAAATGTGTAAGTGTCACTACATACATGGACTGTTTCTGAAAGCTTGGGAAGCCAATCATGGTAAAGAGGTCTGAGTTAGTGTCTGAGAAGTGGGAAGTTAAACTTCTGTAATAAAATTTGGCCTTATGTAGTGCCTTTCATGTTCCCTGTTCTTGGCAAACAATAATTACACAACTGGTTTTCACTCTCCATTCAGAGTGAAATGAAAACAAACCACATGAACAGAAAGCAGTAAACTAGTAAACAGCACTGTTCACAACCTTTCGGTTTCAGTAGTCCCAGGTAGGGAATTGTCTAATGTTTTCTATTTATCTTGCCGATGGTCCTTTTCAATAAGCACCTACAAAATGACAAAGTTAATTAAAATGATTGCACGACCTATGACACGATATTTGCTAATAACAGTAGCTCTGCAGTGGCATGGGAAAGGCAGTCCATAACCTTCACAATACCTAGTTGCAAAGAACAGTACAACAGATCAAATATAAACACTGACACCCAGGAGACCACATCCCTGAACACAGTTACACACCGCTCCTGTACTCTGCGGGTAGAAAAGTATGATCATAAAAATCAACAAAACCAACCTAAGGAGGATCACTTCAGTGCAGTAAGGCCAGCACAGGGTCCCCAACACCATGCCATCTCTCTTTCCCTGGGCAAATGCAAACAAGGTCACTACCAAGCAGAAAATAGACAGCATTGACTGATCCTGTAAGGTTCTTCTGTTTTCAAGTCCCTGTAAATATTACTACCTGAAGCAAACCAAGTTGCTTTTGTTCTGCTCTGATCAGCCTGCATCAAAAATAACCAGGGCAGAGTGAAGGTAAGCTAAATACACACGTGTTTTATTCTGCATTTACTAACATCCATCTCAATAATTTCCCAAAGAAAATATTCCCAGATAGCTAGTGAGTTGTTTAAAACTCTGTCCTGCAGCAGAAGTACCAATCTGGCTCTCATTTTTGTGTGGTTTCAGAAAGCAGCTGTTTGTGTTTACAGTCACCAGCAAACAATTCAGCTTTTTAATCAAACAAGAGCTGCTTGGGTGCCTTTGCCCATGGCTATGGGAATCAAATCACTCTGGAAAACAGACCTATGAAAACAATACTAAGAGGCCCTCAGCGGATGCAGGGGATTAAGAGAGGCATGTTTTTTGAGAAACTAGGTTTATATTCTGTAGCTCTCTCCATCCTGGGTCAATATACTGGGCTCAGTAGCAAACTTTCAACTCTCAAAAAGGCCCGGGTCAGTTTTCTTTCTTCTCTCTCCTGTTCTTTTTGTCCTCATGTGCCTACGTCCTCCTTCTCTTCTCACCAGTGCATATGCAGATACACAATATAATGTTAGTTCACATCTACTATAAAGCAAAGTTAGGCAATCCAAGAATGGATGACAATTTTTTCCTAGCAATAGAGTACCTTACTTATGAATAAAGGGGCATTTGGTGTCTTTTTTTTTTTGGAAAGAATCATTCACAATACACTTTGCAATCTTTGTCATTCCTGTTCACAAAGCTTCCATATGAAATGGCTACATGAACTATGAAAACAGGATTTTTTTTCTTTTCCAGAAAGAAAAACAGGACGAATGAAAACAAGATGTTTTTTCCTCCTAAAGAAAAGAAATACAGAGCTTAAAAGAGCTAATACACTACAAGAATCCATGAGAAGTGACACAGCAGCAGGCATGGGAGGCTTCAACTTGACTTGAAAGGAGCACAGTCTCTTTAACTGCAGCCAGGTAACATGAGCCAGTTTAGTTAATGGTGTCTTCCTGGCTCCACCAGGAATTGCAGGGCAAATTTGAAGACTGATGTCTTCAGAAAAATTTTAGATAGTCTCACAGATGCTTCAATGAATTAAGAAAAAAGCCAATGAAGGCCACAACAGGAATGTAAACACTCACTTGAGCTGGCCTACAGAATGACAGAGGACATCAAACAAGCCAATAAAAAAATAAAATACCACCACCATCACCAGCTGGGTGCCAGACTCAAAGATTTGCTATGATTGTCCCACTAAATGGAACACAGATTCTCCATGTTCTGTCATTGCGAGTGGTGCTGCAGACATTAAGAACCACTAAAAATTTGTTTTCCCACAAGGTTACTTCAAGTAGATCGCTGCTAAAAGACTCAGTGAGTGGTAACCTGGAGACACTGTTTTGATTTTATAGGGTATCTGCTTCCTCTGGGATTCCCTAGCCAAGGTACCACATAATCCTTTTCAATAAAGCAACACTGTTCAGACAATTCCCAAGCCAGCAGCTAAAGGAAAAAATAATAACCCTTAGCAAAGAATACACAAACAACTATCTACAATCTAAAAGAAAATCCACTTAGATACAAACTAAACAGGAAACTGAAGTGTCTTGAGTTTAAATGAGGGGAAGCTGCAGATGAGTTCTGCCTCTCTAGAGAATAAAAGCATTTCAGCCTTATGGCCACTACCAGTGAAGAACTTTTTATTCTGTTTCCTCAAAACCTCAAGTCTGTGATCTCTATCCAGTGAGCACGAGGGAAGATTAATTCCCTCCATTAACTTCTTGAGTCTTTTACCTTGAACACAAGTTCAAAATTGTGTACAGCATCCTTATACAAAAAGCAGTCCCTGCGTTTCACAATCTAGGTTTATCCTTCCTCAGCAAATGCAGTTTATTACATGGAGGAATGCCAAAAGCTAAGTGTGTAAGTTTATACAGACATACCACACTATTTGTGTTGGATTGATTAAAAAACCAGCAAATGAAAACAATGGCTCTAAAGAAAAGAATCGAAGACCAGAGCGTTCTTTATATATTTGTAATTTTGGTTCCTAAAAAAGACACACTTTCAGGAGCTGAATATGTAATTGTTATCGAAACTTACAAATGTCCAGTAATGAGTAAGGAAATTGGACTGAATATTTCTTTCCAGCTGAACTTTATGTACATTTCTATTTAATTTTAAATCCCTGACTTTTGAGTTTTTCAAATTTCTGTTACATGAAAACATCACAGTTGATACTGATTTCTATATTTCATATAATCCATCTCAAAAAGGTTTAATATATAATTTCAAAATAATTAGAAGAAACTGATTTCTGTTGAGGTGAATGTTGCAATTGTTAGTGATATAGTATGAGGAATTCATGACAATTCCTCCTGACTGGGCCTCAGTGGAGGCAACATTGAATTTTACTGTCAAAATTGCCTTTACCCTCAAACCAGGCAGAAATTCAAAGAATATGAGGTAAACTTAACCATGCTGTGATTATAAAAGTGAAGGAAAGTAACCATCAGGAACCTAATTAAAAAAAACCACACAACAAACATCAAAACACAAAAGCAAGTAGTTTGCTATTTGATTGCTAGTTATCCTTTCACAATGATTAAGATGCAAATTCTTCAAGAATTTTGCACAAAATGTTATTAAACATCTACGAACAAGAAACACAAATCTACCATAGCTGAGATAATCAGCAGCCTTCCTCTGAGCATTATTCAAAGGATATGTTCAAAATCAGAAGGAATCAAGCACAGAATGAACACGAAGTACAGGATTTGGGAGAATTTACAGATATTTTAACTCAAAGCATCCACCTCATGACACAAAGGCCTAGACAAAATCTGCATAGTAGTTTTTCCCCATTGAGCAGCTGAGCAAACTGAGACTCATGATCACTGTTCCCAACTAGTTTTCTCCATGTTCTGGTGGAGACATACATGACTTCATTCACTTCTTTCTCTTGGCAACTGCTTGTGGCTGACAGCTAGAGAAGTGGCTGGATTTATGCTTCTTCATCCCCTTCATACCCTTGCTCACTGTGAAACCCTGCGGCTGCCACACTGGAGCCACGCTGACTTTCCGAGCAGCTCCTCATGGCAGACATTCAGGTGAAGGCTGGGACAGAGTTGTCTGAGGTGAAAGAGCACCCCACAGCAAACAACATAGCCAACATGAGTCACAAACAGCAGTTAGTAAAGAATCAACAGCCATATATACCTGTCAGATAAAAATCAGTTCTCCATTATCAGTGGTAATCACTGGCTGAGCACTGATTGGAAATCAGTAGATTTATTTTTCCCCACCACTCTGGGGACAAAAAAAACTTGTTATGCAGATAAAACTGGTACTGCCTTCATCCACCCTACTCTATTTCACATGCAGGATATTTCTGGAATCACAAAAACAAAGACCAGATTTTACATGCTTTACTCACAGGTAATCTTTGTGAGCAAGTCAAGCAACTTCTGACCTCTATTTGGATACGGTAAAATCAGAACACCTTAAAAACAATGCAAGCTTCTAAAACATCCATAAATAACTGCTGGGAAGGCTATTTCATTTCTTCTACTCCTGGTTACTCATAATAAGCTAAAACATCTTAGAACAGTCAGAAACCCAGTGGATGCAAAAGCACTGCTTAAAAAAATTAGGGTTATCGGAGTGTGGCGAGGAAACTTTAAGCAGTAAAGATTTTATACTGTCTGTGAATTATAACTTTGTTCTGTTCTTTTTCACCTTTATGCTTCTGTGCAGCTGGAGTCATCTGGGATGTACCAAAGGAGTGGTTTGGTTTTCCATCTCCCAGTCAAAGAAAGCTAAAAGAAACACTGAAGATTTTCTCCAGAAAACAAGTTCTTATGATGTCTGCAGCCTAATATTTTAGATATGAGATTAAGACAAGTTTCCATTTACATCTGCAACAAATCTATAAATCTTCTGAATCTATCCTGTAATTGTAAATGGCAGAGAATTGCTATCTAAACTTATCAGTCTTGATAAGAATAATGGTGAACTGGCCAGGATTACACGCTCAGAGAGAGGAAGGGGTGTCTTTCAAGCAGGTCACCACCAGCCCCTCTGTCCTGGACCCCAGCATAAGCACAGCCAGTCAGGGTTACCACTACAACAGCAGCAGCTGCTGAGAGAGTGAATGAGGAGCAGGTAAAGATGAACGGGTTGATTCTTTGCTCCCAGCCATACAATTCATTAAGCTATTGTCTGAAGCAATGAAGGAATGGTAATTTGTAGCTAAAATAAGCCAGTGTTGCACTGTTACATGATCATTCTCTTGCCAAAGCAGAGAAGAAGAAAGAAACACTTCAGCTTAGTGATGTGCCTCCAACTTTCAGTAGCTATCTGTGGCTACTCCTCGAGCACAGCTTGCAACTTGTCCCCTGCTTACGACCGTGCTTGAACTTGTAATGACGCAAAATAAGATTCTGCTAGGTCTAGAATTACAAAAACCACAATCCGCATTTTCTCAAAGGCTGTCCAGCAAGAGCTCCTAACCTAGAAACCTAAAATTACGTTGGCTGCTATCAGACTTAACCTTCACAAACCCGGCCTTCCTAAAGTGAAGTCAGATGCACACCTGTGATTATCAGCACAAGCCTGATGTGGGCGACACCATAAAATGATCCCAGTGCTGGCTACGACATGGAACTGCCCATAGTTACTGATTCTGGTAATATCAGCGTGCAATTTGTTGGACAGCTTCTATAATCCACAGGTGAAGGCAGTTGTAGGTTTTGAGTTTATCCAGCATTAGCGGTCCCTAAAAACCTAGTTCAGTGCAGACATAACAAATGGAAATGGCTTTAAATTATCCTTCCCCTGGGACATAATTTCATAAGAGAACAAACTCTATATGCACAAAAAGAGATTTCCAATGTAAACATGCGGTGGAAGCTAAAAGCTGCAGTCAGATTTAGGGCAAAGCAAGGGATACAATTTCAAAGGCACCGATTTCTTCCCAGTTCACAATATATATATTCTTTTCTGCTGCCTTTTCTGCCCTTTGTGCTCAGAAGGCCGTGTATATTAAAGAAGTCACTTTTTAACTTTTTGAGACCTTAATGGGCTTTGTCTCATTTTTTCCCCTCAGACAAAAACACTGGCTGGGATGCAGAATCTACCATCATTATGATGGGTTAATTGTAAACTGCATCAGTCATTACCAGCATCTGACTGTCAGCATTTTAAATTATCCTTTATGTTTTCAGAAGATGGACTCTAGAATTTTGAATAACTTATCAGTTAATTTGAAATTCTGAAACGGCAAGGAAAAAAGAAAAAGATAATGTGTATTAATTCCAGTATGGAGGATTCTTTGTTTTTTCTTTCTCAGGATTAATGTAATATCAGGCCTGATTTTGTTTTTGATGAGGCATCAAGCAGATTCAGAGAAAAGTGTTTTACAGAGAGAAAACCAATGCCAGTGGTAGCAAAACCTGTATTTATGAACTATAATATTTTTACCCTCTGACTTCTTAGTACTCTGACAAATATATCTATGAACACATTATATTGCAACCATTATTATTTGGAGGTTTAACCTCATCACCTCTCATAAAAAACACAATACTAGATCTAAGTTCAACAGAAAACTTCCAGCCATTTTGCACAACATGATATTGACTTATTTCAAAACTGAAGTTTAGATCCCTAAACATTAGTCGCTTTTGCTAGTTTGTCTTTTCAGCAGAGACACAGTTTTTAAACATTGCTAACATTCAATGCTGAATCAGCGCCCTAAAAGGATGGCCAGATTATCTATTTGAAGATGATATGGTGGTTTTCGTTACTGGACACATTGAGTCTGTCATACTAGAGAACAAATATGTTCTCCATCATCTGAGGTCTATGGTTTCAGACCATCATGTTTAAATAGAAACAATCTGTATTTAAACACTCTCTGAAATGAACAAATTTAAGGATACAAAATAAAACAAAAAGCAGGCAGAAAAAATAAAGATGAAAATTGCAAATCCGGGAAGAAATGAGGGATGCTTATACAAGCTTTTATTTGTATGCAAATATTGAGCACTGTAAAGTGGCAGAAAGGCTGTCATTATCAACATCTATAATCCAATAAAGCAAAACAACAGCCTGCATGTAAAGGATTAATTTTGTTATAGTGATAAATGTTGGTATGTGATGCAGCTTTACAGCTCGTACTCTAAAAGCTATGTGCTGATGTTACACTAGCTTTGTGTAACTGATAGTCCTGATACTATACTGGTGAGTGAAAACAGACCCGATCACATTAGAAAGTTCCTTTAGGATGGTTATTTTGATTGCTCTATCCTCTAATATTATTTCTCTTTTAAAAGTCCATCCTCAAGGCCTCTTCCACTAATGGAAATCATCCACTGATCTCATACTCTTTAGGATATACAAGTCACTCCTTCAGCAACATTTACCACATATAATTTGTTGTATGTTTTAATGCTGGGACTGCAAATATCATAAGAGGCAAGATGTGAACTGGCTGATGTGTTCAGCTAAAGAACAATTGACAATGCCTGAAATTTCTATGTTGCCGACACTCACATAAGCAAAATTTTGTACCTATATTCTCTCAGAGCTATGACTAGCATCTCCATCTTCAAATTCTACCCTGGGCAAATGCACCTAAAGCTACTGGTACCCAGCTTTTGGCTTTAAGTTTGTTTGGGTTTTTCAATTAATTTTCAATTAATTATTTAGTGAACGGTTGATTGAAGACTAGTCTGTAACTTCCCAAAGTAAACTATTTCACTATTAGATGAAAAAGGATCCAATAATCGTAACAACTCCAAAGAAAACCATAAAAGGAATGTCCATTCATCCGAGTTGCCCTGACAGATCAATTGTAAAAGACTTCTGAGTATGTGGGTATCAATAAATCCACCTACATGTATAGACATATTCACAGGCACATAGACATCTCTCTCTTCTATCATACACTGAATCATCTTGGTGTTTATTTAGGAGAGACAGGTGGAATGTGAAAGTTACAGCTGTTTCAGACATTCATCTACCAGAGAATATGTCTTCTGAAAGAAAACCGCGCATTAGAATTTGATACGCCTCTCTTTTGAAGAAACCTAACTTAAGCAAGTATGGAAATGGGATTTTAAATGTTTTTAGATCAGCCGCAGCAGCTAAGTAAAACGGCTTTACAAATGTAAGCTGAGAGTTTCCTTTAATTTTACCAAAAAGCGTCCTTGAGTTTTCGGTGTTTTTTGTTGTTTTTTTTCATTCTTCAACAGCCCAGGACACAAAAAATTTGTATTTGGAGAAAAGACCCATACTAAGCACATTCTCTGACAGTATATACGTACAGCATTCTGCATGCTGCACAGCTTTGTCCTCTGCAATTTCACCCCCTTGACTTCCTGAAAAGATCCCTTGGGACAAGGATGATAATGTGTTTCTATATGGACTTGCTTACAGCACGATCAGGTGTAGACAATGATGAAACAGTAGTAGAACTGGACAGCACTTGCATTGAACGCAGTCTGTAACACGGCCAACATACCAACGGAACATTTGGAACTATTCTCCCAGACATGGAGGAAGCTATTGCACGCACTGGGAAATAAATCCAGTTTCTGCAATTTCAGTAATGAAAGACTGTGAAGATGAGCAGGGAGAGCAGCAACCAAAGAGAACAGAAAGATCCATTATCCTTTAAGTTGGAACTCAGTCAAAAGGAAGTTGAAACCACCACTTCACCATGAGATACTCAGGAGAGGCAGTTATTTCTGGAGGAACTGAAGTTACACAAGAGAGTTTTGACAGACAACAGGAAATCGAATCCAAAAATGAGATGTTAATTCACAGTAAGACACAAGCGACAGCCACTGTTTGCTGACTCTCCCGCCTTCTTGCCAGATGTAGCAAGAGCATGCCATTTCCAACACAGATAACTTTTTCCTTCTGAAGGCACAAAAATCACAGAAAAAGGTCACTTTTAATCTGAATCCTACTTCCAAACATAGCAGAACTTGGGCACGTTGGGAAAGAACTGTTGAGAAAGAAGCACCCAGTTCCTCTTGAGTGGACAGAAGAGGATCTTTTCCCCTCTTCTCATTTGTGATCCTCCGCTTCCTCCTGCTGAATAAGCTTGCTCTGTCTTTCATTATGAGGTACTTCTTGGGAAAAAAGCCCCACAATAAAATAATGCTTGATGAATAAGAAACTTGCCTCCCCAAAACAGACATCTTCATTCACAGAACGTTTTAAAGGTTTGCAACACTGTAGCTGGTAATTAAGTTTTATTCAGAAAGCAAAAAAATACTCAAGCAGAAAGCTGTTCCTACACAAGTCAGAATGTATAAACACTTGTGCAGAGACCATAAGGAGAGCGCTGTGCTGTCTCAGAGTGAACTGGGTGAAGCAATTTCAAAAAATTCCTCTCTTTTACCTTCCCTTAGGCTTCATCTCATTAATCCAAAACACATGAAACTTGGTCACCCAAAGGAAAGCCAAATCCAGAGCGTCCCTCCTGTGGTTTATACTTGCGATCTTTTGCTTTAATGATCAACTGCTCGATTCCAAAGCTCTGCTTAAAAGATAACTGAACTTGGCCCTCAAAAAAAGTGGCTTTTTATAGCCCGTTGATAGTCACATAACAAGAAAGGAAAAAATCCCACTTTATGTAAGTAGCAACAGGACCTTGTTCTCTACTGGATCAGTACTTTTCACACCAATGATCTAAGTCCGCCAAACTACACAGAACCAGAGAGAACTGGTTAACATGTTTACTGGTTGCTGTGGAAGTCATTGATGGTCTCAGTATAAATCAGAAATCCCACTCGGTTGGAGGCAGGTATAATTTTGGACATATTTTTGATGCCTATAACTCAAAAGGGACCAACTCGCATAATGACACTGACAACAATCANTTTTGATGCCTATAACTCAAAAGGGACCAACTCGCATAATGACACTGACAACAATCAACAATTCAAATATTCCCCATACGAAGAGGGCGGCAGGCACACCTTACCCCACACCTTTCAAATTGGACCTGCAGTCTTCATCTGAGCCCTCTGCATCCACCACACTGGCAAACGCACAGAGCTTCCTGAGCCATCCAGCATCTCAGTCAGTGATTGCTTTTCTTTGTAAATATCACTGGCCACAGCTCAAAGGAGCTTTTCTATGCTTTTGATCTCCACTACAAACACAAAAGACTGAGCAGTACGTGGCCAGGAAAAGCTGCATCCAGTGAGAGACTATGGAAACTTCTGCCTGTAGAGTCAGTAAAAAAGGAAGGTAAGCTCTTCCACACGACAGTACAAAACTATTTCTACAAAGATTCTGCTTTATATGTTTGGAAACTGTAATTTGCATCCATCCGTCCCTGTTCTCAAAATCCCAGATCTGTGAGGACATGTTTCAAAAGCAAGCATAGATATGTGAGGCTGGTTTGTGCACCTCACCAAGCTTACACGTCACTGCATGCAGAAACTAACAGTACACACACGTTATGAGTGAGCATGAATAAGTTATTCCTTAGGCATAACGCCTAGAAAAACAGAAGAGTTTTCTGAGAAAACTTCCAGAAAAACTCATATAAGTATTGTTAGTGAAGTGCAGAGTTATAAGTATGCACTTTCTCTCCTGCTTTAGGATGACTTCAGATCTTAATTTCTTCCACAGATGCACTTCTTGCCAGGTTCTGACAAGGCTGTCCAGAAACCAAATGATTACAATGCAAAAAAGTTTTGTGCCTTCATCTATAAAACATACTAGATAGACTGCATTTAGCTGGCCTTACATTTTCCAGTCACATTTTTCCTTACAGTAAAATCATGGCAATACAGACAGCCAGAAGAGCTTCCTGGGAGCATCTACTCTGGTCTGCACTCCATGAAGCTGAGTTAAAGATTGTTTCCATACAGACGTTTCACACGCTCTTAAACATATATGTAAGTAGTGTACCAGCTTCACAGATGAGCTGCCCCAAAGTTGCTGCTAGCAAGCGATACCTCCTAAAGCTGAAGTTTACCACTACTTCTTCCAGTCACTGCACTCTTGCATGTTTGCCCACAAAACTAAACTGCCAAATAGCAATTCCAAGCACTTTTGCAATCTCACATTGTCACCAAACTCCTGAAGCTTTACAGGGCAAAGCCTTTCTACAATGTCGGCTGGTTATTGTGGTCCTCTTCTGAACTCTCCTCAGTATTTCCATATCCTCCCCGAACTGTAAGAATCAGAGTTGGATACAAATTCCAGCAGAAGTTTACCAGTCCTGGGCACAGCAATAAACAGCATTCCTCCTTTCTACTTGGCAATCCTGCTAAAGCATATCAGGATCCCATCGAGAGGCTCTTTGCCAGAGCTGATTAGCAAAACAGCTTCTGCTGAGGAAGTTTCAACTACTTTCCCACCCCAGGATAATCTCTGGATCACTGTTTAAGTCTGGTTTTTATGCTGTATGCACAAACTTGCATTCTTTTCTCTCATTTACATTGCCTTTATTTGGCTGTAGTAGGACTATACAGAAGTATGGCTAATCTTTAAAAAGGAGCTAAAAACCAGACAAGGAAATAAATGGAATAACCCATTAAGCCATGGAGATGTCCTTTAAAAGTTGTGTGCAAGTATGCTGTTGAGTCAAAAAGGGGAAAGCCTTCAGTCCCACTGTCCCCCTTGGGAATTGCCTGGAAAACCATCACGTCGATGGAACGGACCTGGAACCATTCCACAGCATTACATTCACAAGTGAAAATTAATCTTCAAAAAAGTTACTAGTTGCTGCTGGTACTTAGAAGTGTCCCTTCATCCTAGCATCCCAGCATTCTTGTATGCACTAAACAGTTTAACTAATTTGGACATTTGGGGGAATATACACACACATTTTATTAATTGTTTTTAGCCACAAGCATCTATAGTCATCTTCAGTACAGATTTGAACTTTCATTCTAGGGGAACAGATTGTATCTTGGAAATGAAAACACAGTCAGAAGGAGTACCCTGTCCACCTATGGTCCATCAGATATTTATCTGTAAAGGGCAAAGGACAAATATACTTTAAAAACTATGTTACATTATCTTTTATTTGTTTCCTTTTGCAACGTTGGTTGCACAAGCATGAAAGTCTAAACAGCATGATTCTCCCTTATCAGTGACCTGTCTGCTCCAAGATTTATTCAGAGGCCGGGAGCGGGTTCCCCGGCATCATTGCTGACTGACTTCACAGACACAGGATTACCCCATCAGCCAGGCTGCCAGGAGGACAGTCTGGAGAGAGAGAAAAAGCCTGTATTTACATATACATTCCTTCCTCACTAACAAGGAAACAACTCAAACTAATATAAGTAACAAAATAGCTTGGTATAAACACATCCACGTGCGTATATATACACCTATCATACACAGGGCCTTAAGTTCACATGGAACCTGCAGGTGGGAACTGTTAGAGATGGTTAGTAAGAGGTTGGTGCTGGTCTCTTCTCACAGGTAATTAGCGATAGAACAAGAGGGAATGGATTCAAGCTGCAACAGAGTAGGTTTAGACTGGACATTAGGAAAAAAATCTTCACAGAAAGAGTGGTCAGACACTGGAATAAGCTCCCCGGAGAGGTGGCTGAGTCACCATCCGTGGATGAGTTTAAGAGTCGTTTAGATGTGGTGTTGGGGATATGGTGTAGGGGAAAACTTTGAGAGTAGGGTAGATGGTTGGACTCAATGATCCTGAGGATCTTTTCTAACCTGGATGGTTCTATGATTCTATGGTCAGAAAATGAGGCCTACCTGCTAGTTTTTGGCTGCAAATTCTTCAAGCATTTTCTGCCCAAGCACATTAAAGTTCAAAAACCTGAAGTCTATTGACTTTAGTCTCTGTCTCAGTCTTTGGCCATGCAGTCAGATACAATTTTCACTGCTGGGTCATCAGTTTGGCCCAAGTCAAGAAACCGACTGGCTCTAGGATCGAGAACTGACTGTCTCTAGGAGAAATTATATTTCACCTTTAGGTCACTGATTTGGATCCAGTACAGGTCAGTAGTAGCTGAATGTCATCACCATCAGACAGTTTTTTACAGTCTGATGTAAAATGAGTTTGCCAACTTACCAGTTTCACTACATACTGCAGTACCTACATCATCCATGACCTTCGCAACAGATTTGGAAATTCACCAAAGGACTAAATGGGAGCCTGAGCTTCCATGCTGATTGACTGGATGTGGAGTCTACAGATCAAAGCTGAAATACAATGATAAGCCAGCAGAACAGCTGTGCCACAACCACTTCTGTTCTACAGCCCAAGGACAAGAGGAAAGAAACCATGCTTTGCAGAGCTCTCAGCTTGGTGCCTTTGAATACACTAAAATCTATTAAAAAGTACAGTCTGTTTTTAGCAAATATTTTCCTAACTACAAATGCAAGTAGAAAGCACAGTTGTTTGTGTCAATACCCTGGAAGCAGCAAAATTCTTCTCATCTAGCCTATATTAGGTGTTAGGAAAGCATTAATGTTGACCATGAGGTGGGATTTAAAACATTTTTTAAACACACCTTGGTTACATCTGGTTAGTTACAGTAAGTTCACCACTGACGTTACACCCAGCTACTTTTTCAAGGAATGTTAGCATTTGAGGGCTATGACTTACTGGTAGTTTAATGTTATCCTGGGATTAATATGAGAGGAGCAAAGTAGGCTGTGAGTTACGAGAGGATGTGTACTGCAAGAGAATTGGCAGCCCAGTGTTCTCATTAGGCCAAAATTCAGGATCTCCTAGGTCTGTATATATGCTATTAAACACTAGCTGAGGCATACCAACAAAAGCCATTTTACCATTATAAAGTGAATTGTTCATTTCAAAAGGAAGAGAATTATCCTATCTGCAGAGTACAGATTTTGGGAAAAAGCAGAGTTTCTTCAAGCTCTGTTCAAAACAACCTCAAATCACCCAGAGGGCTCCAGAGGAGAAAATATTTTTCTCCTCCTGCCTTCAGGCAAGACTAATCCATCTCAAAATTTATTAAGTACTTACTAACCTCAGCTGGCAGAAAATATAATCTCCAAACCATCACCACATTTAACAGCAACAAAGTAAGTAGATTTATAATTAAGAAATTAGCTACTAAGAAAATAAAATCCCTGTCTTTTGAAAGGGCCCCCAGTAAAGAGATTAAGCAAATACTAGAGATTTATCAAAATGTATAACCTTGTATATAGATCAATAAATAACAAACATGGCATAACAAAGAAGAGTATATACATAAAGTGATAGTAAGAAAGAAAAAGTACAAAACAGACAAAAAAGGCAGCATCATAGGCTCACAGGGTATTTCAAGCTGGACGGGACCTCAGGAGGTCTCGAAGTCCTACCTCCTGTCCAAAGCTGGGACAGCTGTAACATCAGACCAGGTTATCCAGCCAGGTTTTGAAAACCACAGACGATACAGACAGCACAACTGCCCTGGGCAACCTGTAATATTCAGTGTATAGATGAAAAGAAAGAACAGGCAGACAGAAAAATGCAGAAGGAAACATAAAAGAACCTGGAAGTGATATTAATGACATAGAAAGAAAATGAAAGGATAAGGGAAGAAAGTAAAGCTCTTCTTTAAAAAGAAGAAAAAAAAAGTAGAGGAAGGCATTTTTTAGTACTTCAACTTATCCAGGAGCCTAATGTGAAGGGTCCAATTCTTAAAGGCTCGACTTTGTAAAATAAAAAAGCAACCCAAAATCAAAACAAAACCGAAAACATTTATCGCCTTTAAGCCATGTCAATACAGACTCCAGAAACTTAGGTAACCAAAATCACCAGCTACTTTCAAACAGGTAGACTGCAGCCAAGCCTGTTGAGCAGTCTTTGACATATTTGTGCTAAAATTTTGAAGATAAACAATAAATTATGTATGTGGAACTCTGTAGTTCCGTCAGATAAGAAGCTGACTGAGAGCTCTCCAACTAAACACATCTACTATATGGCTGCTTTAATGCTTTCCTTTGCAAGGATTTGGGAAATGGCAGGAAAGCATGGTAGGGGAATTTTAGTGGCTGGCGGATTAAGAGATTTGGATAAACATTTTCAGTTTCATTTCCTGGCTTATTTGTTCTGTTCCAACCATTGTGATTGCAGAACCTGAGAGCACAGGACATCTCTAATGTCGTCAGAGACAGGGCAGAGGAAGGATATTGTATTAATATCCACTCTGTTGCCACTACAGGGTCAAGCAAGACAAAAGAAGATAAAAAATGGACTAACAAAATTATCATCATTTGGTTTATTAGCCAATAGTAACAGGACACTCAGGGCTATAAAAGCTTAGACACTGAAGGCACAAGTGCCTGGCCTGAAGAATTCATACTGACCACCACAGTCAGGGCACCTCACGATTCTACAAGATTAAGGGGTAAAAAAGAGCTTTCCTCTCAGGACCTCCTGCCTTTTTTAAGTGTCATGGGTTGGTATCACTAGGCCTTGATTTAATGTTTGAAAGCCTGTGTGCCGACAAGAGTGTGATTGCCTCAGTAATTCAATCAATATGGAATTGTGGCCCTTGAGATGGAGAGAAGATTGGAAAGGCAGCAGAAGCAGCCAAGGAGACAAATAAAAGGCTTTCTTCTGAGGTTAACTATGAGGGAATATTGTATATCTAATACTTGGATCATCACTGTACTCACTCCACAACAGGCAGCACACAGAGGTAACATTAAAATCTATGCCGGTCTTCTTCTTAAGTTTAAGACAACAATACTGAAGTTAGCAAGATCATTTTAGCATTCAAAGTAAGTAATCATGTGATGACAGGAAGCCACATCTGAGCGCCTGAACTAAGAAAACCCCACAGAGCTTTAAATGCCCGTGACGCAGTCTTTTCCAGCTGAGTGTAAATAGGACATGTCACCTCACCCAACACCCTGGACCACAATGTTTTGAAGGTACCAAAGGAGGAAACCACACTGCAAAGAGGAAGCGACAAATTCAGTTTTAAAAAGCTTGCAGGTTTAAACCAACCAGAAACAGCTATTAAATTCTGAAGCAATAACACATCATTAGCAATTAAACTGCTGAAACTGGGCAGCAAGCTCTCAAACCTTTTCAATGGCACCATTGAGTGTAGGGGTTGCTCAGCACTACGTGCAAGGTGACCACTGCCAGGCAATTGTATATGGGAGTGATTAGAAAACGGCATGCCATTACCACAGGTACCTGTGCAAAATGCAAGACAAACACCACATAATCTCACATGGAGCTAAGAAAGAGGGCCTTACAGGTAAACAGTTTTATTTTTGGTTTATTCTTCACTGGTTCAGCAAAAGCAAGACTTTGCAAAACAATATTTTTGGGTGGGAGGGTGCAAGAATGGCAAGAGAGAGAAAAAAAAGAAACACACAGACAATAACCCAGATGTTATTTTGTGTAGCACATCTCTAGTTCTGATCAAGGATCTCAGCCTCGTCCCCTCTCTTGTCTTCAAGATTCTCATTTTATCAGCACAAACACATCTCCACAGAACACGTCACTTCTGTTAAAACACTTATTTTTTCATTGAAACCACAGCTGTCAAGTATTTTTTCAGTACAATCAAAATAAGAAATACTTTATCACGTTGAAGTCTGCCAAAAATCCACTGTATTACAGCTGCAGCAAGCTGTATTCATTTATTTGTTTGAAATGCATATGATTCAAAACTGCAGAGTCATCAAACTGCAGGTGAATTTTACCACCTTAAATACTGATGCAAAAGAACAATAACCAAATCCTGGGCTGAATCTATAAGAAACTCAAAACTGCCCTAAATGACATGGACTGAGCTACCCTGTTACGTGCCATTTGACTTGTTCACAATTACTCTGCCTGCTGGGCACAAATACCTTGTTATAACAAGTGAGGAAAGCAAGGTATCCCTACCTAAGGGAAATCTACAGATCATTAAAATAAGTTTTCCAAGTCCTTTACACAAGTCAGAATGGCATGAAGGTGATACAGCTTCCTCTCACCCATAGGATCTTCCCACCCAGACAAAAGACATTTAATTTTAACAGATTCACCTCTGGATATATCTACACCGTCCATGGTAAATACTGCAAAGATTAGCCTGTGCTGACCTCTCTGCCTCTGTGACTCATCTGTTGCTGGAACCCTCTGGATCATTTCATGCTGTCTCACATGACTGCCACAGCAGTGACTAAGAAGCAGATGCACCTTCAGGAAAAGGAGAACCGGGCAGCTGTTGATTATAAGACAAGGCAATGAACTCTAGGGACACATAGCACTTGTCATGTTGATCCCATGCTGTTTGGAGTTATCTCATGCTAACCTGGAGGAGAAATAAAGTGACCAATCTTTGCTAGTTTGCATTATTCTGGTTGAACAGTCAACCAGAACAAAATAGAGGCTCCAAGGATCATGAGGTTTTTGGTATTTAACCTGAATTCACCATAGACTTTTGCTCTTGAGATTCAGATTCAGTCACTGACAGGCACTGAAGTTTATCCTAAACTTCATTCCTACTGAATGCTAACAGGAGAATGTTTACAGGCTTCTAAAGCTTCAAAAAAATTGCAGGCCCATCTTCTTAGATTAGATCTCTTCTTATCTTTCAGCGGGTAGCAGCTTAATATTAACTAACTCCCTCCAACATTTCAGCCACTGTTTCAACTCTTAGAACACCAACATTATCAGTTTAAAGTTAACAGAGGGTACAGCACGGAAAAAGGGAGTTGGATGGGACTGACAAAAGATCAGATCCTGAGGATGACTGGAACCAGGAATTTGGTATGCAGGGAATATGCCCACTGCAGCTGAGATGTGACTATGGGCCAGGGGCAGGCAGAATGTCATATTTCATAGCATAAACAGCAGTAAATGAAAGACAGACCACCTCAGGCTTCAGCCCAAATGAGCTTGTCAAATCCTACCACCTAGGATTTGAGCTGCTATCATAGAATCACAGAATAGGATGAGTTGAGAGGTAGCTTTAAAAGGCACCTAGTCCAGCCCTCCAGTATCCTGCTGAAATGCATTCAGTTGTTTCTTGTGATCAAGCATTACCTGTGCTCAGTTACCACAGTCAGGCAACGGGCATTACAGCTTATTACTAACCCTTCCTACAGATCTTTGGCAGTGGTCTGTATTGCCTGACTTACATGAAAACATTTCATACATTTGTTTAAGAAGCAAGTCTACGCTAGTGAATAATTTGGCATAACAGTGTCAGCCGGCCAAAAGAGTTGGTGTTGATCCCCCTGCAGCTACCCTGTATGCACATCATTGTTCTGTTCCAGACTCACCTGCTCTGGTTCCCCGGTGAGAACATCCCTGCTCTGGCTGTGGCTTTAGGACCAGCCACTGGCTTAGATCCTTCTGCCTCTATGATGGTTTTGAGCACAACTGGCTAGCATCGGGGTGAACTTCTGGTTTAATTTCCTACAGAAGTTCTCTAGTTGGTGTACATCAAAACCATTCCACATAATGAACAAATGTGCAGCAAGTGAAGATCACTGAGGACTTGCTTCAAAACCACGCTACTGATCTTAATGGAAACACCACTGCAGATGCTGAGGCTAAGAGGTATTTGAGGGACAGAATGAATCTTACTGGATGGACCTGGTAGAGCATGGAATTTATGTACCTCTACTCTCAATGAATTTGAAAAAAACAGCAGTCAACTCATATTCAATACATATTCCTAGAATGTCCTAGAGCCAAAAGCTTCAACCACTTAAAATATAATTCTGGATTCAGATTGGTTATCAGTAATTTTAATTGAAAACTATCCTGCATGATTTACGGTTCTTCCTTAGACCCAGATGACAAAATCCAGTCCACTGGTTCACTAAGCAAAACAGTGAAATTTGATAAGAAGTTGTAAACCTACCATCTAAAAAAAAAAAGAATTAAAATTAAAAGATAGGCAAGGGAAGCAAAGAAACTGGATGAAATCAGATATTTTAAGAACTCAAGAATTTATTTATTTTGTGAGTAAGACATCAAGATTTTTTTCTTCTTCCTTCAAAGCTACAGGGGCATAGCTGTTGAAGCCTGAAATTGTAGTTCCATAGCCTTTTGCTTTTAAATTAAACAAATGATCTCAGTTTTTGGAGCAGTTTTTGACTCCAGGGAAACTATGCCATTAAGAGAGTGCCAGAAACGTATTTAATTGATGTGTGTCCCAAGAACAGCTCAAAAGAGTGCAGACATACCACATATAGATTTCAAGGAAATTACTGGAAAGCCACAGAGCTTCAACAGAATGTGATACGTGAAACATGGCATATGAAAGAATCAGTATCAAAAGAGTAAATTCAGTTTGGGAGATATTAATCTGATTACCTAAGAGGTACTATGAATTGGATACGCTCCTTTGTGCACCATATCCAACCTGGACAGATGGAGGAGACTTTATGCTCCATTTTCTGACATGTAATTAGTGTTTAAGGGATTATCAAGTTACAGATACAAAATTTCGAACATTTTTTTCATTTTGGAGTGGCATGCACAGCAACTAGCCTACAACATAAGATTTTCTGACTTTATTTCCTTGCGTGGCTTATACACTCCGCAACCTGACTTTACTGTTCTCATTTTCGGTTGAATGCTTTCTACGCACCTGCCTGACAGAAAACCAGTCCAGCAACATCTTGAAACAAAGCACTCCATATAGAGCTCTGAAACAAGACTTGCACAGACTGAATCCAAGTCAATTTTATGCAATACAGGTTTTTATCCAAATGATAAGCAATTATTATATATTTCTGCACTGTCTCCTCCTCTCTCCTTCCTGCCATCATTAGCAATTTCCAGGATCTATTGACAAAAAAATAAATAAAAATAAACTATCTGTTGCAGGCTCCTCCCCCTGTTGGATTCATGCAGTGATGCCACAGTCAAACTTCCATGACTGTAAATTACGAAATCAATAGCCTTGGATTATCGAGTCAGTTAGCTATTAAAATGTTACTATTTTACGTTATGGCAATGAATACTTCCAAAAAACAAATCTGAAATCCATTTTTGTTGTTGTTTATAAATTCCATTTAAGATTGCAGCAGAACAAAGCTTAAAAAAAATCAGATCTCTAATTCAGACATCTGTAACTTGGCATTTTACATTAAAAAGGCTGTCTGCCTGCCTTAGCAAAGACCCTCGGCTTTCCAGATCACAGCAGCAACCACGAGGCCATTTTCTGTTTATTTCTCCATCACCATCCCACATCTGTCAGACTGTGCTCATATCCATGGGTATACGAATAACAGAATTAGTTTTACAAAATAGAAGGGAGGATCTAGCCCACCTCCACTAACACTGCCCTATACAGCTTCTAATTACTTTGAGTATAACTTTTAATCGTTTCAGCAGAGAGAGACAGTTATCAATCCCTGCCTTAAGGCACGGAGTATTCGGGGAGAACCCTTTTGGACAGGGTGGCTGGGGAGAAGGGAAGAAGCCTGAGGGAGCGGCGGTGGGGCAGAAGTTGGAGCTGGTACCCGTCCAGCAGCCGTGGCCAAGGCAGCTGCGCCGCGAGGGAGCCGGGGCTCGCTGCCAGCCAACTGACGGGGAGGCGAGTCCAGGCAGAAAAGCTGCAGCAGCGTGGGAGGACGATGACCTTTTGATCCCCGAGATGTTCCTGATGTACCAAAGCGACATGTCAGCTCTAATAGGCTGAACTCTCCAACTGGTGGCAGGGGCCTACAAATTACTGTGAGATCTGAAGGCATTTGTTGTGATGATCCTGGCCTGGATGGGGCACACCAGCCCTTCCCCAGCAGGACGGTCTCTCCCAACGACTCCCAAAACCAGGGGTCGTAACCTCCAGCAGGGTCACAGCCCCACAGAGCGGGGTCGCAAGCCTGACAGAGATGTGATTGTTTATGTTAGTATTTAGGGTCGCAAGCTCGGCTGGGGTGAGTTCACCACCAGAAACAGAGGCACAAACAGAAACCATTTGGGAACAGCTGGTCTAACAGATTTCACGCTCAGAAACAACTTCTTGATATTCAGCTAAAATGTGCCCCTACTATTCCCTTCCATATCCATGTGCCAGCCTGAAACAATAGCTCCTCTGCCAGGTATCAAACTGCCTCAAATTACACCCAAAGAATCGTGGCTGTTTACGCGGTAGTAGCATCTGCTTTGGGCTTTGCTTTTTCCTGCCAAATTTTCCATTGTTAACAGTGGTGCTAATCGTACTTGAGCCGCTGTCTTTTCTACCCCTCCTTAGAAGAGAGATGTACCTAGTTAGGCACCAGCTCAGGCAAGAGTCTCCTGTAGGCTGCAGCTTGCCTAGGACTGCAGAACAACAGCAGGACATTTTAGGAGAATAGAAATCAGTATAAACAAAACCTTCCTCTAGTTAAGCTCCAAGCATTTCCTCTTTCTACCATTCCTTCACCCATCTTTCTGCACAGCACAGTGACCGCTTGGGTTGCTCGTCTCTGAACGCTCCTTTATTTTTATTTTTCAGTATAGCTGGTATTACAAGAAGACAAACAGAACCCAGATTAGATGAATTCTGCCCATGTGGAGCATGCAAAATCTGCTCATACTCAAGCTGCCTATTTTCATTAAATTAAGAGGTAACACACCAATCATATACTCTGTTTTTATTATCATGTTATGTTTGGGTTTAATATAACATTTTAGGAGCAGACTGTCACTGGGAAGAAGTTCATTCACATGCCAGAGCACCCAGCTTCAACCTCCAAAAAAGGCTAATAGGTTATAAAACCTCCATCATTTAAGACAATAAATCATTATTACAATAATAAAGCAGGAAATACACACAAATTAAGCAGAAACACCAATGTGCTCTTTTTACGATTAAGAGGAATCATCAATCATAGAGGCTGCCTGAGATTAACAAGGAGCCACTTTTTCAAACATCCTGCAGTAAACCCAGAGGAAACCCAGCTGGAACTGCAACTAGAACATAGGCATCAGGCTCTGAAACCCCCCTCCATCCCCTCATCCTCACCTTCCCTTTTGGGGTCCTAGGGTCACTCCTAACTGGTTCAAGCTCTGCAGGTGAGCCATATGCTTCATCTAATGCCACAAGCCAAGTATAATTCCCACAATGATGTTTTCCCATGTACAGAAATCCTTCTGATCCCTCCCAGTTCCACCAGAAGAGAGACCAACTACTGGTACTGTAAAACTCTACAAGAAATGGGACTGAATGCTACTGAATGATGAAGATTCAATTAATATTTTTTTTCCTCAGCCTCTGTTTGTACAGATTACAGGATAGCCCACGGTAAATTAAGACAGAATTTAACTGGTGGTTGTGCCCGGGGACAAATGATGTTTAGCTCTTTCCTACCCTTGAATTAATTTTTTCACAATGTAATCTGAAAGATGAGTTAGTTTAGAGCAGTTGCACAGACACTGGTGTACAATGTAGTGTTGCAGAAGGAATTTAGAGCCAAACCATGTCTTGTGTTTCCAATCTAAATCACTGATTTGAAGGACCCCAGTAAAAATGCTGGTTGATCTTTTCTATTCTGCTTAGGATGGGAAGAAAGGGCAAAGGAGAAGGAATTACTATCACTAAATAACCAGGTCTCTTACTGCTACTTTTATGGTATAAAAAAAGTCCAAATTCCAATGTATAAGAGAACATAGTTTCTATATACACCCACACTGAAATATGAGTTAATTTTACTTTTGAGTATTTTTAGGAAGATGACCAATTACAATCTTGTTACAGTGCTTTACATCTACATGCCATCAACTGAAACCCGGTGACTGACCCGTGCATGCTCTCAGCTGCCTGCAGTTAAAGGAAAACAGGAATAAACTAGTGTGGGCAGCAGGATTCATGCAAACCCATTTTACTTTGCATTGGAAGGTGCAACATGTTCTCGGTCGCGCTTTGTCTCAGCTGAGGTAAGTTACTTGGCAGCCGAGAGGTGGTAACTCCCAACCACTCAGCTATGACTGTAAGCACTTCTGTTATCGTGCTTCTGATTATATAGACGAGTGATTCCCAGCAAATGTACCTGAAGGGTTTTTGGATTACAAATTGTTGATTAATGATTGTAAATCATATCAAGACTTCAGAAAGAAACCACAACAAAGCAGTAAACCTTTGTATTCTATCATCGCAGCAATTAGGAAATGAGGAATGGAGATTCTCTTAAACTGATAGATAGAGGCCTTTGAATGCTCCTGCTGACAGTTTTCAACCCTTTCGTAGTCTAGATCAAGTGATTATGCATATGTCATTCAGCTTCAAACTTCCATAGACGTGTACAGTCTCTGTAACCCTGTTTCACTGAGAGATTTATCTTTTGATTAAAAAGCCGTTAAAATTCAGTTGGATGTTATTATGTCACGGCTTCCCACTTGTTGAAATATAGCATCAAAATTAGTACAGGCTGACATGACTACTGTTATCATGAAATCTAACTGCTCCATACACCACCGCAACCCTGCATCATGCAGAAAAAAATCACAATATCATTTCCCCTAATGGTTCATATCATTTGTCCCAGGCCCTGCAACGATGGCGCACTTCCTTCAGGCGTTCCCAACAGCCAGAAGGGCTTCTTTCCTTCCACCGCAGCATTGGGGTGCAGACTCCACAACTGCTAGGAGCACAGAGTTACCAGAAACATGAACACAAGAGCAAGCACAAGGCTCATTCCCCCCCCTCCTAACACGTACTAATGAGTTTTATCAAGCTCCCTACTTTTTTTGGTGCCCACTGCCTACCTATTCTAAAGCGGATGTGCTACATACTATCCTGATTTATAGCAGATTAAGGAAGTTGTGGGACTAACAATCTTTTTCACGAAGGGTCTGAGGCTTCAGAAGTAACTCAAAGACAGAGCAGACCGAAGGAACAAAAAGCTTCCCACAGCACTGCTGGCTGGTGAAGGGGATGACAGGGTCTGTGCTGGGGTAGTTTCTTAAAAGGCAGCTGAGACATGAAGTTCCAGCAGCAAAATAAAGAATTAGAAAGAAACAACTCCAGCTGTTCCATTGCGGCTCACGTGAACATGAACCAGTGAGTCGAGTAACTCCATCTTCCTACGCTAAAGTCAGAGATACCCCGGGCTCAGAGCTGAAGGCACAATTCCTGTGGCTGATGGGCTTGCTGAGCTCTCCTGTCCCATCGTGGGAGGGCAGCTTGGGCCTGAGTGGCAACCAAACCATCAAGTGAGAAGGGGCAATTCACACCAAAGTAAAACCAGAGGCAAATCTCACTACACTTCCCTGTATCATCATGACTGCAGAGGGCAAAAGATACATTGTAGCACTTCACTACCTTGATAAGCCACAAAACAAGAGAACTCCATTATCTCTTCAGTGATGTGTTTTAGTCTTCAGCATTCACACCTGCACACCAGGCTCAGTTGGGAAATTTACTCTTCAGTATGCATAAGTGTGGGCTAATTGTTGGAATTCACCTTATATAATCTGTCAATACCACTAGTGTTATTTGTACTCACTGCCTTTTTGCATATGTAACCTTCACAGGGTCTACATAAGGGGTCACAGTCAAAAGATCTTACACCATGCCACGTGGCTCTTGAGTTTAATAAACAGGCCTAGTAATCTTCATACAGAATATTCCATAAGGGTAACAAAAAAAGAGGTTTTAGTAACCATTCCCAAACATTTGGGTCTCAGAAAGCCAGAGTGGATTCATATTAAAAAGACAGGATATTAACTTAGGAATTGTCCTATTTAAAAAAACTATTATAATTAACTAACGCCATTGTTTAAATGATCCAAGACAAACTATCTCCTCTTTCAAGCAAAATTGTGTAAACCAGCCCGCAACAGGTTTACAGAGCATTCAGCTAAAATACCGAAGTCCTAAAATGCACCGAAGTGTTATGATACTTTCTCCTTTCTAATCTATTTAAATTCATACCATGCTGGAGCACTTCACTAAGACACGCGTTATGACTGTTTTAGCTTGAAAACTACAAGGAGGAAGTGTTTTAGAAACTTGTTTAACAGCTGCTTCATTCATAAGTTCACAGTTCCTGCAAAACAGGTATGTTTGTGTTCTCACAGAATATTATTTCTATTTTTATTAAGTCACCTGCAGGTCCAACCTTAAGCATAAGCGTACACATAAATCAATAAATAAACAAACCAAACCAGCCTCTGATCTCTGGGGTCCCCCTCAGTTCTCTTGGCAATTCCTTCAGTGTTTTCTCTTCATTCGGTACCAGGACTGAAAAAAGGGATTTGAAGGGAGAGAAGTAATAAACTAAAGAACTGGTCTTATTTTGCAGTGAATGGCAGGTCAGCTCAGCATTTTCCACACAGGAATATCTTGAAATATTAAGAAAAAAAAAAAATATTGAAAAATAAAAATATACCCCCACATTTAAAAAATGGTAAACTGAGGCTTGAAGAATAAAATTATTTAACCACAATCTGACAGGAGATCAAGGGCAAAGCAAAGAAGTCAAGCCAATGACTCCAGCTTCAAATCTTCTGCCCCTAAACTAAAGCAGGAAAGTCCTGTGGGTGGGAGATATTGCGGTAACTTAGTTTTTTCCAGTCTCTACAACACGAAAGCCTACTTCTGCTCAACAGCTTAAAAGAATTCGAGATCACAGCAACAAAGATGGAAAGGTCAGACTAAACTCATTGCTCACACCATGCACTAAAAATATACAATGCTATGACAAACCGCTTGATGAACACAAATGGGAGAAGATTGAACGCTGGCCTCCCCAGAGCTAGCACAAGTTTACAGACAGTTTTAAACACAAAATAATTCTGACTTTTTCAAACAAATATTTGAAAGTGCTAGCTGAGACTTGAAGAAGCCTGAGACAGAATTCCTTTTTGTGCCTGACGCTTTGTGCATGCTGGGAGGGGGTGCTGTTCTTGTTCATGCCAACACGCCCCTGAGCTTTTTCCAAGAAAGATGGAGTTTGCCTTTGATGTCTGCAAGAGGAAGCTGGAGCTTGCAGCTGGCAGATGTATTAATAGGATAGGCACTAGTGGACTAGAAGGGACCTCAAGTAGGTCATAGTGTCCTATCTCTTCACAGCACACAAATGAAACACAAATTTCACCATCCAGTTATCGTTCAAACACACAGGCTTAGAATTAATTTTTAACAACCCTCTACATTAGGTAAAATCCAGATGTCTGAACTTTGCAAAAATAAGAAAAATAGTACAGTCACAGTGACATATAACTTGTTTAAAACCATCAATTAACAGTCATATAAAATATTTTGTTTGCACTCTATTTCTATCGTTCATTTAGCCTAAAGCAGTTTAAATATTTTTTTTAAATTATTAAAAATATTTTAATTGGGTTAAGAGCTGCTTTTTACATGTTTAAATAATTAAGTATTAATTCTTCAGGCCACATTTTGAAGCCTAGTGATAGTCCCGGGCTCATCTGACCATCTCTGCAATCTAACATAACTTAAGGCTTCTCAAAGTTGTCTTTGACTAGAAGAGCTAAACAGAGGCTATTTCATAAAGCAAGGATGAACATGAAATAGCAGTATTCACAACATGCTCCAGTCTATCCTCAACAACCACAGGGTTTGCAAAAAGACTACACGAGAATGGCATGGCTATAAATGAAAACTGTGTTTGCTTCCTAGAGAAGAAGTGACAGCCTTACATGCCTAAGAGTTTTAGAGTTTGAGAAAAACACTATTAGTCTCACTGAACTCCTTCGGATGATAATCTGGGAAGTCTCTAAAGCTCAAATAAATGCAAGGACTCAGCCCCCAGGTACAAAAGCTTTTGTATTTTATTCAGCACTTCAATTTGCAGCAAACTAAGCACTTTGTTTTCTATCTGGAAGCAGAAGCATGCATAGATCTGGGAATTTAGCTGGACATAACCATTTCCTACAAGTACCACCAACAAACACAGTTCAACAATTCTTACGTTGCTACATAAGTGGTGGGATTTTACAATCAGCACTGCTTTTATAAAGCCTTTAGTGTTCTCATAAAAATCTAACGTTTTTAGGACACAAGTTTTCATGCACTAGATTACAATTTTACAGAAGACAAGCTTTGAGCCTGAAACAGCTTGACAATATCCTTTCAGCTTGTTCATCAGATTAACTTTCTGTCACACATCAGATGAACAGCTTCCTTGGTTTCTTGCCTAATCTAACACATAACCCAAGCAATTCCCTTCTAAAGCACAATCAGAAGCAAAACCAAAAGCCACTGTAACATTCCATTTCTTTCTAATAACACATTCAGTTTGAAATTTTCATTTCTGCCTCTAAGAAAGATTACCCTTTTAGCAAACCATTTACAGTGCCGAGACTCTGATTTCAGATAGGATTAAAACAACATATTAGACATATACAAACCATAGGGTCTGAGTTGCTTACAGGACTAATAATGTGCTATGGGTCCTTTCACATCTAGGTCACTGGTTCAAATTCAGCTTCAGATGGTGATGAGTGAAAAGGAAGAATGAGGTAAGAACCCAGTCATGAATCTGGCCTCTGTTCCTGCCTCTGCAACATATTCACTTGATGCACTTGGGCTACTCGCCTGCAAATTCTACACTTGTAAAATAGCAGTATTATGAGTATCAAACTAATCCTAGATGACTAATTCATTAAGGATTCTTAGAGTACCCAAGATTGTCACAAGATTAAAGTATTGCCACTTTCAGGCTGTTCAACAGCTAACATGAAATAAATTAAGGAGGACTTTTTCAGGACAAGTCAACGCTTTGATGTTATAAAAGAAAAACACTGGCTACACCTGTATCTTTTGATAGCAAGATAAACATGGAAATCAAATGCTGAATTCCACTTTTTCTCATAGGTAGACAGAACAGGTTAAAACTGAAGCAAACTGGAAATGCAGAAGCAGCCATATTATGGATGAAAAAGACAGAAGGAGAGACCCATGTCATGTGGAGATGCTCTGTGCTCTCCCTTTATCCAATGCAGTGTGTAAATGCTGTGTCAATGTCAGTTGACTGAAGAGGGAAGGAAGGAAGAGGAGGAAAGAATTTTACAATCCCTGCAAGGAAAACAACATACACAGGAGGACCAACACATTTTAACCCATTCTTGGGTTAAAAGGTGAAAAATAATGGTGCTAGAGAGTTTAGACACAACATGATAGCTTCATTAGTAAGCTGTAACTGCTATAAAAATCATCATACCATCTCTTACACAGTCTTGATACTATTGAACTATGGCTCACACACAGCACTGAGAATATTTCATATTTGCAGGAAAATTTAGAGTGATTACAACTATTGCACACTTTTTCCAAAGACTCTTCAAATATGTTAACCACAAGAACAGAACACATTTTACTGAGAACATATTTTGCTATTACTCCCACTTCAGAGTCAGCTATGCCTTTCTTTTCAGAGGAAACTCATACAGAACAATTCCAAAGGACAAAGAAAAGCACGAGTCCTGCAATCAAGAACATTTAATGAGACAGCGTGCAACAAGTTTGTGCCAAGAAGGAAATCATAAAAATGAAAAATGATGCCTTCCTCTTCCAAATCTAATTACCAAATTTCAACTCTTTCTGACAGAGATAGGGAGTGATATTCAAGCAATGAACTTCAGAGATACTTTGGCAAGGGATGGAGCCAACAAAAGCCACAAGTAGAATTCTGAAACTATTTCAGGGACTGTGCTTTGCCCAAGCTCCTATTGACAAAATTATGAAGTAAACACATCAATCAATGTTGAAGCATTACACTGAAGATATTTGCTACTCTTTAATCTACTGTTTAATCTATCTTCAACCTCTTGCCCATTGAAATGAGTTGCAGAAATAATATCAGCTTTAGCCCCTGCTTAGTTGGTTTTGCCACCAAGCTGTTCTTGTGTTTAGTCACACAAGCTTGAAAGGGCTGCTTGTGATCACTGAGAGCCACCAGAAAGTGCAACAAGGTGAGAAAGAAGGGAAATACCCCTATTATACAGAGTAGAAAGTCTACATGCAATTACCATGCCCTTGCAGGAAAGATAAGCATTGCTTTGCATCATACATTTGGGTCTATGCATGAACTGAACTCTAAATAGCAAACCTCTCTGCATCTCTCCCTGACTGAAGGTACTCTGACTGTTCTTTGCAAGTGGGGAAAGCTGAAATTATATTACTTTGAAAATCTTGATTCAGAATTATTTTTTTCTTAGCACAGTAAGCCCTCACTATTGCCCAAAAATGTGTGCTTGTCTCTAATTCTCTGCAGAAAAAAGAAATATGGGATCACACAAAACTTCATACTACATTCACACAACACTGACACCTGCAATTTGAGGAACTGTACTTAAAAACCAGACAAGCACAATGCAAAGGACAGGCCTGAATATTCACTCTCCTTCATTTGTGACCAGCTGTTTCTCTTTGGAATCACTTATGATCAGTAGATAAGATCAAATTTGTAGCCTAACCTGTGCATTAACTCTAGCAGCAGCTCCAGAAGACTGAGAAAATAATGCTCTAAATGCATGTCACTGGAAGTATAATACTGAGGAATGTCCTATAGGACTGACATGGCATGAAAATTCATTCCCAGCCCTTAGAAAGTGCCAGGTCCTTTTACTTAATACACTTACTTTCCTTTAATTTATAACTGGTGTTTCGGAGAAACTGAAAAATAATTTTGTTCCCAGACTGTTTTATGTTAGGCTTGATAACTCGACTCTCACAGGCCCCTGTATTTCAACAGAAGACTGCACGTTACAATGCAGATTTGTGTCAGTGTAGAGTTTCAGTTCTGATAGAAGGGATCTCTTACCTTCAGACAGGGACAAATCATCAGCTGGAGACACCAGGTCTGCCTGGATCGCAAGGCCATTGCTCAACGATGTGGTAATCTGATTCGTCAAGATAACCTGCAAACAGACAGGGAGAGGGGGAAGCAAAATGAATTTTTATAGGTACTGGAAGGCAGAGACCTTTAGTAAATTCAACACGCAGAAAATTTTGAACTACCTACAGAAACTGCAAGAAGCACAGGAAAAAGGATATTGTTAAAGAGATGAAATACTAAATAACAGTATCAGTATTCACCTGTATCAGGAACAGTGTGGTGAGTAGGACCCGAGAGGTGATCGTCCCCCTGTACTCAGCACTGGTGAGGCCTCACCTCGAGTACTGTGTCCAGTTTTGGGCCCCTTACCACAAAAAAGACATTGAGGGGCTGGAGCGGGTCCAGAGAAGGGCAACAAAGCTGGTGAGGGGTCTGGAGAGTAAGTCTTATGGAGAGGCTGAGGGAGCTGGGGGTGTTCAGTCTGAAGAAGAGGAGGCTGAGGGGAGACCTTATCGTGCTCTACAACTACCTGAAGGGGGGCTGTAGAGAGGCAGGCGTCGGTCTTGTCTCCCAAGTCACAGGAGATAGGACAAGGGGAAACGGCCTCAAGTTGCGCCAGGGGAAGTTTAGATTGGATATTAGGAAAAATTTCTTCACAGAAAGGGTTATTGGGCATTGGAATAGGCTGCCCAGGGAAGTGGTTGAGACACCGTCCCTGGAGGTGTTCAAAAGATGGGTTGACATGGTCCTTAGGAATATGGTTTAGTGATTTTTATTACTTTTTTCTTTTTTTTTTTTCTTTTTTTTTTTTCTTTTTTTTTTGTCAGAGTTGGGTTGATGGTTGGACTAGATGATCTTTAATGTCCCTTCCAACCTAGACGATTCTATGATTCTAACAGTATGTTGTTGATACATACAGACACCTAAAACGAAACTACTGTTCTGAAGAGATTCATTCTTCAATGAGCAATTTGATGCTTCTTACAAAAAGCATCATTTTCTTTATAGGCAAATAGGAGATCTATTTTCCTAGTAATTTCCACACAACTTATACACTTCCTTCTCCACAGTGCCATAGAGAAAGGTGCTGTAGGGAGACATCCTCACTGATCTAAAGCACAAGAGTACTAAATTTCACAGGGCTATCTCTACACAAGAGGATTTTTCAGTGTTTTTCAGGATCACAAAATTCTGTTAAACACCAGAGTGTAGTGCCCACACAGTGCTCTCCTCTGACGGCATCACCAGTGGTAAGAGATGAACAGTTTCTTGCACCTTTGAATATGTACTCTTTTCTAGTAACAGAAAACATTAGGGTAAACACTGTGAACACCACAGGGAGAAGAACATAAGTATAACACAATTATCTCCTAATGCTTTGGATTTCTAAGCAGCAGCACTTTCCACAATTGCAATCAGTCTCCACTTAGCAGACTGGCAAAAACTCCAGAAATAACTTTTTTTTTTTTTTTTTCAAAGAACCAAAGTGATCTTTCTGCCTGCACTGAGAACTGACTCCACTCCAAACAAACTCTCTTTTAAATTAATGGCCTGTCTTCAGCTGTATTTGACACAGGAGGAAGGCAGAAAGGAATCCTACACGGTACTCTCTGGATGCGGTTTCATGATGCTACTGGAATAAATTAACAGCTTGCCATTGCTAAAAGGAAGAGGAATTTCTCTGCTCTTCTCTCCACCACTCCTCTCTCTATGATCATGGCTTCCTCCTCCTTTCTAACACTTTCAGTGGTATGATATGACACACTCTGCATTTTCTTTTTCTCTTTCAAGATCCCACGGAAGCTGTATCAGACCACAGAGTCGTAATGGCAGTGGTGGTGCTGCGGGGCATTGACTCTTCTTCAGGCAGCATGATGTGGGCTACCAGCAATGTGATAGAGTCTGAGACCTTTATCAAGACCGTGACTTTTCCTCCCTGCTCTCATCAGCCCACACATCTCTATGCTTGTATCCAGGCACAGTGGTGCCCCAGAGCTCTACGGGCTGTATCAACAGGACTAAATTGAAAAGTTTGTAACTCAAATCTTCATCTACTCAGCAGGAGCTCAAGACCTTCAGAGCACCATAGTGATGTCCCTCATGCTCTTGTGCTACTGACTGCAATCTCTGGACAAGCTTCAGTTGGCTGCCATCACCTTGCCCAGCTTAACCATAGGTTGCACCTTTTGGGACTGGACATTTATGACCACTGCAGTGAACGCAGATATGGTAGATAACAGCCTTGTTTGGTCTCACACCTACGCTAAGGTTCTTGAGGTACAATTTGCAATACTGCCAACAGCAAACACACAAGAAACACATCACTCCCCTCTGCTGTTTCTCCCAGAGTAGCTGTGTGCATCTAAAACCACCCAAAAGCCTTGCAGCCACCACTGGCTGTCCTGTTCATCAGATTACAAGATAAGATTTCATTTAATAACAAAGAAGAAAATAGGCACTTTTCCCTTTCTTCTTGCCAGGGTACTTATCTTCCATTTTAGTGAGCAAGTTCATCTTTGTGATAGGATGAACATCAAAACTAGTTCAAGGCAAATGAAAGGAGTGGGCAGCCAAGAGTCAGGAGGGATAAGGAACAGGATGTAAGACCCTTCCTTCTTAAAACTGCTTTCACTTCATTTTCTGTGTGTCGCAAAACCCACCACCTCACTTGTCTCTTGAGACTCTTCAGGCAACCAGGCATAAGATACACCAACACGATACACCATAAGATATAGCACAACACTGAAGTTTTTCCTCAATTTAGTGCTAGAAAACGTGCTGAAATGGAACACACTAACAAACTTACACATGCACATGTACTGGTGGGGTATGAAGTTTTCATTGGCACACTTTTGCAATGATCACATTATTCAGAAGTGTCAAACGCTCTGTAAGCAATGCAGTCATCCCAGACCTCTGCCAAAATAATCTTTGTACTGTGCCATCACTTATTTTATTATTTATACACCACATTTTAAAGAAAAGCTTCTGTGCTTAAGGAACTTTTTAAATTTAAAAAGAAAGACCTGAACACACCATATTTCATATTGCTCTCCTTCAAAGGAAACTAGCTTTAAAGTCTTAAAGTCTTCAAAAATCAAAAGAAAAGCAAACAATAAGAATAATGCAACTGCATTTTTTTTTAGTCTTTCAGGTTTGGCCTCCTCTTTAAGCAGGATCTTCACAGCACTGTTCACTGTACAACTATAAATCTTCTGTACCCTTTATGTTTAACTCAAGCTACATCTCTGAACTTAGATTTCAATTTCTGATGCATCCTTCAATAACTATTTGATACTAACAATATCCTAAACACCCTGATATGCTGTTTAAGAAGTCAGTTCAAAAACACAGAGACCTACCCAAGTAAATGTTCCTCTATGGCTTGCTCTAAGGATGGGAATTTAGTGTATTCTTAGTTCCATGACTTCACTGATAGTTAAACATTTGCTTAAATACATGTTTAAATTCTGTCTTGAATAAGCACACGTCCTCTGAGATGAAGCCATATACATGTACAGAATGCTTATTTTGGAATTAACTGAAAATTATTCTTCATTTCTGCAGGTCTGCAGAGCTCATGCAGAGATTCCATTCTCCCATAAGCACAAGCCAAGAGGCTGTTGGCTAAGCACTAAACTTGACATCAAATTCTCTGTCACACTTCTGCAGCTTCTCTTACTGCAAAATACTTCCATCAGGTATAGGTACTCCTATTAAACAATTAATACTCGTCTTTGTGCACCTACCATAACATAGTTTGACCGTCACTCTGCAGGTGGGTAGAGTGCTCCAGACTCTCGCTGGCTCAGACAAGCTGTGGGTTGCTAACAAAAGGAAAAAAGCTCCTCCTTACTCAGCTCCAGTTCCGAAGAAAGAAGTTAAGATGCTCACATTTAGAGAACCCCTCTGAATACGTACGTCTACCTTCACATTTCCAATCACATGCCCTTACTGGAAATGCTAAGATTTCTTTTATTTTTCCCAGGATAAAAATAAGGTTGCAATACTTTGGCAGTTAATAGGGCCATGCAAATAAGACCCTATGTTTTCAGCAGTTCCCAATCCTACAGACAATCAACTTGAAGCCTTGAATGTTGACACCACTCGATTCCAGTGTCACATCTAAAGAATTTATTAACTTTTCCCCAAAGCTCCTTCACCAACCTGAAAGACATCCTTCCACACCATTCTGCTACCCTTTGAAATGGCTCACCGTATTCAGAAAGCTGCAAATAGGTGTCTGAGAGAACAGTTAAGCCTGAGTGTGATTTGGAGAGAACAGACAGGTGGCCAAAGGAGGTGGGGAGTAAAAGTCCCGTGACTCTCTGATGAGTAATCACATTTGTGCACGGCCAGAATCAGCTGAGTCTCACACACTGATTCATACCTGTGTGCACAGAATATAATGCCAGTTCTGATCTTAATGATCCCATATGTTACAAATCACCCACGTTACGAAGTGGAAGGTTACAGTATCTGACTTTGGTCTCCTAGGTGCCACACTTGAAAGAAATCACCTCTCACTGCTAAACAGCGCCTGGAAACAGGCTGGGGTCACAAGTCCAAGCAGACTTATTAGAAAGAGTGCCTTCCACTGAATTAGCAATAGCACTTCCTCAACTTTTCATTGGAGATTTGCCATTGAAGTAGAGATTAGATTTGCCCTGTTTAGTACAGGAGACCTGCCAAGTCCTCTAAGTAGGTAAGGAAAAGTTGCCTCTGTTGTGGTTCCTTTTGTCAGATTCCGGGTATCGTTACCAGTCAAGCACAGCTTCCACTTAAGAGGTTCAATGCCAGTCATGAGTTTATTGTCTTCCAGGAGAACGCTCAATGGTGAGAATGTTGCTAATGTATCACATTAAAATACATGGTATTGTACTTTAATTACATTAACACATACATTATATTTTATAAAATACCTAGTATTTTAAGAGGAGGTCCTATTTCCACCATCAAGTAATAGAACAAAATATTTTTGTTACCAGAGGTACTTTCATTAGCACTAAGGCACTAAAAGTCATAAAAAAATTACAGCTCTCCACATAAAACTGCGTCCTGACGTGCAACAGCTAAGGAGGTTGTGTTACTGCTTTCTGTATCTACCTTATGATGACTGAAGAGCATAGGGCTTCTTCAGCCAGTGACTGTGCATGAATGGAAAACATCCTCCACTGCTTAAAGAGGAGAAAAAAAAAAAAAAAAATCACAAAAAGGTCAGCTAGACAAGCTCAGTAACACTGGAAACTTGCCCCATGCAGTCTTCCATAGAGTTCAATGAACCATTGCCTTTAACTTTTCAGTCTATTCATTTGCAACTGGTTAAACTAGCTATTTAACAAGTGAAAATTTACGGTCCACAGCCTTCCAATTCCAACAATTACAAACACTGTAGAAATTCACTCAGATTCAAATTTCAAAATCATTTCTGGGAAAAAGTCTACTACTTAAAATACCACACAACTGACTGACCACACAATTTCCCAATCTTATGATTTTTATTTCAGCATAGCAACCTTAGATTGTAAAATAACCCCTTCTAACCATTAGAAGTGTTACGACAGCGAGACAAATCCTTTTCTTTACAGTAGAAAACCTGGAGATAAACACAAGAAGACAGCGGGAACATATTTTCAAGTTACTAACTTTAGACTCCTTATAAAACCTGCCTATTCTTCTGATCACTTCCCAAATTTTTATAGGTGCTGATACCTGGAAAAAAATGGAAACTAGAAATTCCAAGGAAAATAACATTCATGTTCTAGAAAGGTCATTGCTACTTCTAAGATTAATCTAGAAGTCAACACTGCTGTCTATGTTCTCTTGAAATCTTTACATGTTGTTATGAAAATAGAAACTCCTTCCACGGATGCAACTTCAGCAGATGCCAGTTTTCTGGAAGCACATTAGAAAAGCAAAAATACTTATTTAAGGTGCCTAAACTCCCAACACCCCTATTTGTTGGGAATAGCCCACTTCCTGCGTGAGCAGAAAGCCCCTCCAGGTCCTGGGAGAGAGTTGGCCTAAGAACTGAAATATGACTGCTCTACACAGAAGAATAAGCAAACTATTTTTGTTTGGTTATTTATACAGTACAATTTTTCAAGTACTCCTCCTGCCCATCCTAGGACCACACTGAAACTACTAAATCTGACTTTGTCATCCTTGTAAATCCAGTTGAGTAAATAAGTCATTTTCTGTAAACTTGTGGTCTCAGCCTCCTTGTTAGTTTATTGCAAAATTAAAGGGAGCTCAGCACAGAACTATCAATCAGTAACCAGCAAAGGTATAAAGTCTTTTGGAATGTACCAAGAGGTGAAAAAAAACGCCACTCTCTCATAAAATAGCTGTTTGTTAAAAGAACAGAGCAGAATTCCCCATTTTGTATGCAACACCATTTAGGAAAACTCTTCCTAAAGGCTTCCTATTGAGCTGGGAGAGCAAGCACAAGGACATTCGCAATAATCCCAAATTACTCCAGCCTTATTAGTCCACGTATTTTGTGGTTTTCACTGTACTCAAGCAATGTCACTAGAGAGCAGCAAGTACAAGTGACAGTCAGCAGGGCTGGGATGCTGACTCTGCCTGCTGGAGGAGAAGGAAAAGAAGTTTTACTGATCCCCAACCATTCTTCATGGCGGCCCCTGAGAAGGCACCTCTCCCTTCCCCTGAAGCACAGAGCTTTTAACGAGGGATTGGAGGAGTCAGTAAGAGCAGGGTGGAGGCAATAGTGCCCACTGTTGAGGTACTAGCAAGAGGCAAGTGCACCCAGCAATACCACAAAGCCAGATGGGGCAGGCAGCAATCCTGGAAACAGAAAAAGGGAACAGAGAAAAACTGGGGTGAAGCAGCATGATTCAAACAGCTGTGACAACTGCAGCCTTCTCCTTGGGAACCTGTTACAGCTCTTCCAGACTGGCATCGGTCTGCTCAGACTGGCATCGGTCTTTAGGGAAGAACCCTAAATTACCACTGTCTGTCACAGTAATAGGGCATTCGTGAACTTCATCTTAGACACACACTGAACTAGCTTTTTTTCAGCTCCTGTTTCTTCGGGGAGATTTTCTTCAACATCAGTAACTATTTGCCACAAAGGCTGTCAAAAATTGTCAATGACTGCAGCAGGACTTGTACCTAATATTCACAAGGAAGAAATCTTCCTTAAAATTGAGCATTTTCGGTGAAATCACGGAGTTATAGACAGAAAAAAGCAAAAGTCTGAACTGGAATACTGAGAGCTCTCAAGCAAAATAAGAGTTTTAAAGAGAGAATTTCAAGTGCCCACAGCTACTGGGGACTCAAAGCTGCCTTCTGCAGCGCTGCTCCACAGGGGCTCACCTTGCAGGAGAGCAGGCTTCTGAAGTGAAAAGCCTCTGCACAAATCGAGACAGTTCTGGGCTCCAGGAGCAAACCAAACATACTTGTATCACAACTATTACTATGAGAGGAGATTAAATATATACACGTACCTTCATTCCTAGGAAATGTAAACTATTTTGGCTCAGATAAACCAAATAGAGAAGAGAAAACCCAACAGTTTATCATCCGAAATCCAAGCAAAGCACCACACCCACCCAGTACTCATCCCAGTAGGTGTCCCACGCTCTGAGCTGAGTGGCCACCAGCCTCAGCATCTCTGATTTCTGCGGGGAGGAATGAAAATAATGTCAAGTAGTCTACAGAGCCCAGCCATCACAAGGAAAAAGGCTTATAATAAATGAAATTCCTATGTTCAAAGTCAAACACCACTTCTGGTGTTTAATCAAGGCCTAACAAACAAAGATACTCAGAAGTCATTTTAATTGTGGTGCTGAAATGGTTGTAGCTAGCAAAGAAAGCACGAAGCTCCTTCACTGCAGGCATAAGCAACAGACAAGTGCCCACATTTAACAACTGTTGCTAATCCAAATCAGATGAAAGAAAAAGTACCTGTTACAGCCACCTTCTTTATACATGATAGAGGCATAGGCTGTAACGGTGATGGCTCGTGTCAGAGAGAAGTATATGGATGTTTTCGGACACAAAGGCATAGCACCTCCCCTGGCTGAAGGCAAAGAAGAGGCCTCTGTGCTGAGAGCTGTTCAAATTCACATCTCAACCAATGTCACCAGCGTTTGGCATAATTCCCTGAATAACAGATACATACACACAAACCACTGGAAACCCATTGAGAAACACTTCCTAATCCTATAAGCAATGTAGCAACAAGTGTTGGCCTTGCCTCAGAGGAATTTCAGCTGTACCTATTTTCATCACATCCAGCGGAAAAAAAAACAAAACAACAAAACCAAGCACAATCAGTCTAATAGCATAGAAAGAGATGATTCTCTAGAAGGCTCACAAGCACCTTTTAAAAGCTTAGAGACCTGTTGCTCAGGTCACATTGCTGCTAGCTGCAACCTTATTAGAGCTTCTAGGACAGAACGTCCACCTCCTGCTTTGCCACAGTATCTCTACCCAAGCTACTTCTCTTTTCCTCCCTCAGCAAGGCAATTCATAGCAGCAGAGGTCATTTTATAGTCACTGGATTTCACTGGGTATAAATAGGAGTCGGAAGAAACCAAGGAATCTTTCAGAGGCTGGCCACTGTATTTACATCCAATTTATTCTGCTTTGCATAGGAAAAGTACAAAGTTATGCAATTCTATTCCATAAGCCTTCTGGAGAAGTAAAGCGTCTATTCGCTTCTCTGCCAACTGCTAAAAAATAATCACAATGAATTAATAAAACTTCCACCAGAAGAAAAAAAAGAAACAAAACAAAACAAAAGCATGCTGTTCTCAGGCAGCTACACGTCTTCAAGTTGAAATAGCTACCACCCAGCGATAGCCTGAGGTCTTTAGCCTTTCCTCCTCTGTGAACAAGGAACGCAGCCAACACAAACGTAACCTCCAAAATCCACGCCGCAGCACCCTGGCACCGTGCTGCTCGGTGAGAAAGGTTTGTGTGCCTGGAAGGCCTTCACATCCAGCAGCCTGCACAGACCTGTTTGCAGGGACGTGCATTAAGACTCCCCCTTCAGAGGGATCGCCACCCGCCTTCATACCCTGCCAGTTGCCCAGGGCTCCAGGTTGGCTTCCAGCAGACCTTCCCTCTCCTCCACCCTCCCCTGCAGCCACTGCCTAAGGATGGCTTTCTGAACAGAGCAAACTCCTGTGCGTAGCCAGCGAGGGACCACAGTAAGAGGCTGCTCCAACATGGAGTACCTCGCAGGAGATCACTGTAATCCACAGGCAACTTCTACAGCTAAGACCTTCTGCGCGCTCAAACTGGCAAACACCACCACTTAAAAGGGAGTTTTCTGATGAATGCCAAATTGTCTTGTAGAAGAATAAGAAAATATATTTCCAAATTCACAGTTCTCACTTAGATCACACACAGTTCTCAGCAACAGGGCTTTTGGTTGGTTGAGTTGGCTTGTTTTTGAAGGATGGGGAAGAAACTGGGTTGTCTGGAACAGCAACAAAGTAGTACAGAATTTCAGTTCTGCTCCAGGCTGAGAGCTGAGTACATCTCACACTCTTTAATAGGATTGCAAGGAAGTGAAAATTTATGCTTACTTTTTTCTCAATGAAAAACCTAGTTTAGTTTATTGGCACACGTTAGCTTTCATTAGCAGATCAGAAAGCAGACCAAAGGATCTTAAGGATCCTTCCTTTCACTCACTGAGTTCAGACCTTCGGCCATGCACCCACCCTGCTTTGTCTAGCACTTCAAATTTACCCAGACCTACATAAATTCGGTGACATTAAATCTCACTGCCTTCTGATGGAATAAATATATTGTTACCCCTATTGTAGAAAAAGATGCTGTGACACTAAGCAAACTGACTTAAGGTACTTCAATTCTTTACCTACAACTCCTAAACCCTGAATTCAAGAAGAGAGTTGAAAGGGCTTGTACTCACTTGAGCACTCTAGGACACCTCAGGACAATCTAATATCTATCCAGCAAATTATGTATTTATAATTCTTTCTGTATTTAGGGTTTATTTTATTCAGTTTTTCTACAGCTGTCTACATTTAGGTTTTTTCCTAACAACCAAAGAGTAACATGAACTCAACTAGTGAAATACTCCTAACAAAGTCCTATTTAGGGCTCGTGGCCTATTTCAAGCTGATAATTAGTGTACCAGCATTTTTATTTGATTTTGATGTTTTGACAACCCCATCAGTATAGTAATATACACATTGAGATCTGGAGAGGTACAGCATATAAGGCACAACTCAATCTCAATGTCATTAATTCCATTAATTCCTCAGATTCCTTCCAATTAATTCCTTCAAGCCTTCAAGGCAGTGGGTCACAGGAGACTTGCTGGGTCTTGGATACAAAGTGGAACAGCTCAATGGGCTACTGTAATTTACTGCTTTGCTGAACGGTTTTTAAAACACTCTCCCTAGCTCTACCTTTTCCCACATCGTGAGCCTATGCCAACATTTTTAGAGGGAGGACAGTGTTAGTTCAGACTGCTCCTCAGTGCCTCGTGGAAGCAGCAGAAAGCTGTTTTAGGATGTGCTAGAAATCTCATCAACGCTTCGCTGTTCAATTCCCCTGCAAACCATAGTTCCTCGCCTGCCCTGCAGCACTGGAGCCTTTCTGTTTACTTTTTAGGCAGGCAAGAGCAGACTGCAGGACTTTCTGCTCCTCCTTGTCTATTCATTTAACCTCTACAGGCAGGTACCTACTCACACCACTGCCAGATGGCATCCTATGGCTTACGTTTTTTTTACACTCAACATACTCTACCAGCATCGCAGAAGCAGAGTGAATCTCTTCCAGCTTACAGTGGGGTTTAGAGGCCACAGCGTGCTTTACACAATGCTTGCTAGAGAAGTTTTCTTTTTTTTTGCTGTGCTATGGTAGCTGCTGCCTTTTACTGAACGCATTTCAGACATGGACAGCATTTTTATAATTATCTGTGATGGCTACCCTTAGATAATCATGTAGCTTTATTTCAGCCTATATAGTCAGTATCTTGAGTACAGGGTAATAGGGAATCTGGATATGTACCTCCATCCCTCAATTTGCCCACGGCAATTTAACAGGTCTGTAGAGTATTAGGGTACTAACTGCTATTGCTCAGAAGCCTGACAATCAAACCAATATACCAATAATTCTTACAAAATGAGGAGAAGGCTATTAAGAAAGCAGGAACAAACTAGGCACTGACAGCATTATTAAGTGCAACCAAGGCCTATTTAGTGAATACTGGGCCCCTGGTGATTTTAAAACACTCTCAGGAGCAAAATTCAGTTATCATTCTCTATAGCTGCAATGGCTGCAAAAAAAGAGTAGAAATCATCCAGAAAACAAAACACCCAGCTGCTGAAACAAACAGCCTCTCCAGTCACCATCAGTTTCACTTCCCTGTGACCCAGGGCTCAGAAACGTATGAAAGAACAAGTGAGAATGAACAGCTGTGAATTATATCTACTACAAACTGTAGGTATATACTAACATTATAGTTAGTATATACCAGTATATAGTCAGTATAACTGAATTGCATTTGTACCCTTTTCAGCCTAACCTGCAATTTAGCCAGTAACCAATTTCTACCAGAAATATTTACAATATTTCAAAACCATCAGCAGTTTCATCCTCCCTTAAAATGCAACAAATGTACAAAATAAACCTGGTACAGCCAAGTACACCAGTCTGAATGCTGGGTAGTATTTTTCTGCTGTACCAGTAACTGTTTTAATACTCAACATCTTTTAGTCTGATCAGGCTGAAAATGGAAGTATTACCATCTAGCTTTTGAGATTTGTAATAGATCAACATACCTCTAGTACACTGCAAAATTTTTATGGAAAGGAAAGTTGCTTGGCTATACTTTGTCTGTCCGAAACCTGCAAAGTCAGATTATAAGAGCTTTACCTTTTAACATCCTTCCACTTATAATGTTGAATACAGTTTCACGAACTAAGATTTATTTTTTTTTTTTCTTTTGAAAACTGGTATAGTATTTTAGGAAGCCTTGCTACTCAGTAGTTAGATTATCCTAAGTTCTTCCACAAAAGCACAGTAAAAAAAATTGTCTACAAGTTAAAGATAATAGTCCATAATAAAGCAAAAAAACACCCAAACCCGTGTGGGTTCATGATTGTTTTCCAAACGTGTCTGATCCGATATTACCCAGAGGAAAGAAGAGGAGAGGGGACATAAATCAGACAAGTTTTTTCTCTTCAGAATTTTGGGGAAAAAAAATAAAAATCCTGTGGCTCAAGATATTCCGGAATTTCAGTGGCATTGTCTTGGCCTTTATATCCTATTTCATCTGAATCCTTTCCCTAGGAAATAGAGTTAGTCAGTATTTCCCCAATAAAACTGGCATTTATGTCACATTTGAAAATGACAAATTTTTATTTACCTACCTAACTCGCTTAAAATTGGAATGTACTTTCCTTGGAAATATGAATCATTAGAAACCTCTTTGAAAGTTAAGGCCTAAGATGGAAAATGAACTCAGAAAAATGCAAGGAGTCATTTTTGTGCTGAGACCGCAGCATGACAAATCCCCCTTTGGCTTTGCCTAATACAGAAAAATAGTATTTGAGATTGTCCAAAGAAAATCACAGACACATGAAACTGTACTCAAATTAGTTTCTCACCTCTTGGGATAACAACTCAGTCCTCAAGGTCCCTGCTTAAATATGTGCACAAGGCAGCACTGTAGAAGCACGTTATCTCTTCTGTGTTGCAGGGAGGATCAGTCCTGTAGGGCTGTTTTGGCAACCCTTTTCACAACACTAAGACAAATAAAACTAAGACACTGATAACAGTGGAATTCCTGCAAAGGCAAACCAATTCAAACCCAAAGGTTTTCCTTTTCTTTTTAAAATTTGGTATGAATTTGTTTGAGAAGTTGGTGATCACTAAGAATAGCTCCACTGGTTCCACTGGAAATGACATCGGGTCTACTGGCATTTGTTGCTGGTACCTCAGTTTTTATGTAATTATTTGTAAACATTGAAAAAAAAATAAAAAAAGAAGTTATTTATTTAGCTATTTGGGTATATCATATTTGCAACTGTTAATAGAGCTACAGAAATGTTGAGAGATGATGTCAGGTGAATAAAAACAGGCTGTGGCACCTCCAGTCATATTAAACTTTAGGAAAACTTTAGGAATGGTACAAGGTTTCAGAAATTTCATAACTAGAAAGCATCTGCTTTTTAAGAATTAAATTTAACAGAGCTAAATAATTTTTGCACCTCATTCAAATTGACTCAAGTGAACACAGTTAGGTCAAATCTTCAGAGATTTGCTCCACAGCCTACAGACTATATATACAGGCAGCAGAGAAAAGCAGCTAGTTGTCTTCTGGCCAACCAACTGAAATTTTACAGCAGCTCTAGATTAATTGTTCACTGCAGTGAGCAATTTTTAATATCATTTCCTAGACTTGCTATTAAAACTCACAGGATCCTGCATTTTCCTTGGACTCTATCATAACTGCTTCGTCCAAAGTCTTTCTCTAGAAACCACAACTGAGTCTCCACTGCGGAGTTCAGTAATAAATTGCAAAGACAGTAATGTTAGGAATGAATTTCATTAATTTAATTTAGAGAAAAACTGAAGAGGAACAGATTATGCTTCAGTCAAGAGAACTGTGCCAGTAGGCCTTCTACAGCCCCCATGACTGGAATAGGAGGAAGGAGCTATTGGATGCTACACACCGGGATTGACATGCTGCATGTGGAACAGTTGCCCGGCAGAGACTTTCTCAGGAAAGAATGGGATGGATTTGTAGAGTTCCTAAAATAAAGATAAAAATCCAGAGGAAGAGGCTTGGACTTCAATACAAGGTGCAGTAGCAGAGCAGAGTGTGTGACGGGTTTACGATAATTGCTCAGTTATATCCAAATCTCGGTAAAAACTCCTCCATGTTTAGACAGATGCTAGTTTGCAAAATGCCCTGTGTGTTGTGGAGATGTACATCTTCGACAGGCAGAATGGCAGTTATGGCATATACCACATTAGCTACGTTGTCATCAAAACATTTATCAACTAGAAAAGCACTTTTATCAGCAGTGATATTAATTCATGACGTTGGCTTGAATTAATCCTTGGGTCTAATTAAGGATAACTGACTATGGCTTGTCTTACAGGTAATTTGGTTCTCAAAAATGATACTTTTTTTTTTTAAATAACCCCTATCAACCCTTAAAATTCCATGTATGAGATGAGTATCATGTAATGGTTTGCAATCATGTCATGGAATAATCATGGATATATGTCTTTCCACTCTCATCCTTTTGGCCCTAAATACGTTTCACGGAAACAGAGGGTTCAGAGTTTTTATTTTACGATTAACTCTCCATCTCGATTCATTCTCAAAAGGGAACAGGAGGGAGCAGAAGTCCAGTCGCATGTTTTCTAATCCCAGTTCTGATGCTAAGTAGCTGTGACTGCTTACTGATATAATAAATTCTTTGTGCCCCGTTTTCAAAGCAGGCATAATGCCTACCCCATAAGAGTGCTGGGGGATTCAGTATTTTGCTTTCCTGACACTTTGAACTCGCTGCATGAAGGGTGATTAAAACCAGCAAGTGTTCTTGGTCTTCCCATGGTACAGCTGGGCAATGTCTAGATAGAGTAATAGTTGATTGCTATACATTCTATAAACATGGGGTTGGAGGCCTTATAACAAAAAAAACCCTGAATCTTCCCCCCACAAAAAGACAAAGGCCCTTTTCTTAACTTTTTGCCTTTTTTTTTTAAATCCTTCCCCTCTGCTTGAGTCAGGTAATAGACTGAAAGCATCACTGGTTTGCATCACAAACAGGACAGGTAAATCTGAAAAATTACTTGTGGCTCAACTTTTGGTATGTTGCACAACTTACTCTAAAGTATTAGCACTGTATTTAAAACTGCAGGAAAGAAACAAACAGATGCCAGCTCATTATTTAAATGTTAGCTGGAACTGGGTCCTGAACTTTTGGTCTCTCTTGAACTTAGTGAGGATGTTTTAAAGAACTACTTTATAGAGCAGGGAGTATTGAATAGTTCCAGAGCAGCGAAGACAACAAAACAACAGGAATGCAGCACAGCCTCAAATCAGGCCTGTACTAATTTATTTCCTGAACTGGATAACTCAAATCTTTTTTGTGCCAGTAAAAGGCAAATAACAGCTATTCTTTAGGGTTTTACAAGACCAATAGATGCAGGTCTTGCACTACTTTTAAAATATGAAGCTAAATAAGGAGACATCTCATTGGTATAAGCATCATGGAAAAACATTCCACTCCCCTCTGCAAAAGCACGGGGTGAGACAGACACACTCACGGGCAGGTGAGTGCTGAAATAAGAAACTCTCATCTCAGACGTGAAAAGCTGACCTTTTTAACAGGCAGAGGCAAACATCAGAGATTACCTGGATCTCAGTCCAAACTGCCTCTCAATGGCTCTTTAGGCTCCTAAGCAAGAAAGAAATTGCTACTGAGGGAACTGCCACCTGCAATGGCTTCACCAGGAGCTGACCCTGCACTGAAGTTTCAAACAGAACAGGGGAAGAGGCCCAAATAACTAGGGAAAAGGTATGATTTACAAATAATGAATACACAACGTCCTGCAGGAATGCAAACTACTTTGAATACGAACAGCAAATATCAATGGGAGCAACACAATTGGCATGCCTACACCATGACAGCACACAGAGCCCTGAAAATCACTGCTTTGGAGGCAAAGAAATTGCTTCCAAGGAAGAAGGCCATAAATAGAAAGGAGTTGTTCTCGCTTTGCAAGAAGCTGTGTCTCTTGGCAGTACAAACTGTTAAGTATATCTGCAATGACCCCTACCAGGAAGATCCACCATCGTTTTGGCACAATTTCTATTTTGATTACAAACAGCAAGAAACAGCCTCAAAAACAAGTGAGGACCCACCGCAAACCCGCAGATCTAAACATTCCTCAATGTGGGAAAAGGCTGGAAACAAACTTTACAATTCAAGCCTGTCTACTCAACAGAATCTGAAGAGGTCACAGTAGCGCAAATTCCACAGATATTACTAAGTTACAAGCTTTTTCTATTATTCTGTGGGGATGTCATCAGATTCAGGTGATTAGAAGATAATCTAGATACAGATGTTTGCCAATTCCACTTTGTTGGTGTGCAGCATTATCTTCTGGGAACCAGAAAACCAGAAAGGAGCTTTAGGTGAATGAAGAAAGCCGAATAATGTCCATTCTTTGTTCTTCTTAGAACTCATAGCACTTTGAGGATATAAAGGAGGAGTTAAAAAGACATTAAATAGGACTATATTCTTACTTGCTGTCTGGTTTGTGTCATAAGCATCCAGATTCTCTCAAGTCCTGGAGATTAAAGATTTTCTTAAGCTTCTGTAACATTGAAATAATTCCACTAGCAGGAGCACATGAACAACCTCAACCAACCACTACTGTGAGATTCATAATAAAATCTTGAGAACTTGTAACGCAAAGTAGGAAAAAGTTAACTACTGATGATGGGTCTGTTTCCACTACAAATCCAATTTGCCAAGAAGTCTAGCCACAATACAGTTCAATTTTGAAGTCTATGACCACAATTTTACACATACACACATACAATTCAGTATGTATGGGCTCAGTGCTCTTTGCCCCAGACCTGGATCACATCAGAAAACTTGACCCAGGCACGCTACTTCATGTCACTCCCTTCCCACCTCCTCTGTTCCAGGCCAAGCCAGAATTCAAAAAACCTGCCTTGCAGCGTGACAGTTGAGGCTGGAGAAGGGCAATGCAACTCAACTCCGTGCCAGCACAACTGTTTCTTCCATCTTCCCCCTCAAGCCAGGCGCATGACATTCAGACAGAGGTAGAAGGACACAGGAGAGTTATGTTTGTCGCTTACTGGAAGTGTTTTGCTAACCCTGCTGCTCTCTCTTCTGGACAGCTACTTTCTTTGCTGACATCTAATACTGCTTGGGCAAAAAATTGGAGAAAGTATTAACAGAAACAGAAAATACCTTCAGACTAAGTAAGTACTCCACAATATTAAAATCCTAAAAACTCTTAGTAATGTAGGATGGCAATAATTAAATGCAATCTATATATTCTAGCAAGCAGTAATTCTAATCATACCTGTATGCATATATGAGACACACAACAAACAGACATTTATATGACAGCGTCTCAAAACAAAAGAAATTAACATGACGAAAACACAATGAAAAAAAGTGCCTCTGTATGATATTTTTCAGAAGATGCTCTCAAAACACTACAAACACTCAGATCCTGAATCTCAAAAAAGATAGACAGGAATTACTCCATGCATTTTACAGACCAGAAAACTGAGACAGGAGTTTGGAAGACGTTGCCAGCATTGGAAAGCATCAATACCTGACAGATCTCTATAAACGGCAATAAAAAGGCAGCAAACCTGAAGAATGGTTAAAGGGAACAACAAGTGTGGGGATACATCGGCTGATACCGATGGGGAATTTTGCAGGGAACTGAAAGAGCTACGAGTACATAGTTTCCTAATACCCACACATGCACACTCCTTTCCCCAGAATGCCTCACAAGATGGAAGGAGACTCTTATCTGCCTCCCAGAATGCAAGGCAGAAGACAGAAGCACATCACCCCGAAAAGCTGTAGCAGAGTAAAGCCTGAAGTATTAAGGAGTTCAGAAGAACTGCACACATAAGTGCTCTTTTCCAAAACTGCCTGAAACTTTTGTTTCAGCATAGCACAAAGCACAACCTCTTAGCTCTGGCTCACCTTTCCACTAAGCTTTCTAATTGTCATAGAATCATAGAATGGTTTGAGTTGGAAGGGACCTTAAAGATCATCGAGTTCCAACCTCCCTGCCATGGGCAGGGACACCTCCCACTAGAGCAGGTTACATAAATTTTATTTGAACATGGAACTCAAATCAAATCCAGAGGATGCAAAGCAGCAGATTTTTACAAAAGGTTTTTACAAAGTGCCCACTGATATATGCCCACTAAAATACCTGAGTTTTATAAAGCACAAAGATCGGGTTTGCCATTACCTTTCTCTTTTCTATAAAGAAAATAGGAAACTGCACAACAGTCTGTAAGAAAGTGGAAAATATACTAAAGGACGGCATTTTAGCTGATGGCTTTAAAATTCAAAGAAAAAGAATTTTCAGAGGAAAGAGTTTAGAGCCAGACTGACCTAAATTATTGAGGTTGTCATCTAACAGCATCAAATTTGGGAGTATGTGGATGTGCAGGAAAGGAAGTACTTTTGGAGAGGAATACATTCATTTACTGAAAAGACCGGGCAGAACATAGTATACTCTTTTTTAAACCTTCAGAAAGAACTTTTCAAGTGGTGTTTTCACATAACGAAGGGAAAGAATGAATGACGGCTCTGACTAAAGAATGACTTCTGCACGTTTATGATTTGGTATATCCATCACTCAAAGATAATGATAGCTTACACAGAACTTTTGTAGCTGAGCAATCTCTGAAATAATTCTCTACTACAGGCCACGGCCACAGGACAATGCTGTGTCAAACAGCTTTAAAAAGCAACTGCAGACTGGCAAAAACCAAGCAGGGTTATATATAACGTTACAGTCTACATCAATGTTTCACAAAGACAGGACGCTTCTGAGTCACTTTTGGGTTTTTTTTTATTTGTTACTATTGCAACTAAAGGAACACTGAGAGGCAATTCATATAACCCAAATGTGTAATAAACAGGGTATTAACACCATGAAAATACCTTACAGATACCTTGACATTATGGTAGCACATGTCTATCTTAACACTTTAGGCCGCCCAAGGAAAACAGCGGATATGAGGCTGAAGAGAGAGGAAGCAACACCACCAGAGGCAATGGACCTACAAAGCATAGGCAAAAAGTATCAATATGTGCTATCTGGCACATAAACAGCAAATATGGTATGTCTAGAACACTGGGCAAGCACTACAAAGTCTGGCATAAGCAGTGTCTATTTATTTGGACGTTAGGCAGCTAAGACATCCTGCGTGTCCCAGTTTCTATCTTCCCCTCAGAGTTAAGAGCTTTCAAGTCAGGAAAAGAGAACATGTTGGAAAAATCCCAGATAAATCACATCCTTGCAGAAATTTTGCACATCTCCACTCCCAACTTAATTTCACTTGCCTCAGACTAGACACTGAAAAGATAAACTGACAGGCAAAATGAGAAAATTATTCTAATTTTCACAAGAATCTATGTATCTTTGGATTAAACCAAGTTTAAGTTAAACACTGCCACGATAACCGTTGATCAGGGAATAGTAATAAACGCTCCAAGAACTATATTCCGAATGGGATATGTCTGTCTGTCTTTCCTTTTCCTCCTCCCAGTTGAACATCACAGCTTGGTGCACACACTTGCTGCCACTGGTATTTTGGCCCACAAGGACTTTGTTTCCTATCAGTCATTCTACCTACTTTCAGAAACATTATTGAGACAAAAGCAAAATATTTCAGAACACAATCAGGACTAGAAGCATTTTTTTAACACAGGTTTAATTACATCTGGTAAGTCAGTAAATTATCTGCATGTAACTGTAAACAATAACCAAAAGCTACCTCCCTTTGAAAACATCAAGAGAGACTTTCAGTTTTGAAAAAGGAGGTTATAAAGTTCACCAAAAGCATCAGAAAATTGTAAAGAAAGTGTCTAATAACAAACTTTAAAATATCTTCTCAGTTCACTTGAGTTAGTAAAAAATGTCAGCCCAGAAAGATTTAATAGTACAGCATTCACATGTATTTGTGGAAAACAAAACATCAGAAGAAAGTCAGACAAAACCAAAGAACAATACAAAAAAGTATTAATGCTCAAGGCAGCACTTAAGCATGTACTCAATTTCAAGTATATACTTAAGTACATACTTAAAATTCTAATTAAAATATGCTTAAGTGCTTTCCTGAGTTGAGGCCAAGGAATTCAATCAGATGTTAATGGAAAAAAATTGGCAGTATTCATAGCATTCTACTTAATACTGCAATGCAAAAGGGTTATTAAAAGACAAAATGCTGTATGAGGCAGAGGCTGCATATTCTTGTAAGTGTAAATTGCAACTAGCCTGGCTACTGCACTACCGAACTGCATGCTGTCATAAAAATTAGTATTTCAGGGGGAAAGAGAAATTATAGCTGAACTGGAAGATGGACAGTTTGAGATAATAGAAACAAGGTGTTTTCAAGCAAGTTTCAAGCAAGCATTTTAAATATGCACATTTTCAAAAATAAATATAAACATACCATACCAATATTAGGAGAGGAAAGGAAATGGTGCTTAACTAGAGGATATAGCAACAGAACAGGATTTAGGCAAACTGGATATGCTGGGGAAAAAAAAAAAAAGCTTATTGAACAAAACTCAGTATCTGGCTACAGAGGAGGAACTAGGTTTCGGGTACATCAAAGTAATGTTATACTGAAAGAATAGCAGAGAATGTACTGTGCTGTTAAATCTTGATGAACACAAACTCAAGCCATTAGAATATAATGAGGTTACAAGTAGAGCCATATTTCTCTTCCACACTCCAGGAAAAGGGGACTGAGCATACAAAGTTGAGACTAATAATACCAATACTACTACTACTAAAAGTAAATTAATCCATTAAGATTATTAATTGCTTCATTTACAAACTGTAATCAAGGGTCAGCATTGAACATTTTAGAGATACCTGGTATATCCAGGAAATGTCACAAGTGCATAACTATCTGACACTAGCACCCACACTTTGAAAACTTCAGAAGATAGCATAGTGATGCTAAATTCATAAAAGAGAGATGAACTTAAATGCACTTCAGCTCAAAAGTAAATTTAAAAGCCTCCAGTTTTTACAGAAGGCCTACATCTCAGAAAATACAGACAATCCTAATAATACAGTGAAAGATTTAAACATGATTTTCAATACCCAACTAGACTTTAGAAAATGAGCATACAGGCTACTACATCTGATGGAGAGGAAAATAAACTACTGCCGTAAATATATGAGAATGAAATCTAGAGAGCTATGGTGCAACTGGAAAAGCAAATAAACAAAGACATAAAAACAAACAAATTCCTAAAACATATTTAAAGCAAGTACACAAAGAATTTGCTGGGAAGAAAAAAAGGGAAAGGGGCTAAGAACCACTTAGAGAAACAATACGATTGTGTTAAATAACTTCTCAATGAAAAAACCTTACATGAATACTTATCCTGATCCCACAGCTATTTTCAAATAACAGAGATGAGGCATTGTCAGGAACAATGGGATCAAAAAGATACTGAAGTGGAAAGTTAAAGAGAAATGCATCAACAGGATTGCCCTGAACACACCTAGGACTTCAGGCAGAGCTCACACTCAAGTGGATGAACTCCTCAAAAATCCACTGTGAAACAGTTGCATCACAACGTACACAAACCCTTCCAAGTTCCTCTTCTCTATACAAGCTCCATGTTTTTGCCCATCTGTACACTTACTCTCTGTACCATTACTGGTTTCCACAGCCCAAACCAAAACTCCCTCATGTACGTTGGCATAAAACACCCATCTGCAATTCCCCAGGTCTCAGGCCTTGCTGGAGCTCCACCACCTCACCATGGACACACCAAACTACAGTGTGGTGTCATGCAGGCCTAGATATCACACCCCAGGTATCTGGGAGTTAGCTGTTTCCCTTCTCCTTCAGAACATCAATTTGTATAGTGTATTATTACATGTGAACACCTGAAATTTAAATATACACACTGTATTATAAGGATCTTTTGTGTAAGTCTGAGATAGTTGTATTAACCTGTGAGGTTTTGCCATTTGTGTATGTAGGCCATTTCCAGCTACTGCAGATAATATCAAATGCAATCTGAATAGGAAGTAATTTTTCCATAAAACCATTTTAGCTGGTTTTAAAACTAAGAAAACACACTAGTGGCACAACTACTGCTCCTGTGTTCCCCTGGGAATATCTTTATAATGGGTATCCATTATGGAATAAAACCCCACAACTCTAATCTTTATGATTTCTAGTATCTTTTCTACAGTACAGATGTACCTGTACCTTCTGTTTGTACAGATACAGAGCAATCACTATATGAGACTGCAGTTTCACATATGTTTTAAATGGTGTAAAACGACAAGCGAAATGAGAAGAAACTATCCTGGGCTTTCATTTCTCTCATTCTCATCCCTGAACTGCTGTCCATTCCATGTAGGAAAATGTTTCTGTGGTCATAAACCAAACTGGATGAAAAAACTGATGCAGCTTCCCAGTCTGGATGGAGGGAGGATGGGGTGACTCCTGTCAGCAGCCATGCCGTGTTACCGTGTGTGTGCAGTGTTTCAGAATTCCAGGATAAAAGAGATCATGTCAGTACCGAAACTAAGAGCATAATATCCCACCGTGACTATGATCTCAGACCCTTAAAGGAGAATGAAAATTTTAATTGCCCTTATGTTAGTATCTTTTCCATTCCCACAATGAGGGAAAATACCATTACATGACATCCTTGTTTCTGGTCCTGGTAGTTCTCAAAATTTTAGATCAGGCAGCCATGACTGAAGAATTGGCTGTAGCTCAGTGTATACCTCAAACTATCATACTTTTTGAGAAAGGTGAAGGAGGCTATTACCTAATAGCCTGTCTATTTGTCCTATTTATTTTAAATTGTATTGTTTGGAGGTGTTCATGATTTTGAATGCTATAACTTTTCTCAGGGAGATGCAGAGGAGAAAGCCAAGGAGTTGCTAAACAGACCACGAGACATCAAATGCAATTCCCAGCTGCACCCTCCCCATTCCCCAACCTGCAAGATACGTCTTTCACAGTCTTTAGTCTTTGATTGTTGAAAAATCCCAGTCACTATTCACTAGCAATTTCCCAGGGAGCTTATTTCTTCAAAGATGACAGCAAAACTGCTCTGCACAACAATACATTTCATGGCAATGTGTTTACATAAATGCTCTTCTCTAAAAGCAAAACATTATATATATATATGTAGTATTTACATACACTTCCTCTAAAAATACCATTTCCTACACTTCAGCTGGTGACTAACACACACGCCCGTTCCGCAACACTAAAGCACCACGTACAAACTCTGCAGAAACCTTCTTAATAAGCATTTAACAAAGTGAAAAGCAAAAAACCACATTAAAACTGAAGAAAACCTTGTAGCATGTGTTTTGGAATTGCTTGTTACATTCTCCGTTAAGAAAACTATCTAGAATAGTCACATCTCACATAGATGCATCTGGTTTTCTCTCTTAAGTTCATTGAAAAAAGTTAAGCATACCAAGAAACCAACTTCCAGTGAAGTTATTCTGCCACCTGCTGTTGCTTCTATGCATATACTGGATATTTTAATGCAAATCTTTTCAATTTAAAAAAAAATAATCCTAATATAAAAAGGGACTACTTCCTTATTGGAGAAAAAAAAATCTTGTCATTAATTATAAACCACTAATATATTACAATCTTTTACATTTGTTGACTCCTCAAGTGTGTGACCCAATAGATGAAAGGGGTGCTGGGGTTGAGAAGGAGGGCATGGTGCAAGGGAAAAAAAATTTAAAAATTATAAAACTTCATAAAACAAAGTATTTTCATGAATTTTCTAAAATTCACACAGGAAAAAATGTCTAAAAGCCTTGTAGCATGAAAATTTTTATCCCAAACACTGCTGGATTACAGTGTCAAAACAATTCAATAAAAAGAATAGGTTAAAAGAAATATTGAAATTCATTGGACTACATTCACTATCAGAGCGGGGGAAAGAGAAAATAAAATGAATTCTAACAGCTTTGAAAAGGTAATTCCTCTCACGCCTTCAGTTCTAGCAACAACACAGCTGAGGATTTAGCAAATTTGACAAGTCCTTTTACAAAAAGCCAGTGACAATAAGGTGGACACCCCACCTTGGTGCTGCAGTCCATGCCAGCCAGCAGCACCTACCACTTATTTTCAGGACAGCCAGGACAAGTGCCACCCCCTCACCTCAGGCCATACATAACACCTTCTCACAGAACCACAGCCAGTGTGGTCACGGCATAGGGTGTCCTTGTGTTGCTCATCGCTGGGCACACTCTTAAACGTTTCTCTCCAGCACGGGCAGGTAGCAGGAGCATCAGAAACGTTTAGGGAAAAGACTGAAAAAGAACGGGATGCCCGATAGAACTGCAGAGGGAAGTTGCGGGCAGGAGAGTGACTCGCTCAAAGATGATCCACTCACTTAAAAAATGCCTTCAGATTTTTAATTACTGTAATTCATGAGAAATACCGTTCCACATGTTACACAAAGTACAGGCCAGAAAAAAGCTCTTCCAGGAGAAAGAAACCCTGACTCCACAAAAAGACAACGCATGCAACAGTCTGCTCCATCCCCTACCCCGTCCTACAAACGTTCCCTCGTATTAACGGGCCAAGAGAGCCATGGGTGGCCTCTCATCCAACCAGTATTGGACTAAGCTTGCTTAGCTCACGAGACCAGAGGGGGATCACAAGACAAGACAGCGTGGTTAACCACTCTTTGTATTAAACAGGCGTATTTGGTCTACTCTTCATTTAGCGCGCTGCTCAAAGCTTGTTCCACCTTGCAACGTTTGGCAGCTGCCCACTGCTATTTAGAGTGAATATTCAGTTGTTCCTTCAGGCTCTTCAGCCCTTTGATATCCTATTGCCTGTTACACATTAGACAGGCGTACAACCCCCTTTTGCCAAGCAGCACATGCATGGCAGCTTCACGCTCTTTCAAATGAAGCCTCCTAGCAATTTTTGTTTTCCCCCTTGGTCAAGTACAGAGATTAGTTCTCAAGACAACAGCTCTGCGCCCCACCGCCGGTGCTTCTCGGGGCAGTGCTCCAGCAGCTCCCCAAATGAAAGAGCATTTCGCCCACCGCAGGGAGCCCCACGCAGCTGCACTCTCCTGCTACAGTGGGAGAGGGGGGAAGGACTCGTTGGCTGAGTTAGATGAGCTTAGCAGTATTTTTACCTCTTGCTTCCTTGATTTCTAGTAGATTTGTCTTATTGCTGAGCCCAGTGAGCAGACCTGCAATATTATTTACTGCTTTTTGTTTCAAAATTAAATTCTATTTCTAATTTGCATGCCATGGAAAGATTTTAACTAGATCTTGCGGCATTTATAATAGCAAGAACAATTAAAAGACAGGCAAAGAAAATCTGTAGAAGAGCTAGATCCCAATACAGATCTTGCCCCGTCTTTTCTTTGTAATCAATACTAAGTAAACCTGCAGAAAAAGCACATGCATGCATAAAAATCAATTTTAAATTAAAATGTTTTTAATAGATCTGGTTTCAGAGTTCTGTTTTCTGTACTAAAATGGAAGGTCATCCTGTACAAACTCAATATTTTTTCTGCTCCTGAATTTTGTTATCCTTTGCTGCATGTGTATATGCAGTTCTTACATTAAGGATTTATGCAGATGTTTTAGTTTTTACAGTAAGCTGATTTCCTTGTCTGTGCAATAGATGGAAGCCAACTAGCATCTCTTCCAGCCTGTCTTCTTTCATTCTAACATGATGAATTTGGGGTTTTTTTCCCCCATTAGGTATTTTCCCATAGGAATTCCCATAAGGAATGTTATTCCTTGCAGTGCCCTGTTCATATAATTCTTGCCCCTTTCAACAAGACAGATAATTAGATACTTTTCCCCTGAAGCCAGATCATCTATTGATAAAACAAGATGTACTACTAAGGCCACACCCTATGATTTGATTAATTTGTTCTCTGACCTGTTTTTAATCACACTTGGGACTTCAGTTTTGAAAGGAAATACGCATGGACAGAGTGTAAAAAGAGAGGTCAAGCAGATGACATCTCAAAGCTGTATCATGGCTAGACTGCCTGGTCATTGTCCCCCTCCCCATCCCGAGTGACTGAAAATATTAATTATCTTGCATTTGATAGTGACAGAAGTTACACATAACAGACTCTTATAAGAGCAAAGACATTTTTTGACACAGTCCTCATTTCAACTGTTAACAAAAGACCACCAGAAGCAAGAGAATAGGAAACCCAATCTAACTGTCCATTTCTGAGTCCAGTAAAAAAAATCCATAACACAGCCACATTGGGAAGAAAATCACTATTCACCCACCTCCCCTTTGCTTTGGCCATGCTGGAGCTATAAGCATCTAAGTCCAGAAGAAATGCTTCTCTTAACATCTCTTACCCAATAATTTATTCGTTATTTAATATATACACTAAGAGATCTTAATGAAGTTTCAGAAATGCTAATGTCCAGTGCATTCAAAAGTATCCAAAGACCATATCAAATCTATTGTATAATTTCCCCTGTGCTGACAAATTGCATTATTCTGTATCAATTACTGTACACTGTCAAGAAATTATTTATACTGCTGCAGAACTCCATGCATTGCTGTGACTAAGAATGAGTTGTTAAACTACAACACAGTGCAGTAGATATGAGGGGGAAAACAAAAGTCCCTCAGCCATCTGAAGACTATTTTAGGGAAGAAAACGGAGATCCCCTTTCAGAATTATCCCGGAACACCTAGATTTCCATGCAAAAAACATGGAGTGCTTTGGTGAGCACAAGACATTGAAACCATGGGTTTGCATCTCATTGATCACATACCCTTTCCAGCTGTAACCTTTTCCTCCAGGACACAGGCTCAGACCTGACTCAGAGGGAAGATGCCTCTAACCAAACTGCCAGCAAGAGCGCTTTGCCCTGGAGCACAGGTTTGTTACTCACACACACACCTCTTCACAGGGCAGAGGTTGTCCATCCATTTACTGTCCAGACTCTACCTTACTTAATTTGCAAATTGTGACAAATCTCAGAGCCTGAGGTGGGGTAGCTATGTGACTTGTACATTAAGCACCTTTCATTAAAGAAAGAGTAAATGGAGTAACCTATTAATGAATACGTCTTGCAGGGCCTGAAAAATGTGAAAACAAGCAAACATTTCATAATATATATAAAAAGGCTTTTCAATTAACATCCTGTTTTGAATAGATGGCTGATCCACAGCAGCCCCCGGCAACAGTCTGCCAACATCTCAGGCCGGCATGCTTAGACACTTCTGGCAGTGCTTCCATTCCTCTACACATCAACAACAAGCCTATTTATTATCCAGCTTGCCTGATCTATAGTGCAATGCGGCCAGGACCTGGAGCTATTTCCTTAAGATTGAATGAGTCAGGACATGAAAATGATTAATCAACATGAAGAGGTTTAAAAGCTGCAAGAAAACTGCTCTAAGTAAAGCCTCTGTAAAGCAAGGATTGCAGCATTCAGAAAGTTGGGACTTTCCACAGGCTGATAGTACTGGGATGCTTTGCTATTTCTCTCTCAACATTGGGATAAAAGTGAGAGACAGACAGACAGACAATGGTTATTTGAGATCTTCAGGGTACAGCTGTACAACCTTTTGAAGGCAAATTCAATCTCGCTGGCCTGTGGTCCAAGCAGAATGGAAAACATGTTAGTGCAGTGCCAAGACCAAGATAACACACAGTGCACCTTCTCAGGGTTCAAAGCAGAAGCAAAACAAACCCACATCTACCTGTGAGCCACAGTTGATACTGACACGGTATGGAGGAAAACAGCATGTAAATGCAACAAATGAGACAGATTTAAGAGACAGATTTACTTTTGGTACAGTAAAGAGGTACCTTGCACCAGCCTGCACTGCCCAGCTGGGAAGAAATACACGCAGCTTGGGAAGTTGCTGGTACCTGACTCCCATGCCTTATAGAGCCTCAAAGTAACTAAAGCACAGACTCAGCCAATATCAGAAAAAAAAGATGCTAGTCATCATGCTAGTGCTCACCCATGCAAGTCAGATGGCAGTATTATAGGCATTAATGCTCTAAGAGAGGCCTGGCACTGAAATGATGGTAGATTTTACAGTTAGTTTATGCGTCTTAAACTGCAAAGGTGCTATGGAGCATTGCATTGTTTAAAGAGAAGAGAAAGAGGAAAAGTCAGTAGTTGTGAGGGCTGGCATTCAGCAACATGGCTGAAACAAAGCAGCACACTGGCGCAAGTAAATGCAACTCAAAAGTATTTGCTATCCCTCAATTGAAAAACATTTCCTTTGCTACAATAATATGTTTGCAGTGGTGAGAGCTCTTATTTAAAATTCCTCTCATTTTATCTGTTGCATATTTATCTACTTTGTAATATGCATGTTAATGTTAAAAACCATTTATATATGTATACACATATATACTTTATACGTGGAATTCCTTCCAGTTTTTAAGGAAATTTATTGTTTCCAAATGCTGCCATTGTTACAGCCTTAGACAACGAGAGCTTAATTACAACTGGGACAGAGAAAAATAATCTTACGCTACCTTATCACAGAGCTGCTAAACTACCTCTGGCCGAGTTCCTTATCTGCAAATATTAAATCTTCAAGTGCTGAATAAATTATGGCATTTGTAACTTTTGCCAAGCTAGTAAAGCTTGAGATCTCCAACACATTTCACATGAATAAGAAAGAACAACTAGATTACAGTAATTTCTGGGCATCTATCACCTGGCAATAACCAGTGATCTAGAGGAATATAGTTAACTATGTTTTGGCTGAGTGAAGTGAATAGTCACTGATAAGATTAGACTCTTGATTTAAACTTAGGAAAACAAAACGTTTTCCTTTTCCCTCTCTTTCTTTACTTCCTCCTTGCATCCTTCATGTTAGCTAAATTGAGATACAGTAGTTCTGTTTACTCAGCAAATCCCTTTTCAGTGACATTTGAAATAGCCAGGGATCATCATCTTAAACAGATTCAAAATAGTACCTCCAAAAGACTTTGCAGTCTCCACCTTCACAGCTCGCAGAAGGTGGAGAAAGTCAGGCTCAAAAGTAGATTGGGAATATGCATATGTGTTTGGGAGTATGGAACCTACCATCCATAACTCTGGTCAATGTGGTCACTCCTAAAAAAAGGGATACTCAGTGCTCAGGAGTCATCTACCAGTGGGAAAAAATCAGCACGAAACCAGTGGTGATGATTTTACTGAAACTGGGCCTATATCCTTTTCTGTAACAGCTGACCTTGATGAAAGAGTCTCCTTAGACACTTTAAGGAAGGCTGAATTTATAATGTAAGAGCTCCTGGCAGTTTTCATCACCTCAAATTACTAAGTGATTTCCATCAGTGCAGAGGACCTAGAAGGATGAATTCTGCACTGCTTTATTGGCTCCTGCTTCCCTTGCGAGCTGCGCACACAGAATCACAGTGGGCAATTTCTCTTCTTCCAAGAGGACCTCAAATCCAGTGTTTATATCCAAGTACGCGCATACATGACTTATATCCTGTATTTGGGAGAGCAGGGTGATACGACTCTCCCTGGTCCCTTCCAGACTTATTTTCTATAAACACACAAGACCCGTAGAAGTTGCAAGGTGTGCTGCATATCTTGCACCTTCTGTTTAGTATCATGTAAAATCCTCCCAAGCACAAATGAAAGCCAGCATTAGATCTGGATACATGACCTTAACAAAAGCGACACTCACAAGAAGAAACAGCCAAAAGGCTGATTTCACCTTTTATGGGGAGTTCCTTCCCTCTCAGTGTAGAGGACTGCCTCCAAACTGGGCTGGATTCAACACCAGCTCCAGGTTTATCAACTGCAATATTACTCTCAACCGATTAAAGCAAATTTTTACTGTAACTATTCCTATCAGGCAAAGACATCCCAATTTTAAGCTGTGTTTTAAACGGCTTCAGGGGACATCACTCAAGTTCCTTCTATTTAGAAGTGAAGATGAGATTCATTCAGCAACGACAATTATCAAATGGCCTGTTTGTAAGGTAAGCAAGACTAGCAAAAACTCACCACGTAACTGTGCCACACACTCCACTTCCTCCTCTGTGGAGCATTTCAATGCTTTGCTTTCAAGTCCATAATACTCTACATACTCACTGAGACACAGGCATCCCCAGAGAGTTACAAATGATGAAGGTTCAAGGTAGGTAAGGAAAAAGGACACACTATTCTTTGAAGGAAGCCTCTGGGTGCAAATCTCAGGTCAGCGTGAGCTTATGACACACACTGCTTTCTCCTTTCATTCCTCCAACAAAATAAAATCCTTCATTTACAACAGTTCAGACAAAATAGTAGAAAATCCATTTTTTTTGAATAATTTCAAAATTACCCTCTTTTTTTCTTTTTTTTTCTGTATGTTTGGCAAGTATAAGGAGATTAAAAACACATATTCAACTCTTACCTACAAAACTGAACTGCAAAAAAAAGCGTGTTTGAAATGTATAAAGTTTAGAGCACACCAGTTTTGTGTTAACTTTGCTCCTCTACATTTTCTAGATCTGAAGCAAAAATACTAACGTCTTGCCAGAGAGCATGATTAAAAAAGACGTGAAGGATAGACTTCGACCGTATGTTAAGGCTGACTGGATTCAAAGTGTGAGTCTTCCTGATCAGCATTGTAGTCTACTGAAAAGATCTTATCCAACATATCAAAGTTTCCATTTTAACTCAGATTTCAGCTTGAATAGAAGCAGAGTGGACAGCTGTACTTCCATGGATTAGTATGTATGTCTAGTCAGTTCACTTTCATACATTATCACTAATAAAGCAACACTTGTGTGGCAAACTGTCAAGGTGCATAACTCAAAGCCACCTCTTGCAATAGAGCTTTTATACAGCAACAGAAGTATTTCTTTTCAGTTGAGGCCTGCAAAGGTTTTTTGGAGGGTCTGGGGGGATTTTTATTTGCTAGAACTCAGGCTGGGACAAAATTATAACGCAATGTTCCTTTAGGAAAAGAGACGATTAACTGTAACCAAAAACCAAGACCATATTTATGCAAACTCAGATAAGGACAACGAAATCTCATGGCTCAGAATATAAACAGTCGCTAGAGTTGTCACGGAAATATTTCCCCACTCACTGCTCCATCGCAAGGACAAGGGTAAGGCAGGAGAGAAGGTGGTGCCTTACTCTGATCTAAACAGAATGCAGCAGACAGACAGACGGATCTGCTGTAGTAAATCTTATGTTCCTTAGTCCTTGCCATCTGGCAAGTGATCCATGGCTCATGTGAAACGAGTGGGTGGTCACGGTCCGGTTTGTACTAGACATTTTTTGGGATCACGGAAAAACAAAACAAAACATTGCAATTGGCACCAACCGCTGCTCTTGTTAGTGGCTTTCAACAGGCAAAGGACCAAACAAAACTGAAGACTAAACCTCTCCCTCCTACAGAACTGATCACAATTTCAGAAGGAGATAAAAGCAGGCTCTCTCACATAAGAGAGAGAAAGTTTGCAATGTCTCTGGCTCTGTCATTCTGTGCGATAAAGAAAGCAGAGATTTCAGTCCTTAGAACAACCAGTGACTTTACCTTTCCTGCTCTGATAATTCACCCTTCTATGAATATCAACTTTGGAGCCATGAAAGGCACATGAAATTTACAGCTCTGATTTCTTCTGGGCAGCCCTGATCCTAAAAACCTTAATCTGAAATCATATAATGTATATATAATATACATTGTAATTCATTATAAACTATAGTATAATATCTGGGAAAAAAAAATATCAAAATTTTGGTCTTAGCACAATAGGCTCAACAGAGTGATGGGTAAACAACTACATGCAAGACACAAGCTGGGGCATGGCTGCCAGCCTTGAATTTGTTTTAATAACAGCTGTGGAAAATGAAAGCTCTTTTATAAAACTTTATTTATAGATGAACAACAATGCTTAACAGCAGGTTTTCTACATTACGGAATTAGGTTTCAAAGGTTATCCTGCTGAAAAAGAGCCAAATACTACAGCATTAACGTTGTTTCAAATTTAATACAATGCAGACTTTTCAAGCACAAATACCTTTAAAGGAAACCATATGGTAACGGCAGACTTGCTTTTCCCTAACAACCTGGAATGCTTTCATTCCAAACTTCAAGTTACGAAGGGTTCAGGAACGGGTATGTACAACATTCCTTTTATTTCAAAGAAGAACGCTCATTTAGCATATGGCGATAGTGTGAAACGGCACCATTAGATATTTTTATTTCGACGTACCAACTCACTGAGCAACTTTGAATCATACTAACTCCTGTTTGCTCAAATAGCATCAAAGCAGCTACAAAAAGGCAAGCTGCATTGTACTCTGTTTCCAGTATCAGGGAATGAATATTTAAGTAATATTTATTTATTTATGTTTAAGGATTTCCTTAGTAGCTGATGATTTTGAAGTAAAGGATTTAGACAAATAATCTTATGAGTTCTCAGCAGCTTTCCTTTCACAACCCAAAATTTAGGTGGGAATGCTGTCTAAGTATCCAGACAAAAATACTAATCTGACTAAATCAATAAGATTAATAAAAGAAAGAAAAACATTTTTTCTATAATCTAACATTTTAATTTTAGATATTATTTGCAAAGACTGCAGAATAAACATTTACAGACCAAAATTAAGATTTCGTTTACGGTCCCCCCCCATTTCCTCAGTTTTCAGGGATACACCTGGCTTCTCAGGATCCCAGGGGGAGCTTGTAATGCCAGCAGGAAAAAAAAAGGGTATTTTCAGACTTGTTGACTACACATATTTGACACAGAAGGCCATGTGTATGAGAGATCGTGATTTTTTGTGAACACTTTTCAGTATACAGCCACACATTTAAAATCATCACAGTAAATGTGTACTGAAGAATTCTATGTTATAAGAAAAGTTACTAGCACAGCAGAACAGTTAAATCTACACAGAAATGTAATGTACAAATACACACTTGACAGTACCCTTTAATGAAAAATTAGCAAAGGCAAGGATGCGTTAAGGTAAAATTACTGTGGTTTGCTTAGCTATGCTTTCTTTTGTTTCGGCATAACAGTATACAGTCTTGAATCAACAGGAAACCTCTTTCATCCGTCTGATGATACGTATCAATGATGAAGCCTTTCAGAGGACGTGCCACCTTTCTAGCTGCTTAAAATATGTTGACATCTTAACAATGCATGTTCTTAACCTACGTTAGTCTAGCAAGAGCAGGCAACTAGAAGCCCTGGCAAAGCTGGTCAAAACCTGCCTAAGCCTGACTATCAGCAAAGACGACCCTAACTTGCTTACATTTCCTCCCAAGTCCTTTCTAGAAATGAACTTCCCAAGCAAAACCAAGGAATAACAAACACAGCAGGTATATATCATCACACAAATTCTAAAGCTGTATCTTCACTGCTGTGGGACTGCAGCACGAGCGGGCGCGCTGGTGCCTTTACCCCAACAGCAGCAGAGAAGCGCGAGTGGCGGGGGCCGGAGGGCACACACTGCTCAGGCTTACTGGGAACACTGGGCACTCGTGTGGGGTGCTGGCTGGGGGATGCCTACCCACGCTGCAGCTATGCCTGCAGCAGTGTTGTAGACATACCATAAATGTACTGATCAGGAAATCAATCTGTTAGGGTCATGTGTTTCAAAAGCTGCAGTTTTTCCTTTGAAGCTAATAATTCTGGAGGAGAGGTGAAAACTAGATTGCTAATGTCCTTAGAGATAATGCATTTATTTGACTTCAACAAAGAAAAAAAACAGCATTCACATTTGCACAAGGTTTTTTTCCTACTTAGAAAAATAATTTCTCCAAATCTCTTTGGACAAGATCAGAAGATTTCATGACTGATTGGGCCAACCATGAGCCTAAATATTTTTTAAAATAAGTAAGAAAATTGATAAGGGAATGCTATAGAACTCTATTTGTTACAGCATATACAGCTCTTCTGAAGTCATCAGACTTAGCTGGTTTACAATTTTTAACCAGTGGACAAAGCAGTCACACACTGCAATTATCATAAAACTTGAAAAGGTTCTGAAGAACAGGAAAAAAAAAAAAAACAATCCCCAAAAACCAACCAAAATCAAAACCCCAACAAGACCAAGTTGTTGAATCTCTTGCCAATGTATACATCCAGCAGTGCTCAGTGGAAGAAGGGTAAAGGAAGGTCACTGAACTGTTCTGTCTACTCTGTTCTGTGGGGCTTGTTCTTCCCTTAAGGCATATGTGCATAAATTAAGGATGGGTATTTCTCAACTTTAACAAACCACCCATATTACCTGTGGTTGTTCCAAATGGGGTAAGTCCGGGGTAATCATTGTCACCAGCCGGAGAGAAAGCACTTTCAAAAACTATTTTAATATCTAAAGTTGCTAATATAGTAGTTAAGGAAACTGCTTTGGATTAAAACACACAGCATGACAAGAGCTGTTATACTGATCTTCATTTCTACAGGTCTTTCATCCCTAAATAGGAAACTATATAGACCTAGTTCCATAGGATTCCTGTAGGCTGGCTTTCCACTAACATTTTACTTGAGTGTAATGTGACGCTGATACCAAGTGGAAGATTCCCATTTTAATCTGTATTAGATCACCAGGACCATTCCCTTGAAGGCAGAGAGAACACAAGCAGCTTGTGGAAAGAGAGAACGGCACTGATTTTTCCAGTAAAGCTGTCCACTTGAAGACATTATGGAATTACAACCTCTAGAAAGTGTGCAAAATAACATTTTATCATTTTTAACACCTGGGTGTTATAGGGTGACTCCTGTGGGTAAACACAAGTTCTCTAATGACTTGCAGTGAACAATTCTGCAGGTAGCTCCAATGCAACTGTGCCTACTGCATGCAGTGGGTATGGAAATAGTCACTCTTCACAGTTGGGTCAGATCAATGGTTTATCTAATCCAGTGCCCTGTCACCAATAGTGACAACAGGAGAGCACATCATACCCTAGAAAGTGCTTAAGCTATTCCTCTTGAACTTCCTTAGCAACTACAGTCATTAAAGCAAGCATGTCAGAGGGCTTACCTCTAGCTATTACCTTTAGAGTCTGTTTATGGCATGTGTTCATGAATTTGCCTGATGTCATTTGCACCACCTTGTTTCTGGATAGGTTCTCCTTAAGCTTTTTTCAATAATGGAAAGAAAAATCTGATTTTAAAATTCTTCTGACAGTTGCTTCTGGAATTAACAGAGACACACTCTTTAGCCATCAGTAGCACAAGTCTTCCTCTACCTGTAGACTCCTCTATTTTCAGATTTCCAAGCTACTCTTGGGAAAGACACCATTTGTCCAATTCTTTAGTTTAAGTAAGACTTGCATATTGAAAACTCATCTGTAATAAGACAAAGGAGCTCATGAACATCAGATTTCAGGCATTCCTTGAGTGACTGAAAATCTTACAGAGATGGATTCTAGGATGAATATAACAAAGCCAAAAAAAAGCTGGTACGGGACAAGTCAGCCCTAAGGCTCAGCTGCTACATCTTACTGTATTGTGGCTTTGGTACTTACTTAATTCAATAAAATCAGAAGTGGATCTACATAAAAAAGTGTCATTATTTCCAGAGGAGAAATAAAATCCCAAAACACCGTGTAGACACGAAGACTTCAATACATAGTATACTGTTTGCACATCAGTGACCCAGACTATGGATACTGCACTATAAAGGGTCTGTTGTCCCATTAGTCATCCTGGTGAATCCATGGCTCAAATGCAGGTTTGATATGCCCAGCTAATGCATATTCACATTTCTGCACATCTGCCTTTTCAAGCCAGGCCCATTATTCATCAGCCTTAGGTACACACGTGTTGTGTTAAAGAAGAACTACATAAATGCCACCCAGTTTAAGCAATCAACCATGCATTCCTATAGGGACCAAAATTTGGGGAGGGTAAAGTTCAGATTCACGTCACCTAAGTAGTTAAGTGAATAGCGGAGGTTTGGAATCCTTCTGTTCTCAGGATTCCTTTAGAGTTATGGGAAAACAGATGGAAGGGAACATTATTTCTTAGAGGGGACAGACACAGCAAGGCTAATCTGTATGTATGTGATGTGCAGTGGATGTAAAGTTTGACATAAAAAGGATGTGCCACACAGTTTGACATAAAAAGGATGTTGACACAAAAGGATGTGCTGGCAGGTAAATCAGCCACAGATGAGACAGACTGTCTGTGTGTGATGCCATGGTCTGCAGACACAGATTCAGTGTCCCGCTCTAACTTTTAATCAGATAAAAGAAGGGGCTTGATGTTGCTTTAAGACTCATGGAGTTTCTCTAAAATCTTGCATGAAGCCAAACATTTACTCATTGATGTCACCTATGATACAAAACTACCATGGCTTGGTAAAGTAGTCCAGTCGCTACCAAGCTGAATTGTATTTGAAATGGCAAACTACAGGTGAAGACCGCGTAGTCCCAGCATAACATCCCTATTTGCCCACTCTCTCTCCATTGGTCTTGACAAACACATCAGAGACTACAACAGAAAGGTTCTGGTTAATGTTTACACTGCTCCAAGCCTCAATGACATTGCTCATTTTCTCAGGCTCACCCACACTAACAGTAAATATTGGTTTCATGGACAAGGAAAGTGCCACAAAAGAAATAATTAAAAACAACTAGAAGATGATTACCGGTGTGTGACTCCAACCCTGAAACCTGAAACTTGAGTAGAATTCATTTTACTTTCTTTAATGAATTCCTCTGCTTCTGTCATGCAGCTAATTCAACACATTGCCTCCCGCTCTGATTATTAAAAAGGGAAAGCAGCCAGTATAAACATCAAAGAGCAGCATTATCGCCTTCTGTGACACCGGAACATTTTCCAAAGCTACAGGTAAAAAATGACCAGTGAACTTTCTGATCCCTTGGCAGGACGGGCATACAAAACTTGACATAGTGCAACCACTACCCAAAAGGCGTTATTTACATGCAATGAGGTTTGGGGAGCTGGGACTTAATGAGACAGCACTGCAACAACGGCAGGAGAGAAGTACAACAGATGCAAACTGACCTCCATGGGGGCACAGCTCTGCCCCTGCCTCAGTGATGAAAACATCAACTCTTAATACTTTTTCCCTTATCTTCTAGCCTTTTGTAACCATACCTACACGGGGACATGTATTATGAATTCACTCAATTTTAATTCATGCTACTTCAAATACTAATGACGGTGTTCAATCAGCTTCATCTTTGTTTCTGGTACAGCACAGACTGCAGAGAGACCTACAGCCTCCCATCAACTCCAAATACCACAAAAGTACATCAAGAAAATAGTTGTGAGCTATTCTACTATTCATTTTACTTGTCTGCTCTCTCACATGTCAAAACAAATATTAGTAATATAAACCCATCTTGTATTACATGAGTTTGACAAAAGTAGAAATGCTTTTTTGAACACTTATTCTTACATGAACCCCTCAAAAATACAAAACTAGACTGAGACTTAAGGTCTCAGCTATTGTACTGGAAATGTTTTCCTAGGCCATCACAACAGAAAATTTCAGTGGTCAGCAGATCAGACCTTAAATTCCTTTCCTTGCAAAGCACTTAATTTTATGCTATCAAGCAAAACAAAGTAGCTTTAACCACAGGATAAACTTCCTAGGAGTTTTAATTGGATTAAATCAATTTCTCCATCATCAAAGCCTCAAGACTTGTAACTGCCATTTCTAAGGGTGAGGGATGGCAAATGAAGAAAAACTCCTCTAGCTTCAGAGTCAAACAAAACCACGGGCTCCAAACAGCTTGTTGCAATCACTACATGCGTCCGCACAGACAGCTAGAGCAGGCCCCTCAGCAAACTCTTAGACTGAAGGTCTTAAAGCTCAAACATCCATGAATTCCAGGTATCACCCTGAGTTACAGTCAACTGTGTCCATCTGCACCCATATGCCTGATCGTTGCCGTGCATCTGACCCATGACCACTGAAATCCCTTCTGCAGACTAGGTCAGGCTTCCAGTTCCTCAAGCTCCTAAGATGCCACCTCAGTCACACCTGCTGCAGGAGGCCGTTCCAGAAACTCAAGCTGGAGAGGAGCAGGTTACACATCTGTGGCTAAAAGAAAGTAACAGCCATAGCCCCGTGGTGTGGTATTTCAGAAGGACTTTGTTGCACCCTGCACACTGGCACTGACGGTCGCTGCTGACTCGGGCAGCGAGCACAGCCTTCTCCAGCTGATGGCTGACCGGAGCAGAAGGCGTTTCAGTTGAAATTTAACTTCTGTACACAAGAGGTGTGGTACTGCTGGAAAACCAGCGATGTTGCAAGTGTGGGAAAGCCCCACGCCATTGGCTCGGGTGGAAGCCAGTCTACAATCCACAGCCGAGAAACAACAACATTATCTAGCCAAGGGCAAACGGCAGTCATCCATTGCTCAAGCATTCTCAGGGCTACGGAGCCAAAGACTGGAGTTACACAATCAAGATAACTTTTCTACTCCGCCCTACTGGGCAAATGTCTGCAAGTTTTCAGCCTGGAGGGGGGGGTAAGGGGGGGGATAAAATCAATATTTTCTTAGCTACACCCTTGAAGTTTCACTCTGCACTTCAGAAGAGAAACTAAACAAGGAAATGTCGATGGCCATTTTCATTGGCATGAGACCGCGGGCTTCAGTCGTGCTGTAGGCCACAGCCAGCAAAACCAGGAAAACGAAGGCAGATTAAAGTAACTGTCATTTACAACTTGATCAGCTGCACACCGAGAGGCCTACAGGAATACCCAGCCTATTTTCCTACCAATGAAGCACTGTCTTCTCTACAGTATATTTTCCAGTATATCAACGTAGTCTGGATTTAAAAGTTCCAAATACGGGAACTTTTGCCAGCTCCAAAGAAAATTTACCACATCCTTTCACTGGTACTTGGATCTTCAGCCAGTTACAGTCACATGTACAGACCTAAGCCAAAAAGTTTTATGCTACTTTATGCCTCATCCAATAAAAATTATTTCTAGATCTAACATCATAAAGCCATTTGTAAAGTGTAAGTTAGAAGAGAATACTCAAAATTATTTCCACATACAAACATCTTTCTAAGGATCTCTAAGTCAGTCTGGCTGACTTCAAATGAAAATGGAAATCAGGAGTTATTAAGGTAGCTGTATGTCTTGTTTCAGAAATTAGGGAGCCTGCAGGTAGATTGACCACTGTCACTACTTAAGAATATACAGAAAACGTAGAGCAAAGCCAGGAACAGGGCCAGACCTGCATAGTATCCTAATCTACTGATTAGACTATGGATTTTCAAGCTCAAAGGTGGCAAACACATTTCAAGGGGCCATAACCATCCTTTCTTTATGATATATCAAGTATGGAGCCAAAACTTTACCTCCTTAAAAAAAAAAAAGGAATGCAATATGGAAAAATCTGAGAGAACCATTCTATTAAACCATATCTGGAGGAAGCAGTAAATATCTTGAAGACATTTAGACATTTCAGATGAAGATCAAGTGAATCATTGTCAATTTCAGCAAAAATTGTTCTATAAAAGCATTACATTGGTATTGTTTTCAGGCTTGGAAAAGATTCCCAGAACAAGGGAAAGAAGACATGAAAGTACACATGGAAGTGACATGTCCGGCCTCTTTGTTGACACCAGTTTAGAAAAGTATAAGAAGAAAAAGGCAGCTTTTTCTTTTAGAAGCCCCATCTTTGAAAGAGTTTTGAGTCAACAAAACCATACAGCTGTGTGGAATGAACTGGGTTTTAAGGACTCTACCAATAAAAAGTATTGTGAATCACCTTTGAAGTCCCACTTGAGCCAATATTCTGCTTTTTGTCCACAACAGTATTATGCTTTCAAAAACTGAAGTTTTCTTTCTTTAAAGGTCTGGTGGCTTTCCCCCTCTCTGAGAGGGCTGAGGTATAACTAGGATGATCCTCCTTCCCACCCAGCAACCAGGGATGCAATAGAAGTCAGAACATGCCTTCAAGCACAGAATTTGATTTCAAAGTTCTCAGTCTTTACCGCAAGTCTTTTACTTGTGGTAAAGCCACAAGTGTTTTACCAGATCCAGCTACAGTGAAAACAACTCAATGGATATAAATATCATCACACATTTGCAGACACTGGGCAGAACCCACAAATCTTTCTTTCTGGACAACAGCCAGTGGGAGATTCAGAGCCTGTAAGGCTTTGCGAAAGGAAACAATTCAGCCTCCTATAACAAATGTGCTGTCCCTGAAGAATGGTGTCATGGAAATCAGAGCACATAGGAACAGATTCTTAAAAATGACATGCTGCACTGCTAACCAGCTTTCCAAACAACCCCTTAAAAGTAATTTTATACTGGGCTGTTATGTTAAATGTATAAAATTATAATAAATCCTCTCTTCACATTTCTTCACAAGTACGTGTGTTTCTTAAAATTCAAAAGCTACTTCTTGGGAAAGATGGCTAATCCTTCCGCTCTTGAACCTAGCTGTGTTTTAAAACTGTTGTTTCTAGCGGAAGACCAAGTGGATAAGTGACATAAGGAGGTTCCACAGCCTTTTTTCCTTGGTGATTTCTGCCTAACATACTCTGTTTACAAATCCATGTGCTGAGGTGGTCCTTCTAAAAACTACCAGGCTGTAAATTCTATATGGAGTCACGTCTCTGACATCACACCAGTAATGAAACAATTTTTCACTTGAAACTTAAACATTAATTCATGAAAGAGAACACAGCCTGGCTTTTTTTAAAGTTGTGCATGTCCTCCTGAACTAATCTACAAGAAAACTTATTTCTCTAAGTAAAATGAGCGTATCTGATTTCCAACATGATATATAAACTAATATAAATTTTAGTCAATTTTCTGCCCAAAGCAACACTTTAAACACATCCTCTTCCTGCAAAAGAAAGGGAAAAAAAAAAAAAAGAAAAAAGGAATTCATGCTAATTGAAAAAGATTAGTATTAAATGTTCCTAACATAGTTCCTATGCACGTTGTACCCATACATATCAATTAAAATTTTATTAATCTATTTCCCACGTTATAAACTCTGGCACATACATTCACTAAGCAAGCTGAAGGAGTGTTACAAACAACAAAGGACAAACCCAAGTGCCACCCACGTCATGTATTTCCATACAGGATGGAAGTGAGTACAGGATGAGCAAAGACACTGAAACCATTTACCGGCTCACCATGCTCATGCATTGCTAACATTTACAGGCAGAAGTCTGTGTTCTATATGATTCCCCTTTTACAACACCAAAGGATCAAATTCCAAAATCCTGAGGAAGATTTTGCATTCTAAATAGATCCACTACACACAAGCTTATGGAGAGTACCCACAGTTAGCTTTAACACTTGAATAAAGAGCAGAATGACACTCCAAATAACCTAAAAATTGATAGGTGAGGAAGAAATAGTTCATCTCCTGTGAACATCTGTTCAATTGTGCAGGTTTGCAGCAGGGCTGAGACCAGTCCTCTAGGTAAAGCTGGACTTTGTTGTTTTCTACTTAAACTTCTATCTTATGCAACAACTTCAATTACTTTCAATAATAAATGAATAGCCTATAAATATTGTTGTAACATTCCTCTCTGTAACACAAACACCTGCTTTCCATCCTGTTCACATTTCCATTCATGCATTGTATATACAAAGAGGGTGTTTGTGTCCCTGAGTGAATAAGAGCACTGAAATCAAACCAAATAGTAGCCCCCAAAATTACATAGAGGTTTCTATTCCCTGTATAAAGGCAAGGAGTCCTCTCTAGCTAGCTCTACACATACATCTTAGTACTAAATGGCAAAATAATAGTTATTTACAAATTATTACCTCCCCCAGTATGAAAACTCTACCACCTTAAAGCAAGCAAGACTAAACACATGGACTGCATTAAAGAGATCTGCTATTTGAGAAGCAAACCAGAATTCACCTATTGGCCTGCTCCAGCCCCACTGCTCCCAGTGCTCTCTTATTTTACAGATTAAATGTACACTACAGTGTCTTTAAACGTTAATCACAATTATTACCTTCCCAAAAGCACACGCTAAAGCCAGATTTTTTATTTATGCACATAAAGTTTTTGTCTTTACTATCTCTGACACTGAATGCTGTGTTGGAGTTGGTTATGGGAGACTCAGTGAAAACTTCTTACAATCTACCTTACTGCACTTTGATGCAGATTCCCTTCTGTCATGGTTTAACCCCAGCCAGCAGCTAGAACCACGCAGCTGCTCACTCGCTCCCCCCAGTTTGGATGAGGGAGAGAATCAGAAGACAGAAAGTGAGGGGAAGAAAAAGAAATACCCGCTCTGCAATGCAACTACATTATACACTGGCCTGTGTCAGAGGGCGCCAGGAGCTCCTGCACCCCAGCCGCTTGGCTGGCCAGCACTGCGGCCTCTCGGGCCTTGCTGAGCAAAAAGGTCCACTATTATACAGTGATGCCTTCTAGCCTGACGTGTGTCCGCTTCTCTCTCATTGCTTCTCACTGTCCATTTGACTGCAGAAGTGACAGGGATGTGAGAGGTGAGCGCCACGGTGTGGTTACAGCTCTTGTGGAGTCTTCTCCTACAGTTTCAGGCTAAGGAACATCTTACACTTAAATATGTATAAGCACTATTTCTAAACATCAGCTAATACAGCATATTAGGTTACTTCCAAAAGGATCATGTCTATTGGGCAAAAAAAAACAACTGGAAAACACATTTTTGTGCATGACATATGGAAGAGACCAAGTCACATGAAGTGACGGTAACAGCATTTAATAGCTTACTGACATTAACATTATTTAATGCTCAGATATCACAAGGATGAAAAAAAAAAGTTCAAGGACCTATGTAAAGCAGAAGAGCATAGTAAGGCAGCTGTTCCATGTGACAGAAGCAGCTTACGGATGCAGCTCCAATGGCAACTGCTACTTTATTTGATCTCAGTATTATTTTCTAGTTTGAGGCTTCTTGTTTATTCTTCTAAACTACAAGCATGATATAACTATAGTTTTATTGCCATACTTAGCACAGTACAGAGCTACTCAGTTAATATATCCGTGTGATACTACAGCATACTCCTTCACTAGACCTTGGCCCTGCAGGCTAGACTGTATCTTAGTCCCAGATATGTTCTGGATTGAGGTCATGAGGTGAGTGAGAATACTGAGCGATGGAGAGGAGAGGACAGCCCCGTTACAGGAAATTATAAACTCAGGAAAGCTATCTAAAGAAAACAAAGCTGTTCTAGTAACTGTGCTTCCCTTTCAGAGAGGATGAAACTTAAGCCAGAGTATCACAAACTTGTAGAAGAAAACAAAAAGCTGGAAGCTACTATGAAGGTACCAATTAATTTCTTAAGTTCTTCTTCTTCTTTGGTGACAGAACAGAAAAAAAAAGCTAGTAAAACCCAAAACACACACACTTTGCAAAGTCGAAACAGCCTACCTAGAATTACTGTAATTCACAAGTACTAGGAGAGACCAGCTCTCCTTTCTGCTTTTACAAGAAAGCAAGTTCTCATTCCTGCCCTAATGGATGACAGTAAGGGAAGGCGTGAACAGGCTTTTTCACCAGTAAGTTTGGTAATTGTGCAACTTACGGTTTTGATCATAAATGCAAGAAGACAACAATCAGGAAAGAATTTATTTGCCTCCAGCTTCTCTTCTCCCTCTGAGTATTAATTTGGCTACTGCCAGAAACTGTGTGCTGGTTTTGTCAGACTGACTACATCATGGCTTACATTAATTTGAGTTCACAGAATTTGGTTAAGTATGAAAAGCGCACTGCTCTCAGACATTTCTTGAAGGATCACTTTAATAACTTGCTTTAATTCAAATATATTGTTTGGGGGTTTTCACATAAATGCAGCCCAACCTTCTCAGCAAAACACTGGATGCAATACTTCAACTCCTTGAATTTTTTTTTAATTTTTTTTTTTTGCACCTACCGCTGTAAAAACAGCTTCAGGATTAAAGCCACAGCGAAGCTCTGCCTACGTGCCACAGAGGAAAAGCAACATGGCCACCTGATCAAGATTAGAAAGATTACACACATCAAAGTAGTTAGAGTGGTTAATCTGCTACTACACCTACAGTAACTGGGTGTAGCTGTGCCCTTTCTAACAATGTCAAGGTTGTACTCATTTAGTCATCCGCAACACATGAAAAGACAAACAGTTTCTGGCACTGAAACCTACCTTGGTCTGTTCAGAGCACGTGGGTATCCCAACAGTGATTCAGAGCAGGAGAAGGTTGAGGTCACTCCTCGGCCAGACATGACGACTTAGGAGAAAAACATTTTAACTCCCTGTGGGTTGTTTTGATTTTGTTTTAAAGCAATGCCTCTTGTAAGCAGAAAGCAGCAGTTCATTTAACGTAGTAAAGAATAATTTGATTTCTAACCTTAATAGACCTTCCTCTACAAGAGACAATTACTCAGAATAAACGCACGGCACAGCTGATTCAACTGGACCTGGAATAGTAATAAAGGCAACCCTCTCAAAAAAGCTCAGCTTCTGGTGGCTTAAGATATTTTTAATTACTATTTCAATTAAAGGACATAGTTTGCCATTTACTTATTCAAAGATGTCTCTAAAAATTAATCTGGAAAAAAGCAATTTCGGTTTCTATATTTACTCACAAAGAGGCATACAAGATACTAACTGCAAAAGAAGTTCCTACATTCACCATCCCACGATATGCTTATCAAACCTAGATACTGAAGGAGCTGATGTGGGAATGGAAAGCAATTGAAAAAGAAATACAATTTGCAATTAACAAAAAAAATCAACGTTTTCATTTTATGCATCCTATGTGCATCAACTGAGCACCGCACACTGAACTGTACAAAAGAAGTATGAAGTATAGGTATTTGGTGACATACGACTCAAAAATCAGACGCACACAAAATAATAATTATTGCATGGAAAATATGAGAAGATAAGAATACTGACAGGTTATGAGCAGTTCATACAATTTTCATGCATAGCTTTATCCCATTCTAATATTTACTAATACCTGTATTCAGAGATACTAATAGCTCTTCTTCTATTAAAGAGAAAATTGAAGATTCCACAATATTGCATTTCTCCTTTACTGTTTGTTTCTATCTGGTCGTGCTAGCAAATATTGTGTGCACTGCTGAACAGCTGTCTTTTGTATGGCAGCGATCCTGAGAGAAACAAAGTAAATGGTGTCAAAGCATGCTTTGGTTTCTTCATGATGTGATGGCCCACAGACAAACAGTTACTAACTTTCAGGGTAATACATTGAGTCAATCTTTATTATTTTAAACAAACAGAAATCCATAGGAACAGTCATGAAACAAAGCTGAAGCCGATGCACTGCGTATTTACAGTCACAAATAGCACAGCACAGTTTGGGGCAGAAACTAAGAACGTCACAAACATGTGAAACTCCAAGAAAATGCAGCAGGCAACGTGCACCGAGACATGGATGCAAGACACCCGCTCACGTGGGAAATGTAACTTGCCAAGAGCAGAATTTGAACACAGTAATTAGAGCATTTAAGGAAATGTGAAAAAAAAATCAATTAGAAATCATTGCTTTTCAGATGTGAAAAAAGAGTTTTAAGTGAAAATCTGTTTTTTCACCCTAACAATTGAAATACTTGAATTTCTTTACTACACATGCGGTAGTCGCCTCTTCATTTTCATCAAAGTTCACTGCTCATTTTTCCTGTGTCCAGTACACACAAAGTCTGAAGTCAAGTGAATGTCCATATTGAAGGGGGATGTAAAACATTACGGCCTGAGCTGCACATTCCAGATTAAGAGGTGCTTGTTGGACATTTTGCAGTTACTCTGCGCATCCACATCATCATGTTTAAACATTCTTAAACAGAGAGCTTATGCTACACTCCCAACTCTTAAGTAAAACTAGGTGCACAGCATGTTGGCTGCCAGAAAAATCTTCTTTTATATATTATATGCAGAAATACAGTCAAATATGCCATTTTTTACATGTATGTTTTTAATACTTGAAAGTTTTAACATATGCTTCCAGCAACTTAGGACCTTCTCATCTATCAAGCACCCCCGCCAGCGCAGGCAGCGCTTCCACAGATGTTTCTCTGTGCAGCAGTGACAACCTAAGCAGCTCACATCAGCACTATTTCTGCAGCACCACACATCAAGCCAGGGAACTGGTCAAAATTTAAACTAACCCCACCCTTTTTCCTTCTTATACAGTTTTTTAAAATGCATTTATGTGTTTCTTGACCCAGTTCACAGGTGGCCTCCAAAAGAGTTGTACCAACCCAACTGAACGGAGAAAGGGAGAAGTGTATCACAGAAGTGACCTTTTAGAGGACACCAGTAGGCACTGGGTGAAGACACCACCAAGACTGCACTGCTCGTGGATGAGAATGATCACTGTGGGGGTAGGTACATGGTGCTTCTGTTTCAGCAGCCAAGCAGACTTGAAAAATTGCCAACCTTGCTTACCTTCAGCTACTCATTATCGTCTCATGCCACATTTTTTCAGAAGGTTATTTTTAGCCTGGATTATTTCAGTAAACTATTTCCCTGCGTGACACCATAAACACTTAGACTGGCATTGAAGGGGCTGTGAAGCACAGCACAGGGAAGGGAACTAATACCCACCTTTTTCATTGGCTCCACAACAAGTACCAGAACTACTCATAGATACATCTCATGACTGCAGTTTAGCAAGAATCTTAAATATATACATTAAAGTCTGCAGATCTACTCCTAAGTTCAAAATTCAGTTTGCATTTTGAGATGGTTTGCTTTTTGGATTTATTTTTAAGCATTGAATCAAAAACTATATTCACCTCTAAACGTGTAAATCCAATGCATGAATAAAAGAAAATATCCACCTTTAACCAATACTTTAATCAAGAAAAGTTTGTAGAAAGCAGCAATTCTGGTTTTGTTAGACCAACTGGTGTAGTTAATGCAAAACAAAAAAAGCCTTTCTGGCAAGCCCTTCTTCAGTTAGTTCAAATTTATGGTCCTGTTAAGAACAACATTCTGTCTGTACAGGCACAGGGTAAGAGTAAAGAAAGAAAACAAAAGTTTGAAAAAAAATATCTGACTTCTATAACAAGAAAAGCATTTTAAAGCTCCAAAATCACCTATCCTGTGACGATGTCAATAAGGAGAAAACATCACAGAAAACATGGACTAATTCAATTAGTCCAGTGATCATTATTATAAGAATCCTATTTAGGCATTGTACGGACCAACGTTCCAGTCAGATGACCTGCTACCATCTCAAATCTACACCAAGAATGTGCATCTTCCATTTCATTCAGGATTCATTTCAGAAGCAAAAAACCCATTTGTTGGGGAACACTACAGAAACCTAAACCAACAGTACACACTAATGGAAAAGGAGACACAGGTATGAAGTAATGCTAAGACAAGCACAGAGACCAAAAAAAGGTAACTAGATGGACTAAAATCACGTCAGTATTATCTTTTCTTGAATCAAATACATTAGGTAGATTTATGCATCTTGAAGGTTACTGCTACAAGTCATCCAAATTCTCTGACAGTGTCTGAAAAACGTCAGCAATAATTAAATTAAAATAGTATTACACAAGACATCAGTAAGATATCATCCGGAGTAATATGCATTTCAAAACAGGACAGCACTGCTGGACTGCAGTTTCAGTAAGTCCACTAAGTTCATACAGGAAAATGAAATCTCAGAATAGCGTTTCTGTCAGCAGCACCAACAGGGCAAACCGAGAATCAATTTCAACTTTCAGGGCGCTCTAAATGCTGGACAACATCCCATGATCCCGACTCCAGTGTTTCCACTTGCTCATATTAACTTCTCTGCTCACTGAGCCCCGGACTGAGCCATGTCAGCATGGGAACCCTACAGAAAGTTAACCACTTGTTTTGTTGCATGTACTTTCTTCTCTGTTAGTGCATATAACAGCTCTGCAGAAGACCAGATGAGCACTGAAGCCAGTGCAAGGAGCAGATGAGAAAACTGTCCAGAGATTTTTATTTATTTATTTTTTGCTGGGCACACTGAACAAAGAAACTAGAGCAAGGTACGTTACCGGAACAAAGTGTGGGGTGAAAGGACTAGTATAGTCCATCAGCTCAATTTGCTTCTTGAAACAGCAACCTAAGTACACCTGAGTTCTCTTGAAGTGTTTTTATGGGAAATTACAGAGAAGCGATTAACTGCTGCACATACAGCAGGAGATAAGGAGAACCTGATTTTATAGGAAAGTCAATTTGGAGTGCTTCAACACAGACCCAAGTCTCCCTTCTGATACAGTCCCCAAGGCAAAGTAGACAAAAGAAGTATTCTTGTGTACACAAAAGAGCCAGACATATATGACATTCCACTTAAAAATAAATATTTCTCTTTAAAAAAATCACAAAGATCAAGCCTCACTCCCATACACTTAAGTAAGTATCCCTCAACAGCTGTGAATTACTCCTTTTTATTAGCTGGCAGGCAAGGCTTTGCCAGCAGACACCGATGTTTTGCAAAGCACTGTGTGTACGCAGAAAAGGCAAACAAAGCAAGAGGCCCAAGTTAAGAAGTCACCTTGGAAAAGACACTCTTTTTAAAAAGGATTAAAATAACTGAGAGCATTCCCACATTTAAGATGCTGGCTTTCCCCATTTTCTGTCAGGGAGCACAAGAGTTAAACAGCCAGGCTCGTCCTTCTTGTGGTTACTTGCCCTGACACGGGTATTGGCAAGGGGAGATTCCGGTTACCTTTCTGTGGGGCTCAGCAGAGATTAGACAAAGAGCAGAGGAATTCACATGGGCCTCCTCACCCCGCTGAGGACAAGAAGGTTATCAGGCTGGAAGACATGATTAGGGGTTTCTCAAGCAGGCTCTTGGCAAGAAACACCAGGCAAAACCTGTTTATTATGTTTCCGCGCCGCTATCGTTGCCGCTGAGCTCCACCCAGCCCCGATACATGTTTATACAGGTGAATTGCCAAGGAAATAAAGAAAGAAACACTTCCTCGGCACCTGAGCCTCACGCTTTAATTCTCCCCTTACTCAGATTCATAAAAACCTGACAAAATGCCAAAAAAGAATTTCCTTAGAAGTCAGCAAACGCAGGACAATAAATGCACGACAAAGAGGTAGCAAACAAGGCTATGGGAGTTAATTATTGCCATGGTTAAGTGTCCAATTTCTCATTCACAATACAGGTCTGGCTACCTGCGAACCCGCCCAGGAGAGCCTGAGGGACCAGACGCCTCTGAAAGGAAATGACACAGTGGGAAAAGAATCCATGAGGCACCCAGGAGGTCTCAAACCTCCCAAGCCCTTGGTCTTAGCCTGAGGCCAGCTCTACAAAAGGGTAGGTATGAAGATACGTGTAATTTTGCTCACTCTCTCTCCTTCTCACCCACCTTTCTGAGAGCACGTAACTAGCAATAGGAGGGTTTGAGGTGCAAAACCAACCCATTCTGCGAAGCGCCAGACACTTCCACGAAGAGGCTGGTAGAGAAGCAGGCAGGGCAGAAGGGAAGAAAAAGCTCCTTGTATCAGATTCTGAAATCACAGCCTGCAGACAAGAAGCCCCAGATGTATTGCAGGACGTGACCATCTCTGATGCTTCACTGGGTTTCTACTACAGAATTCAACTTCACTCCAAAAGAGAACAAATGCAATGGGTATTTCAGAGCCCTCCTTGGCCTTGGAAAAACAGATGAGCTCACTTGCATATAGGGAAGTCACTAATTATTATAGTATAGTCTTACAGCTGTCAAATTCACCAGACAGGAGCAGCAGAGCAGGTGAGGGCTGGGGCACCTGGCCATCCAGTAACACCTATGATCTTCAGCATCTCCAGGTCAAACGCCCCAAGGACTATATTTGTTCTCTTATTTCCATATTACAGACTCAGGCTCACTATCTTTTTAACATAATTCCAATCACTCTCTGTAGCGCTGATGCCCCAAATCATGGGCTGCAAGTTGGTAGCATTTGGCAACCAGTGCCAGGAACCACAATTACGAGAAAATGCCAAATTTGTTTCTTTTGTATGGCCTGTAAGAAAGTCTGAGAGGTCACAGTGTTCTTGTGGCGGAAAGCACTGCTTTTGGTATTGTTTAATACACATTAAAACATAAACTATCACAGGAAGCGATCAACTGCCGGCACACAAAGTCTGCGGTTAATCTTTGAACGTTAGCTGTAATGCTGTCTTAAAAGCTGCCTGACTGCAATGTGGACTTCTTTCCTTTCCATGCTTTATTACAATTATATTGCCTGTACTGACTACTAACAACGTTGCAGCTGGAGTCGCCAGTTCAGCTGGTGAATGATCACTCCTCACACGTAAACCAAATACTCTCTAATTTATTCTTTCCCTACTGACCAGGAATCATGGCTGCAGCCTCAGGCACTGCCTGGGCTGAAGCAGCAAACCTCCAGTAGACAGTTCCAGTTACGTGAAATGCAAGGATGCAAGTATGGCACACGCTATAGATTCTGTCTACCTACTGAAAGGGACTGGAGAAAAAAGTCTGTAACTCCAACCAAAAGCCTGTACCTTACACCAGTGACAAATTATTTAGTCAGGTATTGGGAGAGCGCAATCCAGTGCTTAAGTCACATCCATGTACTTTTGCCTTTGTTTCCACGGAAGCGGCTTTCTGTTTGACTGCAAGTGTTTTTGTTGGGGTGTAGTTTCTAAGCTGACCCAAGCTGCCTAGACCACACCATGGCCCAGCCGTGCAGCCCCTTACCTCCCGTGCCGTTTGTGTCCCCGTGTCCCGCCTTGCGTCGGTGGCCAGGTAGCTGACCAGTGATGGGGATGACAAATAACTCCACTACAAAGAGATTTACAGCAAATGGCAGACTGAAAAATCCTCTGGTAACAGGCTTAAATTCCAAATACCTGTAAGGTCTCTGCTTTACCTGATGACTGAAGATGGTACCTAAGACTGTCAGAAGTGATGTGTGTAATACATCACCACGCTGCAGAAAAAGCATTCATGATGCATTCACTCAACTGGGCAGACTGAAGTTTCCCAAGACTGCTACTGAGAATTTCAAATCCACAAGCATGGAGCCAGCACAGCCAAACGAGTGCTGGAAACCTGAATATTAATACCAAACATATATTCACGTCATTACATTGATCTCCTAAAGCATGTTTTGGACCAGTAGTGTAAGAGGAGGGTATTTAACAACACAGAAATAGACTGAGGCTCACCAACAGAGCGAAAACACAGGACTGAAACAAAAGGCATTTTGCACATGTAAACTCTGGTATGCTGTCACAATTTAGCAGGAAAAACTGGCCTTGTGAACATAAATTCACTCTACAAAATGCTTTGGAATAGCAGCTCACCACCGATCCACCGCCTGTCTTGTTCTCATTAAACCTAAGCAAATTTGAAAAAGTACATCAAATAAAAGACTGCTCAAGTGGGTGTGACTCAAAAAATAATTTCTAAAAACTCTTGTGATTATTACAATTATAGCTTCTTTTACTGTGTGTCTGTTGAAAAGCCTCATGTAAAAAATGGGTAAAGAAAAATCGTAAAGCACTGACTGATAATAGATTTAGCTCACATCAGTCTATTTATCGCTTAATGTTTGGATGATGTAGTAAGTTTGAGGTTGGACTAGATGATCTCAAGCAGGGCTTTCAGCCTAAACAATTCTGTGCGAAAAGTTTGAAAATGAATGTTGTTTAATGTGAATTCCTCTGCTGGTATGTAGTAATGTTCCATTCAGTCCCCAGCAAACAACCTAGGAAAGGGAATCTAAACTTAAAATATGCTTGTTCTGGGTTTTAAAAAGAAGCAAAACCCATGAGAAATTACAACCTGCTGCCTTGCATCATCTAAATTCCAGGTTCCAAACTGCACACTGAAGACAGCATTGACGCTCAGGAAGTCAAACACAAACAGACACATACCAAAATTTAACCTGTAAAGCAGCGACAACTTTGGCCTTTCTTGACTGACTAATATTTCTTCATGACCCTCATCGCCACAGAAACAGGATAACCCAGGCCACTGACGACCTAATCTGTCATCTTGCTTCTAGCAATGACCAATACCTGAACCTTCGCAGGAAGGACAAAGTTCGTAGTAACCTATGGCCTCTCGTGCGGGGCTGTACGCACAGATACCCAGCTTGGCAGCCCTGTGCTCAGTACTCTGCAGCCTGATGGGTGATGAGAGTTGGCACACATTTACCTTCATTCCTTTTTAGGACCCATAGTCAAATGAAGAATCAGGCCATCTGCTCCCTTCCCCAATGAACTCAACACTGTATTCTCATTTAGACCACTCTGCTACAGGTAGGCAGTGTAAATTAGGCATTTTGAGTGGCAGTTGCCTCTGCTAATTCCTTAGTTGCAAGATCTTACACAGTTTTGTTAATAACCTTTCAGAAGATACTGGTACATGTCCTAAGCACTGGCCGCCTCTCCACTTCAGATTTGAGGCATAATTCCCTTCAACCACAGATTTAGTGATATTTCTGTGCGTGTTCCTAGAACTATCCCATACTTTTCAAATAAAACCTCACCAGGTATTTAAGCCTGAAAGAATACTCAATTCATTCATTCTAAACTCAGAAAACATGATTTGGAGAACTTATGGTCTTGGAAGCCTAAAGCAATCTCATATCAGTTACTCAGTTTTATGAGGCACGGAAGCAATGGTTCTGCCTGTAGTCACGTTCCCAACTGTCATTAATAATACCCTGACTGCCAGTAAGCAAAAAATATAAATAGCCCCTGAAACAGGGAAGAACGAGACATCTACTGAGAACTATTGTGCACGTAAGTTAATTCAAGTGACAAAAACAAGCATGCATTTCAGTCTTACCTGGCCAGTAAGAGCAAACCATCATGTGACAACGTGAGTCTTTCATTAAACTGCCAGAGGCACGTAAACCAGGTTTGCAGAGAGGGCACTTCAACCTCTGTCTGACCTAACATAAATTTAAGAGAAACATCCTAGTGATAAACATCAAAGACTTTACAGGAGTATGTGGAAGGTACCTGCATGAGTCAGGAAAGCTCAGAGAGAAGGAGGTGGGGTATCACCTTCATTTGCAGCGTGCTTTACAGCAGCCCCTAACAGCACACATGCTCTCGGGGAGGCTGGGGGCAGAGAAGAGGCAGCAGAGCCAGCCAGAGCGTCGGCTTCCTAAACGCTTGGGATTACAGGAGATCTGCTTGATAAGTGCTGACTTCTATTTAGTAGTGTACACTGTGTTGTTGGAAGAGGACATATAATGCTTGATTTGAAGAGCAAGCGAGATGTTTTTGACATTCTCCTAGAAAGCATGAGAAACTTTATTTTGTTTTTAAGATATTCATTGAATGGACAACTACTGAAGCTATAGTTTCTCTGAGCTTTTGATTTTTAATTTTAGAATTAAATATAGAATCTTGTGAGCTGCAATCAAATTCTCAGTTAGAAATAACATTCAGAGCCTTGCTTAAAACAGATGAGGTATAGTAAGGGAGCTCATTTAACTTTAAAAAAAATAATTAAAAAATCTTTTGGGTACAAAAAAAAAAGCGTTCTATATATATATGTATTCTATTCTATATGAAGTTCTTCCACAACTAGCTTGAGAGCCTGCATATGAACATTATCAGGGTGACATGCAAATTCTTACTTCAGTTACAGTTCTTAACTTTGATGCTTCACTACCTTAAAGATATATTAATAATGACCATTTTAGCAGAAGTCACAAGCTGTTCAGGAATTTGGAACTATCATCAATGGAAATTCTCTTCTGTGTACATATCACTGTCACCCCATGTTTATGAAACCAGCTTTGGCTTTTGACTTGAAAGTACCTTTTAGCTCCTACCCGTCCTGAAAACCACTGATTGCTCTTCCTCAAGATGCTGGTATGCCAAGGTAGATTTTCCTGTTTTAAGGTATGAATTATCTCCACAAAATTCACTGTAGAATCTTTCTGACCAGACAGAAACAATTTCAGTCTGACCAGTCTTTTTGGTAAGTTCCTACAGGTTGCTACAGTGTCTTTAGTACAACGTCTGCATCTCTAAATCAAGAGTTTTAGGGGCTTTTGGAAGTTCTATAGCTATTGGTAGCCAATTGCAGTGTCATACAGATGAACACATATGCATTACATTACAGGTATGTAGGCAAACAAAAATGGTAAGGATATAATACCCAGAAAGTCCCAAAGGCTGCCCAAAAAGTGTCTGAATTTCAGAAAAAAAAAGCTGTAACTAGTGAAACTGCAGGTCCTACCTACCAGAGTTAAGACAAAGAGAAACCTAAGTGCTAACTGCTAGTACTTGAGCCAGCTTTTGAAAGTCAAGCTGACTCGTGGGCTTTTTCCTGGACTCCCTGCTCTCCTTCCCCCCAGCCATTTAACAGGAGAACGTTTTTAAGATGACCAGAAGACGTAAACTATGTTTGTCTCTTATAGATCATAAAGTAGCCTTTGTCCTGCTTGTCTGCTCAATAATATTAGGCCTGGTTCTAACATCTCTAACTTCTACACAACCTGAAAAGCTACTATTTAAAACAAGTCAAATCTATCAAAAATGGTTCCCACATCCTCTTTTCCCTGCCCATAAATATCAGTATTTTCTTAATTTTAAAAATTGTTGTGCTTTAAAGTCACAGCAACTAGAAATAGTCATTTTAACTAGTCACAACTGAAAATAAATGTTTTAATTCTAACAAAAAGAGAAGGCCCACAGTTCTGCAGTGAAATGTAGAACATTTTCTTCCAAGATGATGGGTAGACTCAAGGTATTAGATCACTAAATCAGTAGTATTTTGACTTCGTCACAGACCATTGATCAACTTCCATGATTTTGCTGAATAAACGTTGGATGTTGGTAAACAGTTTTGTGAGTCAGCTTAAGATACCAGTGGATGCACGATAATACCTCAATTTACACTACCTCTCTCTTAAAAAAAAAAAAAAAGAAAAAAGAAAAAAGAAAGAGCTGGGCACCTGAATGGAAATCAAGAAACTTACAGGGAATCGCAGAAGAAAAACTGAAAAACTTCAATTCTCCTATTATTCCACGTTCAATGGCTGTATATTTTCCAAATGTTTCAGCTATCTTTTTTTTTTTAACTGTCTGTTCCTATGTCTCAAGTACAATTCATGGTTATCTTAGGGGATGTCAAGTTTACAGCATTTTGCAGTGTGCAGTAACAAAGCTTGTCCTATACCACTGTTCCTATACAGAAAGTTGGTTGAGGGCCTCATCTAAGCTGAAGGAAAGTCTGGCGTAAGGAGACACCAGCAAAAAAAGCATTAGTTCTATCCTACCAAAAGTATCTTTAAATGACAACAGTATTATAAATAGGTACATCCCCTTTAGAAGCACAAAGGAACTGACAACCACCTCAAGCTTTAAGCTAAAGAATACAAAAGGTATACAATACCGAATGGTCAACTTGGTCCTAAAAAGTGTATCAGGAGCTATGTTGGCACACACTAGAAGACAGTGTGTCACTGCATGTTGGGCTGTTCAACCTTCTCCCTATACTACTGTCTGCTTACAAAGGAAAGCAAAGCTTTATCTGGCAAGGTCAAAGTGGTGGGGCTTGCACAAGTTTGGTATCTGTATTTTATCAACAGAGAAAAAAAAAAGAAACTATACAAATCACATAAACGAATGAATGCCACTTGGATGACAAACCTCTAAATTGTCTTGGAAGTCCTAAGTAACCCTATGAAAGCAAAACAGTATGCACAGCTTGAAACTGAGAACAAAACAACAAAAAATAAAACAACAAAAAAATCAAAAAACTTAATTGTATAGTTCTACGTTTCTGCACAACTCTACAAGAAAAAAATAATCCATGCACTCGTTTAAATAGACAGAAAATATACCTTGGAAAGAAACTGTATTTTGCAAATCATGAAAATTACACTGCTATTTCCCTTGTAACTAACATACCATCACTGATTTCTAATGTGAAAGACCATAAAACTGTTAGGTGGTGGAAAGAACAGTAAATTCTAGGTATTTGAAGATTTAAACAGAACTATTTCTGGTTTTATTAGGCATATCAAAAATCATGGCTAAACCCCAGCAGTAGGCTGGTGCTTTTAGGAAAACTGTAGTTAAACCAGTAAAAGTTTATATTTCTTGGCACACAGGCACCATCCTAACAAGTTTCTTCAAAATCGAGCATCTTGGTGGAGGTAACATTTACTGTTTGCTATACATCTGGTTGTTAGGGGTTACTACAAAGGTCCTGTTTTTCCATGACATCAGCTGCATTCCAACAGAAATGTGCGCCCAGGAGTTTTAGTAATGACTGTAGTCTCCAAGTACTGAAACCTTGGCCAAAATCCTCTACACCTGCAGACCAGCTGAGTAAAACAAAAAACCAAGAAGAATTTAACTGGAATTTCTGACTTAGTTCCTAATAAATGAGAAATTGCTATTTTTGTTCCTCGAATCTGTTGTTGAAAGTTGTTTGGAATAAACTTTGAATAGCTGCTAATTGTTTGCCCCTCATTCAACTTACTGCTTGACACGAGACCCCGCAGTTCAGTTGTCAGAAGTGCACCTCACTCCACACAAATCAAATCAAACAACTCAAAGCTATTTCAAAACAGGGTGCCCATTAGTATGTCTTACCTGCCTTACATGTCTCTCATCTGTTTCTTTTTCTAAAACGCTGACGAAAATATTCCATTCCCATTGGGATACCATGAAAAGTCAACTGTTTGTGAAATGTACAGATCCTAGTCTTAAGTAAAACCTCTTGAAGCCACGAACAATCTTCAGAGCAGGCGTCACACTCTTTGTAGGACATAAAGGATGGAGCTACACCCTGAACACTGAGGAAAAACCAGAACGCTACAGTAGTGGTAGATGTTATCCTCTATACGGACAGCATTAAAGCATGTAAATTACACCCATGGGATCATTTAGAAAAGTGTATCTACTGACAGCAAAGTAGAAGAAGTGTTTTGGACTCGAAAGTTCCATGTATGCTACTATCTTATTCATTATCTGTCTGACATATCGGCAGCCTCTGGTTTCTACTCAGAGAGGCCACCCCTGCGGCCCAGTCCAGCCTTGCTGGGCAACCCTGTTACACAACCAGCACTATTCATCACATGGGTTTATTTGAAAATCAAAACCAAAAAAATCATAATGATACCAGACTGAAAAGTACAAAAAAAGAAAGGTTCAAACTCAATACACAGAAGAAAAAACCCAACTTTCCTTCTTTCTTTATTAATGCTAGATGTCACATTTTGATTAATACCACTATCACACTACTAGGGCAAGTAATTTGTAGCACAAATTAAAAGCCAGTATTAGACAAAAAGTGTGGGAATGTTTGCACTATAACACTCACCAGTTCCTGACTCTGCTTTGTAAAGGGCTACCTTCAAGTTCTTGTGAAGAAAAAAAAAACAAAAAAAACAACTTTCTCACAAGAAAACTCAGAGAGATTATTGTTTTGTCATCAATGGGGAAAGAATTCGAAATCAACCAGCTCAGCTCTGTACACACAAGGACATCCATACAGAGAGTTTTGCTACACCAAAAAGTTTAAATACTTTACTGAGTTCTTGTCTTTGCTGGTAGAAGTCTACTACAACTAGTAACATGCAAAACACAAAGAAAATCTCAAAGACCTATACTGTATTCTCTATAGAGCAGAGGGTTAATATGGAAAAAACCCCAAAACCTTACTGACAAAATTATTTATAAGACATATGTAGCTTAAAGAATTGTGCCAACAACTGTTACGCACTCATTAATGTAAATCACTGTTTTTCCAGTCAGAACAAATTGTCTTACTGGCAACACATTCATCAGTTGTTATACTTCCCTGATTTTGATTCTCAGTCAGCATATGCTCTAAACAAAGACTGTTCTCCATCTTTGTTTTCTCAACTGTAAAAATAGGTGAAGGACAGAGCAATCATATTTTTGTAATATTATCAAACAGTTGAGTTTACATAAACTCTACCTGTGTGACCAGGATATGGTAGTTCTACAAAATTACATTTCCTGGAAGGCAAGCAAAATGGGGGAGTACTTGGTAGTGAGAACATAGGCACTGAGAGCTGCTGAATGGAAACCCAGCAGAGGCTTGGGTACAAATCACTGTAACTTCCTCACTGCTCCCAAAGTCCACTTGGTCTTAGTCAATGTCCTTCAATTTGAGGGTTTTTGGAGACTCATCAACTTCCCTTTAGATTTCATGTTTTCTTTAGAACCATCTTCTTTTTAACACCAGGCATCTTTACCTTAATAACGTTACGGTCCCTTATCCTTAAGTATGACTCTGCACTAATTTTGTTCAACTCGGCCAAAACAGCAGCTAAGCCACAGGTCCTACATCTATATTATGGACCTTTGCAGAATCTGTTGGAAGGACAGAACATAGGGACAACCTCTGTGCACTGCTAAGATGATTACAGCCAGATGATCGTCAGTCAGCAGGAACTGTAACTGCATCTCTCAGTTTAGAAGAATGTAGTAAGCGTGGGATAAATCCTGACTCACAGACACGAACCTGCAAATATCTCCAGCAGAGCTGGAAGGAGCACAGACCAGTTGTGCAGAGGAAGGGAGCAGGACGCCAAGGCAGTGCAGACTCCAGTTTGTGCTACAGAATCAACAGAAACTTACTGACAAATCCCAACTTTGCTTCCAGTCCAGGGGCCTTTCTGCATGATAATACAGAGGACTACTATGAAGACAGAGCAGAGGAACAATATATGCATCCATCAGCCAACGTTTTACAAAATGAAAATGCCAGAAATGTGTCAACTAACAAATGAGTGTCTTCAGAGCAGGCTCAAGGGACTCTCTCCCATTAAGGTACATAACATGAATTGCAGTTATGTAGTCCAAATGTTTGGGCAAGATCTTAACCCTTAAATACTGAGGCACAGATACTGCAATATGTATGCTCTGAGTACTACTACGGTCTTTATGCATCTGTCACATGACTGGGACTTAAATGTTTTTGGTGGTTTTATACTCTTTCTATTAAAAAAAGCTTTTCAAGTCCATGAAGAGTGAAATACACTGAAAAGCACTGCTTTAACTGCATGTCATATGTTCTTAACAGAACTTAGCTTATGAAATCAGATACAGATTTTTTTGGTTGTTGTTTTTAGAGAAGTCCACTCTTTACTGTTAAAAATTGCTATCATCTTAATTTTATACTCTTGCATATAGTTGTTTCTCCAGAACCTTAGGTGGAGTGGCATGCACTTCCTAAAGGAAGCGTACTCACTCCAACCAAAATACTGTGGCTGTGGAAATGTAACTGGTTCCAATTTTGCCAGTTAGCACACAGACAGAACAATTACATTTCAGAGCTATCATTTTGCATTATGTGTTGAAGGTCCACCTGACTTGTCTTAACAAAAAGCAAGTTGTATGCCAACAGTTCAGAAAGACATTTGTTACAAATCTTAGGGAGCCAGACAAGGATTTCTTTTTTTTTCTTCAACATAATTACTTTAACTGCTAAGGGTAAGAGCTGCTTTACCTACAGAAGACAGGGCTTAGAGGTGTTAGGAATCCTTTGTCTTCTGGCCAGCTCCAGAGTTGCACTCCTTTATGCTGCTCAAACTAAACTTAATTGACCTGTGCAGGGAAGGTGCCACTATATGAACTGAAGATCACAAACCACCCTCCAACAAAGGTATGCTCCAGGTTCCCGTACCACTATGCACAGCACAGAGCTTTGAAAATTCAGCTCTGATGGCTGCACCACAGTACATTTAGATTTGGGGCCTAATAACGTGCTGCTTGTTGAGATGCTGAAGGAAATGGTCCTAGTGATTAAACACAAACCCTTTTGTAAGCCCAATGTGTGGGAGACAAATGGAAAAAAAAAATTATCTCTGCACTCAAAAACTTCCATGAACTTCTAGCAGAAACAAAAGTGTTGTCACTGTTTGTGTTAAATTCCAGTGGTATTTGTCAACAGATTATTTCAAACTCTTGTGAAGCTTTAACTGTACAGGGGATCTTTGATGTTAGACATCCTACAGGCTTATGCAGGCAGTGCTGCTCTGCTCTCTTAAATGGCACCTTTACTGCCTCCAGCAACTGGCTGTATAGCAGCAGCAAACAAAATTGACTTTGCTGCTACATTTGCTGTGATGACAAAGTCCCCATCCTTCACACCGTAATGCACATTTTTAACTATAAACTATTTTTAACATTAGTAAAGTTCAGAACATCTGCGTAATTCCTTATAGAATACAGGCCCAATAAGATATTTACAAAGACTAATCACTATCAAATTACTCATGTCAGACTTAAGATTCAAGGTCAATGTTAAATTTGATACCTTTAATGCTTTTTATATTGTTTTGTTACATTTAATGGCACTTTAATAACAGAAAACATAAAACCATTTAAAGTCCTGTTGCGTTACTAGCTTTTTTCACATACTGTAACTTCTATGCAATTCCACTTCCATGGCCATCCAATCTCTTCATAAATGAGTTCACCAGAATACTGAAGAATAAATTTCTAACGGTGAAAAACAATAGGAAATCGGAACTAGTCTTGTGACTATGCCTCTATGCTTTCAGCCTCCCCTATCCAGAACAAATATTTGGCTGTACAGCATGTAACTAAAGTGAGGGAATTGGCAGTACCTTACTTGTAATTGGATTTTTATTTATTTCCATTTATAAAAGGTGCCATCCCAATGCACTGTTTATTTGCTTTAAAACAGAATCACCATCACTGCCACCACGTAAGCATGCAGAAATGTCAGTATCTTCCACATCATACACTTTACCATATGCAGTACTATTGAATATCTTAATAGCGATGCCTTGCCACACTCACTGGAATTTATTCTTCCCTCCAGATCACCCTGGTATTGCTCCATGGCACTTTTTTTTTTTTTTCCCATAAAAAGACACACAAAGTTTTTACCACAAATCTGTAGGCCAATGACCTAAAAATCCTGTAAGACCAAGGCAGCAATCTCCCAGGCCAGCCTCTTCTTGCATACTCAGCGCTCAGGCTTGATGCACAGGAAACAGCAGAGTCAGTGTATATTTTATTCACCATATACAGTCACTAAAGAATCCTATCCTTTGTCTGAAACCAGAGGAGAGTGACAGGAAGCTAGAAGAAACATACTGTCTGAATACCTAATGCCTTACCTCCAAGCATTACTCACTACTGGGTTTCATGCCTCTGCTACCAGAACAGTCAAGTCAAAAATACTTACCTAAAAAATAATTAACCAGTGTAGTATCTTTTAAACACTGTTGTACACACCCAGCCAGAGGTCTGTCGTGTTGTCTAGATTATGGAAATGAATTTATGTCTAACCTTCAACAAGGACACAACGAATGAATTGGTGACAAAGATGGAAGTAAGTATCTATCACTTAATAAAAAAACTTCCGCAAATGTTGTCTATTCCCTTACAAATAGTAATGTATAAACCAGTCAGGAAAGCAAAGAACAATCTCCTGTACACAGAGACCACTTCAATTAAACAACCGACAGCAGTGTAATCATCACTGTGGAGAGCAATTTGTCCTTCACAGGGCATGGGCAAAAAAAGACATATTCTTACAAATACAGTTCTTTGACAAAATTACCTGTATTCACAGCACAGATCAGCCCTGCTTAATCAATATGGAACATAGAATGGATAGTCATATTGATTATTACTATCTTGTTGCACTAATTGATAATAAAATAAGAGATACACATGCATCAAAACATAAAGTTAGCTTCCCAGTCCAAAAGTCCATTTGAAAGGGAATCTTAGATCTTTATTTGCCCCATTATTTGAGGAAACTCAGATTTGGAACGGATTCCAGACCTGACTTGGGCAATTTCGACCATGTAGACAAAGTAACATTCAAGAAATGTTACTTCACCTTTTTGATCTCCTCCCTTTTTCTCCCTTCCTTTCCTCTCCAGATTACACACTGGTTGGCTCCAGCTCAGCAGCTTTTTTTTTTTTTTTTTTTTTTTTTTTTTTTTTTAGGACTGGGCTAAATAGTCAGAAATTCAGAAGAACTTCCTGGATCACAATAAATCAGTCCATTATTTCTTTTACAGCCATGCAGAATAAATGTCAATTCATTTCATACTTAGGTTTAGTATTTATAGACATCCTTCATCGTATATTACAGTTCTGAAGATCAGAAAGAAAATAAGCACACTAATGTGAGAGGGGAAAGGGGAGGGAAACCAAAGCCAAACTAAAGCTGAGCTAGTGCCTCTCTGCACAGTTAAGACAGAAGCTGTCAAGTCCAGCTGAACAAACAACTAACAGACAGAAATTCTGAATAGCAGCAGCAGTTAAAAAGCTTATTTTAAAATGTAACACATTCATTTCAATCCCCATGGAAATGGTAATCACCAATTCGCTTGGAACAGCATCAGGACTAGTTCAGCAGAACCATTTCCTTCAATAAACACAGGGCTTGCTCTCAAGCAGAGGAGGACAGAACAGCACACAGTGCATTTGCTATTGCTCTGCTCCCTTCACCTTGAAATATTTGTGTTTAGGGTAATGCTGACCAGTGGGACATATGTTTCTGTGCCTCAATTCTGTTAAGGTCAAACTACATTCTTATCTCGCTCTACTTCCCTAAAGAGAAATTAATTATACACAAGGTGAAAGTAAGAACAGCAACTTTCGTTTCTACCAGGCCTTTCACATGCAATGATCTGAAAACACACACTTAAGTGCCTCTGGAGTTGAACACAGAAGCTCTCCTGCAGCTCACAGTAACAGCACACAACAGTCTGGGTTAAAAGTGACAAGAATAGAGCTGTGTGCAACTTCTTCTTACTCCATCCTATAGTTATGATAATTCAAGGTTCAGCCTCTGGCTGGTTTTCCCCATGCATTTCTGCACTCCCTGACTGAGAACTTGGGAAAATCCAATTCTTAAATCCTGCCAGAATTCATAATCCTTGGGGCTGGAGCAATACAAACTTTGCAGTGGTTTAGAATGATACTAAACAAAGCAGAAATGGGTCACAATAATAAGTATAATAAAGTAATATTGAGCAAAATAAGGGGAGAAAAAAGTGGATTCAGAAAAGGCCCAGCAAAATATGAATTACTGATATATGCACATAAAATGTCCACTTGAAAGCACGACTTCTAAAGTGAACATTCATGGAAGTTGGAGAGGAACGTACAAAATAGTAACTGAATCCCAGATATAAAATTACTGAGAGCTAAGATCACACACTCAGTTACAATAAGGGCCTAAAAATTTCACAAAACCCGTCATGTACATGTATTCCATAGTATAAACAACCATATCAGTTGACAGGGAAAAACTGTTATAATGTTCTGCTATTAAAAGCCAAAACTATCATATAATACTCCCAGGGGGAAAGCTTCTGGAAAAGAGTGAAGCCTAGACATGACCAGCAGATAATTATTTATTAGGTCAATTTTTCCCTGACTCTTGAAAGGAGAGAAACAAAGAAAACACTTTTTGAAGGTTCTCTGACAGACAAAATGCTTGTGAACCGCTTTCTGAAACACAAATCCTGCACTGTAGCAGTCAAACTGAACAACAACATAGACCTTTTCAGGACCCACACCTAACTGCAAGTATGGGTCTGAAGTAGATTTTATTTTAGTATATCTTTCAGAAAACTATGGTTGGGAGTAAACTCTCTAGGAATGAAATATATTTTGAATCTCATCTGGGAAGAAGCGGCTAAAGGTAACTAAGAGCAACAACACATTCAAGAACAGGAAGTTCTCTAGACGTCCTGGTTAGAGCAGCTCTGAAGCCCTGGACTTCAGATCAAAAATGGCAAAGGTTAACACTTTTGTAGCTATTTGGTTTTCCCAGATTCATTCAGGTCTCTTGGAGATGTCACATCGGCACAGCTGTAATGCTGGGAAGGAGCCAGGTCAACATTCTCAAGGGTTTTGTCCTGGTTTGAGGTAAAACGGAACTAATTTTCTGTTCAGTAATTTTACTTTTTTAGCTGAGCCTCTTCTACCTAAACAAACTCTGAAATTAACACCATATTGTTCAGAAGCTGTTCACTCTCGCAGTGATAAGACCTGATTATACCAAGGAACGGTATGTAGCAAGGCCCGTGCTTATACTTATTGCTATAACAACCAAGGTCAGGTAACTTCGTCATTTGTCCCACTGGAGAGTCGGAAGGGGAAAAGCGTAGAGGGGTCACACCTGTGGTGAGAAGCAGACAGGACAGGTGACCCAAAACAGACCAACAGGGTATTCCATCCCATCTGCATCATGCTCAGTATAAAAGCTGAGGGCTCAAAGGGTCAACTCTCTCTCTTCAATGGCCGATGTCCAAAAAGGACCCTGTCTGTTCATCTGCCTCTGATCCCAATGCGAGCGTTCCTGACTCAAGATCCGGAATCCAGCTGCTGTCCATCACCGAGTCCAGTCTGGGACTTTTTCCCTGTGCCTACTGGTGATGTGATCGTCATCCAGGGAGCTTGATACAGTTTTGTATATACTGTATACATTTTTTTCCTTTTCTGTTATTTTATTATTATAATTTATTATTTCATTATTTATTAATATTTTCATTAAAGTAGTTTAGTTTTTTTCCTAAACTCATAAATATCTTTATCTCTTCCTCTCCTCTCTTTTTCGTAGAGGGGGGAGGCGGGGACCATCTGTCGTTCTGATTGGTCAATCCTGTCAAAACCAGGACAGATTTTATTGGCGCCCAATGTGGGGCTCGACTGTGGTACGACTAGAGCTCTGGGAGATTGTCTGAATAGTTTGAATTCCAGCTTGCTCAGAGATTAAAACAGACAGCTCACATCGTGTTTTTAGGCAGATCGTTTCAGAGGAAGATACCACAGGGCTACAAAACGAACAGTGGAAATGGCAGAGCCTTGAGGGACACGCTACGTACCTAGCACATAGTGCATACTATAAAAAGGTAGAACCAAAGATAACACCCCAAGGAAAAATTAAGAAAATACAGAATGAGAATCTTTCAAGCCCGTTACTACGAAATAGCAATCTAGATTGGAAGGAGAACATTTTTACAAGTACAAAAGAGGGAAGATGGAGAAAAATTCTTGGAAGAGCTCTGCAGCATGTCTCATGCAGATGGTCCATGCTGTCCATAACAGTAACATTCAATCCAAGGGTCTTTTCAATATATTAAAGGAAGCATATTTTTAAGTTAAGACTGAGTGGTCAAACTTCATAATTCCCTGTATCATAAGCTCTAAGAGAATTTTTTTCACCAGCTAAAAAATGACCACTGTGCTTTTCATTGCATCCTTTCCTCCAAGTGAAACAACTTTTGCAAGCTAATCATCACTATCCTTTGACCATCAGAAAGGATAGCTAGCAAGGAAAAAGAAAAAAAAAGATTAAAAGGGGAAAACCAGTAATAAGTCATTACTATTGCTGTATCACTGCCAGGCACACAAGTAGGGAAAATAATTTAAATTCTTTAAATGCAATTTTATTTTAACTTTGCATTTCAGAACAAACAGCCAAAGGAAAAAAGCTTGCTACCAAACTGTGCAGTAACATATACTCTCGTCATTAATTTGAGAAAACAAACTGCACTGTAGAAGTATCAATGAACAAAGCAAGTGGCAAAAAAAAAATAAATAATCCTTTTGTTTCCCTACAGGTTGTCAAATCAGTCTCTTAAACGGGATGGAAGACATTGTGTGAATACTCCAAACAAATACAGCAGCAGCTACGTGAACAGCAATCACTAATGTTACCTGGCACAGTAACGCTTGTCCTGAGCAACAAGCTGAGGTCATGCCTGTTTCTTCTTAAAAAGTCCCATGAAATGTTTGGTTTGTACCCAAATTCTCCCCAGAGCAGATCATAGTTTAATTTCAGCTGGATAAGCACTAATACTTCTTTCAGTTACCTAAAAACAAATAAACTGTGCCTTTTAAACACTAGTGATGCATAAAAATACTTTCTGCAATTAAAAATATGACAAGGCTTTCCATACTCAGGATAAACTCCTATCTAGGAATTATTTCTATGCTATTTCATTATATAAGAGTTGTCCAACAACTGGGAAAAAAAATTCCCTTTTATAATATGGGTGCACTCCAACAGGGTACAGAGAAACGAATGACAGTAGAATTAATTTTTACTGTGCTACTCTACACCGTTCACAGGATAGAAATAGCTGAGGAAGCGCAGCTAAGTGTTAGTTTAGGGTAAAGAAAAATCCTCCCTTTTGGAAAAAGGAAAGCAGATTAACCTCTGTCAGTGGCTATTACTCCTCTGCAGTTGAGAGAATAGATCAGGTGATGTAAGTGCTCTGCATCTGCATCACTGCAAACTCACATGTAGTAGCCATTTAAGCCAACCCAGCTGACTTTCTGATGAACAGTCCCAAGGGTATGTATGCAGTCTGTTTGCCAGCCTGGTGTTAGTAACAAGCAACACTGGAGGTAATTTCTTGCACTGTTCCAGCTAAATATGTAGTGATGCTCTGCCCGTGCCACCAGAATCTCACAGAAATAAATCGAAGACAAAGGAAACCCAGTGACTGGGGAAAGCCACAATGCTTCACAGGATGAGATCTGGGTAACAGCAGCTTATACCCAAACCTTTGGGATAATACTTTCAAAAAGCATAAAAACATAAGAGCTAGAGTCCCTTCCAACTGAACTCCTCAGAAAAGCAGGGAAGTGGAGAGCTACTCGTGGACTGCGAAAAGGAGCAGCAGCCAGAGGGGATCTGCTGCTCTGAACCATCTCAGCAAAGCGTCACTGGACTGCCCTGACCGTGTAGAAATCCAATCAGCTGCTATGAAGTGTTTTTGGCATTCAGTCCATCAGACTTTATTATCCACTGTTGTACAGTGTCCTGAGAGCTTTAAAGTAAAAAGATGACCAAAGATTTCTAGTGCAATCACTCCAGTTTTCCTCCTCAGTTCTTCTCAGTAGGGCAAAAAGTTGTGTTGACATTGTGCAACGTTTGCAACATAAGCAAACCTGAATGCTACGTGATAAAACCACCTTTTCCCCCACCTGGGGGGGGTGTATCAGGTTCCTTTCTCACAAGCACAGTATTATTGCAGATTAAGCTGAGCAACACTGACAGAAAGCTTGGCTGCTCTTCCTTAGTTAGATACTCACTTCTTTTATATTTTTTCAAGATTTTATAAAGCTTTATAGCAAATTTACAAAGCAAATCATTTTATTTCATCTGCTACCCCAAAGCATTCACAATTCCAATTTCCTGTGATAATTGAGTTTCTCACACTTTAAGGAGATGTTAAGAAAGACAGTGAAATGGAAAACATTACCTTGACTGAAATCTTTTTAATTCTCCACTAGCTGTTTGACATACTGCAGCTTAAAGCAGGCTTTCTGAAAAGAATCTTTCCTTTTAATCACTATGATTCTTTTGCACCTAAAGAAAAAATACTGCTGTCTCTAGTATACTATGATACCTGGCTTGTGAATATTGGAAATTAAAACACCTCCACAAATAATTATCTAGGGGTGTTTTTGATGTTTTTAAACAGCAATAGAAGAATACATAAAGTATGAAAAAGACTGCAGTACACCGAGAAATATCTGTATCTATTTCTCTCCTCTGAACGTTTTTTTTTTCCTAACTCTGTCAAATTGGACTCAAGAATCCCTTTTCCTAAGTCACTGCCCTGAAAAAACATTCTAGTGCTGATCTATATCCTAGCTTGGTCCTTTGGATTCTGCTAATATTTGATATTTGCTAAGCCCATCTCTGCTTTTAAACCAAGCCATGGATCATCTCAGTAGTATAAGACCTATGCTCACATACATATTTTCTACAGAGCAGTGTCTGATATGCTGAGTCTGTACAGAAGGCTGAAATATTCCTTAATTCTAGTCTCAGTCCTCACAGCACTGTGTCAAAATCACTCCAGCCTACCACCAATGTCCTTAACAACTTTGGAATTTAGGCAGTATTGACTTTAAAAATTGCCTAATACTGCCAGCACCAAATAATCTCCATGAGCTATCAATGTCCACTCAGCCACACATAAATATTTTAATTATCTTTTAAATTGAATCGGCACTGAACCAAAGCATTAAGCTGCACAAACAGACAGCTCAGACATCATCTTAACTCTCCAACAATAGAGGCAACATCAGCTATATCCTGGTAAAAGCACCAATGCGACAAGTCCTCTTATGAGCAAAAGCAGCTGCTTTAGCTGTATTTAGCTGTTACAGGGTACATGGGGCTTTGCTATTTTTCCACTTTGCCTGTCTTCACAGAATGATATGGGGTCCATAGGGACCTCTGGAGATCATCTAGTCCAATCCCCCTGCCAAAGCAGGTCCACCTAGAGCAGGTTGCACCAGAACATGTCCTGACAGGTTTTGATTCTTGAGTTTTCTCCCCATCTGTTACACAGGGTGATATCAAAGAACAGCTTTGGAGGCCTATATGTTCACACAAAATTGAAAACTATATTGGAACTTAGGTGATCTGAAAAGCAGAATGCAATAGCTACATTACACACGAGTAAAAGGACCTGAGATCACATTATGCTGTTATCTAAACAACAAGGAGCAATCCACAATGAGTTACAGGCTAATTAGAAATGAAACGCAAACATAACAGACAACATGCAGCAAGATGAAAAAGTAGGATGAAGTATGGACGATTCCTTACATTGTGCATCAAGGATTATTCCCACAGAAGTGCTGCAGTACTCAATGAGCAGACAAAAATACTGCCAACACTTGTATTGACTGATGTGATCGTCACACACATTCCCCAAAGCTGCAGTGAAATCTTGACAAATTTCAAGAAAGTCATAAGAAACTGTATCCTATTCCACAAGAGCTCTCCTGCTACATCAGATCTGAACAAATTGAAGGAATTGTCCACCTTCCGACTGCAAATCTGTCATATTGCAATTGCTTCTGTTAAGCTTCACACATAAGCTGTTTACTTATCTACTTGGCATTAAGAGCACATAGTTTGGTGGCTTCGAAAATAATTCTGCCTTCTTAACAGACCCTGATAATCTTCCTCTCAAGGGCAACAGCTGGAGAATGTTCTGCAACATATTCATTAAAATCCCCGAACAACAAGATGTGTTCTTTCAGGTTAGACAGGCTGCTCCCGCTTTTCAGCTCACCCACCATGAAATATGAATAAGCCTTCAAAAGGAGAAACCGCCGCAGATGACAAAAGGTTCAGAGAAGCATAGCATGTCCATGATGAACTTCAGCCTGGAGTTCGAGGTCTCTATGAGAACTCCAGTATTAGTTTGTCACTAATGGACTGTCATAAGACTGGATTCTATACTTGATAGACTTAGCCTAAGCTGCCAGGCTTTTCACTACAGAATTCCTTGAGGTTACATCGTTCTATTCAGCAATACAAGGCCATAAATGGCTGAAGAATTTAACTCTCTTTAAAAGTGGCTGAGGTATTTAATTTGTAACATCTCACCGATTTAAGAAATTTGGGGTTTCTGACCTGAATCACTTTTGAAAATGTCAAAAACCAGAGCATCCAATTACCTCAAGAAATGTGCAGCTACCCGTTTTGGTATTTTTCCACAGTTCATAGGGAGTCTCCCATCTAAGCGCGCATTTTGCCTCCACCCAAACGCACTGGATCTAGCTGGCTCTAACCTTTCAACTACAATCATTTTGTCTTACTTCTGAAATCTTCTTTTGTTGAAAGTTTTCCAAAATGGCAACAAAGTCAGAGAGGATTCAATTACAATCTGTAAAGATGTTTGACTGATATTTTGGGTTGCAGCACCATTTTGTGAGTAGTCTTGGTCTGACTGCAATAAGAAAGGAAAAAAAGTAGAACTGAATGAAGCCTTATAGCCTTTTCCCATCTCTAATCAATGTTTTCCTGTGTTTTCATGGAAGCACAAACTTTATCATGCTGGTATATATACACTCTGTACAGAAAGCCACGTGTGTCCTCTTTAATTCTTCAGCTTGATGGGCACAATCCCCTCCATCAATTTTCTAATCGCTACCTCTCTGTCCTCTGGGTGGCATTCCAAAGGCAGTTTATAGAGAAGAACATTGCTCCCAGACACAAACCAACGCTATTCTCTTGCAGTAAAAGAGCTGTTACTAAAGTATATGTATCTTTAAATGAAATAAAAAAAACCCCAACCAAACAGTAAAATGTTTGGCAACACAGAGATAAATCTCAGCTTTTGTTGAAATAAATTAACTAAATTCAGCATGATATTGTCTATAATAAATTAATTAGTCTTTTAGGCGGGAAATAGTGGGTATGAGAAAGACAAAGAGGTCTATCACAAATCTAATTCAGAAGATGAGATCACCCCAGTGCTTCTCTTGCTTAAGACTAGAGATGTTGATCAGAAAAATACAGTTACAACTTATTAAATATGAAACACATGCTACAGAAGAACTCTAGGATTTACATGGAAAACAAGCCAATTGTGAGTCCCTTAAGATTCATTGTAGCAATTCAAGCTACAAGTTATGAAAAAAATGCAACAACTTATTGAACAAAGATGCAACTAGTCTCAAAGAAAGGAGTTTCATGTATTGTGGAACCAGTCAGTTTAAATTCCACAAAAACTGTCTTTGGTTTCACACATTATTTTTTATTAAACTATGCAAGTTTCAAAGGCGTCACATTTTTCTGTGTTAACAGACATGAGTTAGGAGTGCTTAATGAGGAAATTAAAAGGGTAAGTTAAGCTATACCACCTTTTTTTCACCCATTAGCACCACTGCAGATGCATCATGCAACCTCCAGCAGAGCTTACCAAGAACCCCAGCCATGCTGTTTATGTACATGCTACTCTGCATGATTCATCAACCTCAATTTTCAAAGTGTCAACCATATACTTCCTTATCAATGTGGTTCACTTGTTCCCTAACCTGAAAGCACTTGTTCACGCCAGTGCTCCTGGATTTCAACAAGCAGCATTTCTTTTAAACATCCTGTGCTCAAATAATGCAGCAGTACATCAGTTGAAGATGGCACTAGAAGATGACTAAAAGACTTATTATTGCTTTCATTGATTCAAGCCTCAATATTCTGCAGTTCTAACAATAAATTACAGGACACCAAGGAGAAAAGTGATGTGCACGATCATTCATCAGCCATGTTCCAAAGCTCTACTCTTTCTCCTTCTTCTGGAGTCCTTCTTTGGGCTGCTCACTCTCATGTGAGAGCAGCCCAAAGGAATGCCTTTGTTTTCTCTAGAAAACACATTCTTTTGCACTAGAGAGATCACAGAGAAGATTGAGAAACAGCAGTTCTGTAGTATGAGTTCACAAGTACTTCACTTCATAACTTTTAAAATATTCTCCCTCAAAGACCCAGACCGCAAACTCTTCATCCAGTTATCAAAGAAACAGAGATTTCAACTGCACCATGTTCATGAATTCAGATTTGAGGGGTGGATTGAGGGGGCATGACCACTGGTGGTTTGGTTTTTTTCTCAATTAAAACACAAATATATGCTGAGAGATCTTTAAGCAACCTAAATAAAAATTCAGCAAACCAAACTGGAGAATATTAGAGAACTTTGCATCAAACTAAGCATCAGTTGGCACCTTTTGAAAAATATTATCCCTACGATGATAAAACACTTCTAAATGGAAGGAAAAGTTACATTTTGTAATGGAAGTCCAAACTGTCCGTGTATCTCAGCCTTCATCTCCAGAGCTTGTACACGCTACGTTTTTACAGAGCAATCAGTTACAGCTTCAACTTTTAGCTTCGCTTTTACTTGGGTGGTTTTTCTCCCCCCACGATCTGTTTCTCTCAGGACTCTGTATTAAGGGTATATAAACAACTCACCTGTGTGTCTCCAACATTAAAGAACTTCATTCATGCCTAGAGGAATGAGGTTGTGGCTTTAGCCATTAGTGACCTAACTGATACCGTCCTTTTAGAAAAATCACAGCCTAGTAAAAGTTTTAAATCTGTTTTGTATATCAGATATATGACAAGTTTTAATAAGACATGACAGGGAAGTCACTGAATGTATCTTGAACTTAGTTTATTTAAGGGAACTGACCTCTCTAGTAACCTCTGATCCACCCTACACAAAAGTCTAGCAGGAATTAATAGCTGATCTCTTACGTATTCAGCAGAGCAGAGCCAAATGCACATACATGTGTTTGTGTGTTCAGTCTCCTACTTACAGTCTTTCAATCTATTTACTGAACCTTCTTTTCCTGTTTTATTTATTCAGGTTTCAGAGACACATGGCAAATATTTCAGAGGGCAAACAGATAAGGCAACTTCACTGAGCTCAGCAACGATGGAAAAAATTGCAAAGCTGCTGCTGCTGCTTCTCCAGTCTATCTTTTTTAATGGAGTGCAGCTGAAATGCAGCTGAAACACAGCTGTCAGCTTTTATTTCCCAAATCTGCACTAAAATAACAACTACAGCTTGATCATATGATAATTACCTCTGAATTAGAGCCCTGGGTTTGAGACATTACACACAATTAGAAATTAGCCAAGAGCCTGAGGATGACAATAAACACAAGGCTGAAAAGCTTGGGGTTTTGGACAGATTCCTCTTCAACATTTGTTAGTTCAGTGCATTCTTCCATGAGGTAAACATCTCAGGAACAACACTAATGCTTTGCTCTTCCTCAGTGCTTTCGAAATACTGTCCTCAAAAATTACTTTGGATATACGCTTCAATGTGAAGTAGGTATGTACATGAAAAGTGATATCTGAAGCTGAAGGGAGCCTAAGGCTAAATTTTAAAAGGCAGGGAAATTCAGTTTCCACTGGCTAGTTGTTTTACCTTTAGAAACCACAGATTTCTCAAGTAAGTTATGAGCAGAAAGCAGCTAACGCCCCCTCCTTCTGCTATCTAATAAATACACTGCCTTAACGCAAAACACAGAAAATACGTTGAGACAGACAAATATAAAGGTTCACTTTAAAATACTTTTTTTTTTAAAAATGAACAGGTTTGTTAATTTTATGCAATCTTTTTGCTCAGAGATATGCATTTATCAACTAGGCTCGGGAAAGCAAATTAAGTTTCGTACCACCCCAACTTACTTGAGTGAACTGTTTCCCAAGAGCTGAATTTGGTCAGCACAAAGCAGCTGACCACAGCAAAAGCGTATCTGCACCTATCTCAAAAGGAAGAAGTGAGATCTGCAACTCATTCTGCGACTTGAACGTTTCTTCGCATTCTTCATAATCTTTTCCCATAACCTTATCTCATCTAGCATTACTTGCTACAACTTTACAACCTATAAACATGAATCTAACTCCAGAAATTAGAGACCTGAAAGAAATAAAATACACCAAACCTCCCTCACACTTCACTGAGCCACTCTGATCATGAAATCCATTAAACATCCCCAGCAAGTAATTTTTAAATACTCTATCACAAGTAAGCACAGCAGAAATGAGGTGACAATGACAAATTCTACATATGTTAATATAAACCACCACTTCATGGAAGAAACTGATTTAGAAAAAATATTTTGAGATGAAACACATTTTTGGCAGATTTAAGATCCGAGCAAAATGAACTTCACATTGATATGCAAAGGAGCAAGAAAAGTTTGATGACCTCATAGCAAATGCACTATCGAATTACAGAGTACATTAGCTAATAGCTATTTAATAGCATAGTTTATTAAAGAGGACGCCAGTGACCCATTTTACCCAAGACAAAAGCGAGCCTCACGAAACCATTTTGCAAGGATCCCTTAGCCTCTAAACAAAACTTTTGAGGGAGAATTTCAGCTCAAGGATCTGAGGTACTATAATTTTCATGTGGCAGCCAGTCATTAATCAAACAACCAATATGCTAAGATATCTCTTTTAAACATCAGAATACTGAAAAGGTCACTACACGAATCCAGAATACTCCTCCTTTTAAAATAGGTGGGGTTAAAAAACCAGAGGAGAAAACTTATTTCAGAATTTGGGGGAGCAGGGGATTGTTTACAGAAAGGTTTCTTTTTCACGTACTAAATTCAAATATAGTAGGATTCTGTTAGTTTCAATGACACTGATGTTAATTTTCAATCTAATTATTTGCCATTGTAAAAAAAACTTATTTCAAGATACCTACACGTAATTTTGACAATTTCTCTTTAACATTCATCTCCACTGATGTTATCCCACAGTGTCAAAACAGACTTCTTGATTAAGCATCACACTTGTTCCCACCCAGCATAACATCTGAATTATTAATGCCAGGCTCCAGCCAGCTCTTCTCCAGCAGCTGCGTTGCACTTTTCTTACGTAACTCCCCAAAATCAGTTCAACTTCTCCCTGTGACAATGACTGTAAAGAACTAATTTTCTCTTGCTTTAGAGGTATAGTCAAGATTTAATACAAGCACGTCAAGCTTCAGTCTGAAACCGGTCGCCTTTTTCACACCAGTCTCCCAAGTGAAAAACAAAAAAGCATAACGCTAGTTTAAGAAAGAGAGGTAATTTACAGCACCATTTTGAACTGACAGTGAAGAACAGACAAAGGCCAGAGAAGAAAGATAGGAATACAGGGCAAGAGGAGTTTTTTTTCCACAATGCAGAAAGTGCCTAGAAGCAACCAGTACAATAAACCCAAAATTATTACCCTAACACCTTTTGTACATTTTCTGAGACATACAAAAGCAAATCCCATTCATAAATGTGCACCTGGACTGCAAGGCTGTGGCAGAAGGAAAACAGGATTCTGTGCGGGGTTTCTCCATGCAGATATGGGACAAAGTTCTTCAGTGAATCAGGTCCTAACTTGGAAATCTTATGAACAATTATCTCCGGCAAAATTCTGAAACCCACTGCAAAAGCAGAGTAAGACTACACTGAAAAACAAATGAAATAAAAGTCCATGAATTTGTTTCCTGTGCTTAGACATAAAACAAATCCAGGCTGCAAACCCATACCCTATGAAAAGGAGCTTGACAGAGTATAAGAGGAAGTTTAATGTGTGCCTGAGTTGATGAGGAATCCAGCAATTCAGACGATCAAACACATTCAAAGTGCCTGTTAAGCAGAATATAAAAAAATACATGTATATAATTTGTTAATAGCTTAAAAGACTGGAAAATGTCAGAAACTAGGATTATTGACCTAAAGTTCTCCAAGGTGTATGCTTTTACGCTCACAGGATTCAGCAATCTAGGTTGCCACAGCAAGGTTTGCCAAAATGAGTCTCCCTTCCCTCCCCGTTCTGAAGCGGGGCAGCAGGGGAGCTGGTCGGTGCAAGGACACCCAGCCACTGCATTCCCTCCATCACCCCAAGTCCACGACTGAAATTAGCACTTAGAAGAGGAAATGCAGATCTAAGGCATGAATGTGACCTTTATTTCATTCTCAGGGGCCCATTCTTTAGATCCCAATAAAGACTACCATTCCCTGAGGACACTGGGACAAAGGCAGCAAGCACAAAGCAGCAACTCGTACTCTTAGAGTTACATTTTTGTGAACAGAGATGGACTCTCAGTGACAGTTGCAGAGGCTGATAGCAGAGCCAGGCCTGCAGAGCAGTGGAACTCCCCACGGAGGAAGTATGTGTTTTAAGAACACTCTTCAGACTACCTTAATGCCTTTTCTTTACATTGGGCCGGGCATCTTTGAAAAAAGGGAATTCAGAGCTGCCACCTGCAATTTGCCCAGGCTCAGTACCCAGACAAGAGTATTCTGGCACAGTTAAGAGTCAAGTGCAGGAAAAACTAAGCCTTTCTTCCATGTATGAACTTCAGCTTTTGATCAAAATATGGTAAAAGTTTCTTCCTTGAAGCAGAACATAAGTGAGATGATAGCTAGCTAGATAGATATAAAATGCTCTAATAATCGGGTACAAAACAAAACACAATCCTGGATCCAGCCCTACAAAGTTCCTTTCACATGAGTAATCTCAAACTAGATATAAAAAAATGAGACTTGTGGGCCTTAATTCATTTGTTTTGATGTTCTTTCTCTCATTTTGTATATATAAATATAAAAAACAACAACTATTTATTAAGAGGAAGTTTAAAAGCAAACAGTTTAATGAACCTTAATGATCACCAGAGACATCAAAATAATGGTGCATGAACAGCTTTGCTTTACTCTTTCTAACAGCAGATCTCATACTTTTTTCTGGGCCTTTGGATATATTCTTATGATACGTAGGTTTCATGTAACAGCAAGCCTCAAAAGCGTGAGCTGAGCCTGAACTTCACATCTCTGGAGGGTCTTGATACCCCTAGTGGCGGCTCTTCCATGCCTGGTGAACATCGTGGGACTCTGCTTCTTATCATCATAAAAATGGCAGTTTCCCACATTTACACAGCTGTTCAATTCACAGGGCAGATCTTGAAATGTTTGTGAACGCTGCTCTGAAGTTTCCTTAACTTCTGTGTTCTAATTAAATATGTTTTTCTGCAGGCATCAAAAACCATGGCTAAAAGTCACAGCAATTTTCTTAGCAAACACTCTCAAGAGCTATTGCTTCCCATTGCACGAGGCCAAGGGCCAGACGTGCAGTTCCATTACAAGCACCCTACAGAAACCTAGAAAAACACTCATAAAAATGCATTTGTTTATATGGCAACGAGATATGAATGGATTAATAATCTACACAGAAACTACCACAATATTATTGGAGTTTATTCAACCTGCAAGAATTTTATCAAATCTTAAATCACGTCCCTTTCCTTCTTTCCTCCACACGTGCATCAATGGACTCTTGTGTTTTGGTTTGCAAATATTTAAAGTGGTGTGTCAAGTCCCGCTGCAGAAGCCCAATGGTCATGCCATGCTATGAATAACAGACTGAAAGCAGGGAAAACAGTTCCTAAATCAAATTACGACTCTTGGGGATAAACACATTTCCAAATGATGTAATTATAACAATATGTCACACTCTGCTGAAGACCTCATATAACACTAAAATAAAGAATGAGTGGGTAGGAAATATAAGCAAAGGATGACATAATATTGTTCCATGCCAGTTTCTGCCTGTTTTCAATCAGGCCAGACGTCAGAAAGTGACTTGGGAGGAAAAAAAAAAATCTCACTAACAATCAAGGGAATTTCTGTTTAAGTCAGAGGCCTGTGCACCGAGATCACATTTGACCTTGTAATATAAATAAAGTACCCCTAATGAAGTGTGTACAGAGCCTGGGAAAGACAAGCCCCCCTGCCTGCCCCCTCATACCGAGTCCCAAATAAACACACCAATATGACTTAAGACACGCTTGCAGAAGAGTTTATTATTTTATTTTCACCCCTGTATATATTCCATGCCAGTAAAAACTGCTGCATCACAAGCTCTTAATTTAGTCCCTTTTAGACACAAAAGGACCTTGGATGGTTGATCCTAAACATGCCTGCACTAAATAACTCCTAAATGAGCTGAGAGAAAGCACGTATCTCAAACTCAGTCAAATGCTTTGTGTGCACAAGGGAAACAAGTTGTATCTGGTTCAGACCTGAAGCCTTGGTATGGCTGTAAATCGCATTATCAGCCTACAAAGTGAAGTCACTTGATTCTATCAAAACTGAATACGCTCCATTGTAGCTTTGCTACAATCCCCTTATGAGAACTGTGTGCATCATTATTTACCCAACTGTTATGTGGGTGGAAAGAGGAGACGTTCACCTCTGGCAAATATGTGTGCAACTTCTCTCAAGTCAATACAGTTGCACCTGCTTATACCAGCAACGAAGCTTGTCTCTGATGTCAACAGTGATATTATCTAGAGATAAAACAGTTCCTGTTTTGTCTGAAAAATGAAACACCTCAAAATATGTCAAGTCACTTGCAAATCCTGCCCATAAAGGAAAGAGGAAAAGCTTAAGAAGAATTACTTCCATAAAACAAGTAGCTTCTAGGGCCAGAAATCCTGAAGAGATTTGCACCCTTCCTGCCCTTCCCTCCTGCTAGGAATCTTCCATGACAGCTCTGGAGCCTGCCAAGCCCTGGCTCTTGCCTGGACAACAACAGCGTCCTTATTGGGAGCCCAGAAGTGCTAAAGACAACTGCCAGGCAAAAAATAACCAGTTTTCTGCCTATTTACCTGCATCTTTCCAGGTGCTGTGAGTGACCAACAAGATTGAAGGAAATCACTGCTGACTAGAAAAGGAAGAGGAAAAGGGAGGGAAAGTGACGACAAATCGACTATATTTCCTCTGCCAGTCCTCCTTACAGAATCAGCCATTCTCACAGTCCTCTTCCTTCAAAATCCCTTCTTCACCTCCATCACTCCTAGCCTCATTTAAAACTCCTTTTTCTTTTTTCATAGTAAGGACTTCAAAACACACAGTACATTTTGGGTACCACAACTATATAATTATCTGTTTTAAAGATGACCACAGCTAGGATTATGAAGAAGCCATAAACCCAAGTTTCCCTTGGGTGAAATTACCTCCTTCCCACCAGTTTATCAAAGGAACGCAGTCAGCCCAAAGCTCCCACTGCTACTACTAAAGACTGCTGATCTACCAGAACTTCCATTCATGCAGGAATAGAAGCTGCCCTTTAAATGGGACCTGGCAAGAAATACTGGAACTTCTACACTTCTTTACCTTAAATATACCAACTAAAAATTGCAGGAACTCATTCTGCTGACGTCACTGGCTTGTGTTTCTGGGACTTGACCCAGTTTTAATGAACTGGTTGTCCAATGAACATACGACTGACCAGCCTGGAAGCCTTCCCCAGCTCATTCTGATTTGAGACAGGTTGGGCAAGGAATCTGTGTTGCAGTGCCAACAGCAGAAAAGGGCAGACAATGAAATCTGCAGTTAACATTTCTGGAAATATACGATACTTTTTTATTATTATTTTATGTGATAAACTATATGAGCCACAAGCAAGAACCACTTTCCCTGTGTGAGACACACTGCATCTGTAGAGAAATACAGCCATACCACAACAGGTAATTTGTGATGACGATAGGAGAAATGTACACAGCAGAGTTTGTTCAATTAGTTGTTGACATTGGAGCACAGATATTTGGAGATTATCACTGATATTACTGAAACTTTGCCAAGATTGTGTTCATCCTTCCTCCCTCTACACAGAATACAAATTGACTGAATCCTATGAAATTAAGCATAAGCACTGAAACCAGCTCCATGAAGATTAGTGACTGACTGGGAGGAGCCAATTAACTCCATTTGGTCCTTAATGCTCAGGAAATTTGCTACAGTCAAGTGAATGCTGTTACAAAATTAACAATCAGTTTAGATTATAAAATTTGTATTTGTTTTGTTGCACTTTCTACAGGATGTCTAGTCACCCTACATGAAAAGTAGTAAAACTTTCAGTTGTATTCGACACCAGCCAAGCGCTTCTTTCTTAACAGTGTAAACCAAACAACACTACCTGTAATTCTGTAAGATTCCATAAGATTTTTCATGCCAATGCTCCTTTTTCACAAGAAGCTCTACCCTGTACCTTAAGATATAGAGTTTCATATTGCATCTAATTAAGTTGAAGAGGGAATGTGAAGAGCTGAAACCTGTAAAAGTACCAAGATTTTAAACACTGCTGATCTTACATAAATATTCCCAGATTCTTTATTTACTTTTAAATGGTAAATATCTCACACCTGCCATAGAATTAAACAGAAACACAACTAAAAATTGTGCTAGTACGACTTAAATAGGAGGTTTAAGTTTAATGTTACCCAACCGCAGTGAATCTTCAAAACCTACAGACTGATCTATGTGAACTTCTATCATTTAAATTTAAGTAGTGATTCCCCCTCCCAGTTTTCACTAACATAATTCTCTTTTTTTGTGTGTGCTTTGGTTTCCCTGGCCTAAAAATTAAATTCAGTTAAAGTAATTGAATGACACAGGTCACACTAACAGTTCTAAGAAACCCAAATTTTAAAACACAGTTCAACGTCACGATATTTTGTCACTGAAGTCATTTGAAGTTATTAATTCCTCTGATTTTGTGGGTGAATTAAGCTGCTACCCAGCATACGTTAAATAAGAGAGCTGGTAAAAGGAAGAGAGAAGTTTTTAGAAGAGAGTAAAATGTTTTTTTCTTTTGAATTGCATATAATATAGTTGATCCAAACTAACTGCTTTTCTTCTCTCTGTATACTCTAAGTGAAATGTTGTATTGCCTCACTCCACATGAATTCAATCACCTTTAAAAGATATGGGCTTTCATCTATGTATATAAAACCTATCCAGTTCAAACCCTATGTTTCCCGCTTGTATTTACATTGAAGAAATCTCCCCTGCAAAGGACAATTCATTTACATTTCACTCTTTCAGATGCTTGTTGAGTAAGCTGTCATACTTGAATTAAATCAGTTCTTCTCATTCAACTGGCAGCTAGTAAGGCAAGAAACCAAGAACTCTTCCAGTTGATTGAGTTCCCTCAATAGGAGAGCTGGCATTTCCTCACACAACTCCATTTAAGTGGAACAATAACAAGATCAAATTCCCTTCTTACAATAGCTCCAGTGTTATTTGGTGTTGCTGTCAAACGTCTCAAGATGAAGACAAACTTGAGAATTCATGGAGATCTCTAAAGAATGTTTTATTATTCAGAAAAAAAATAATCCAAGAATAATAACACAGTACTTTTTCTCCCGAAAAGAGTACGCAAAGGCTGCTACTAATATCATGGATATCCTGGTGGACAAGAACCTTTATAAGTAATGAAGCAGAACTGTGGTTCTACAGGTCCCACCCTTCAAGCGGGACAGCACAATGCCCTCTCCCTAACACGCAGCTGGGTCTATGCACCCACTCTGCAAGAAACTTCAATCCCAATTCTTTCCCAGCCTCCCACTGGACAGTCTGACCACAGAGTCCTTCTCTAGGCTTGTCAGTAATGGGGGAGCAACCTTATCGAGAGGGAAAACTAGAATTCTGAGCACTGAAGTTGATAGATGACACACAGTGGTGCTAGCACAGGTTACAGCTTGGTAGCTTTACATTGCACACAAAATGGCAGAATAAAATAGTGCTGCCTAAAATGATTTGGTAAATGGCACTAACATCTACATGACCTATCCTAAAAAAGAAGGAAATTTGAAGCACAGCTTCAGCTCTGAAGCCTGCACATAATACTGGGGAGAACAGAAGAGTACTGATAAAGTAAAATTAATCAGCTTGTTTTGACTGGGCAATATATTATTCTGTCATTGAACATGTTCTACCACACAGCAAGCACAAATGAGATTATCTCAAAAATATAGACTTTTGGGTTATGCACAGTATATTATTGATAAGCATTCAAAACACCAAGGCAATGCTGTTACAGATTTCTGCTAGCAATATTGTAAAGCACAACGTGACAGAGCTGCAGTGGACTGAGCACTTTCCTTTCTACCAATCCCCCCCAGTTACCCCAAATACATTTAAGCTTTTGCCAGAGGGACAATCACTACAAACTCTTAACAACCAGGGAGAAGGATTCTCAGGGCTCTGTGTGAAAAACTTGAGGAAAAATGTGTTTGCCATGCCTACTACACCTGTCAGTCTCATGAGCTTAGTTCTCAATGTGAACTAAAGTATTTCCCCAAAGACAGTGAACAGCAAAAGATGCCACAAGCCTCTCAATGTAACAGACTGTGCCATCCTACCAGCCACAGAGCTCTGTGGCCAACGGGCAGGCAAACGTCCCAAGTGCTGAAGTGACTGTTACGTGTTGTAGACAAAAATGGAGAGGTGACACCCCATGGAAATGAACCTGCATCACCAGTCCTGTAAATTATTATTTAATCTTTAAGTATTTAGCATCATTAAGATTAACCAGTTAACGAGAATAATGCCAATGCCTCCACAGACATCAGAACAAGGGTTGAACGTTCTTATATAGGCAGAATTCATTTCAGCACCACACTCTTCCTTCTCAGCAACAGAAACAGCAGTCACCTGTAGAGATTCCACTGTACAGAAAAGTAGTGGCTATCTGGCTGCAAAACACTTCACCATCAGGGTGTTACTCTCTTCTGACACTCAAGGGGAAGCCGAAGGGACATGCAGTGTATCTATCACCAGTGAAGTGGAAAGACCATCTCTGAGCACCACGATCACCTTTTGGGTAGAGGCCAAAAAAATCCTGTGATATCACACACTGGGGAAACAAACAAACAAAACCCAGAAAACCCAGCCCTAGAGAACAGAAAGGCAGCTGAAAACCATCCTTCAATGAATCTGTCTCCTCCTCTGAAGTCAACTCATTCTGACTGTAGGTGGAAAACTGAGATATTACCTTCTGTTAAATTATGATGAATACTTACATTTCTCTGGTTCTTCAAAACCACCAAGAGAGGCAAACAATAGACTGTATTATTCCATCTTACTCCACTGATGTATACAAAGTTCCTCACAACCACAAATATTTACAACTAAAAGCTTTGTGAAATTTATTAGACAGACTTTTCACTCCATAACAGTTCAATTAGTGCAACTACATAAACTAGAATCTCAATAGAGTACAGCTCACCATTTGCTACATCAAACTTTTAAACATGGATTGGGTCTACTGTTGAGGTTGGCTATCACAGTAAGGAAAAAATGTCTTTCTGCATTTTTGTTACTCCTTTTCTTTTAAATGCTAAACTAGATGCTTAATATATTACCTCTCTCACAATGAGAACTTTGGTTGTCTAAAACAAACACATTAGAAAAAAAATAAAGTCCGAAACCTTAGCAGTTGCTACTCAGCATTGTCCCATTTCCTTCAAGCAAGTTATAGTGATTTATACTAATATACCAACTGAGAAGCTAGAAAAAAAATAAGCATAAACAAATCTGTTAGAAACCAGATTGAAACCTGAATTTAACTCACGCTGACCCCCATTTCTAAAGGCAGCCACAGACATGATCTAGGAGAGCTTTGTAAGATCAATAGCAATAAGCTTAGCTCAAAAATACTGAATAACGCCACAGGCTGCTTACGCCAGAGTTCATTGCTCTTCACATACCTATATGCTTCACAAATGTTGAAGAATGAAATAGGTCCTTCAGCCAAATTACATGCTTTGAGGTTGAGGAACATCAGCCAAAAGCCTCATTTTTCAGCAAAGATTAGCAGCATCGCTTATTGTAAAAAAAAAATAGAATTCAAACACACTGGCTCAGATACTTTATTAGAAGTCACGTCTGGAGAGTTGTATGTTATCCACGCACTGCTAGACAACAGATGTTTCAAACAGTTGCCATTTGAACCAGGAAAACAGCATTGATGGATGTTTGTTATTTTCAACTCCTACCAGGCACCCCAAGCTACAAAAAAGGAGCAACGTGGTGTTTTTCATATTTATGTAATTTGTTAATCTGTCTGTTACTCCAGAAACAGGTAACTCGTCAAGACAGTCCAAAGAAAGCAGAAAACACTGAAGCATAAAAAGCAACTTCCAGCAATTTACTAACACTGTGTAAAAGTGCCCGAACACATCTGATCCATCAAGAGGCTGTTTGAAGCCTCATTACTTGCTTTATCTCTCTTTTACCAGGATGCCTGGTAAAAATAGGTAGTGGCACCCAGAGGAAGGTGCCAGCCTTCAAGCCAGGCCATTAGAAGTAGAGAGAGCTAAAACAAAACACATGAAAAGGCCAAAGAGGGATCCACCTCCTCCCTCCCCTCAGCCCCGTGGGAGCAACCTTTTCGGAAAAGGTGCTAAGGAGTCATAAAAGATGAGCTGGGAACAGCAGGGCGTGTTACGTGTTCCAACAGGCAAACATACAACCAACACTTCCACGTTCTGAACCCTATTTTACCTGTTGTCTTCACTTCCCAACTGATCCAAAGAGCAAAGTGAAGCAGCACTGAATAGAACAGTGGTTGGGTGGGAAAGTTCATAAAAGTCAAACCAAGGAATATTTCAATAAAAAGAAAAAAAACCACCAATCTGTTGGCTTCAAAATCTTTATGCTAATACTAAAAATGGCATAAAGGAACAAAAACATTTCAATCCGTAGAGCCAAAGGTCACCACTGCACAGAAATACAAAGAAAAGTGATACTAACATGGTTCTCTCTCCATTTTAATATTTTAATTAGGAACAACAAAAAGCCAGTTGCCATAAGCCAAATGATTCACGGGCTTAGTTGCCCCCATGGCTTCTACTGCTGCATGTGCAGAGCAGACAAAGCTCAGCTTTGAAGAAATTATAGCATATGAGAAACTGAAAAAAATTTAAATTATACAAAAATTCAGAAGTGGCAGCATGCAAACAGAGGCAGATGCAGCAACACGAGAACACTTGCAAAACATGGGAGGAAGAAGATGAAAAAAGTAAGCTTTGGGTGAGGGAAAAAAAAAAGTCTTTTGCCAGCTGCAGTACTTTGAGACAGTAAATCAAATACTCATTTTCCATTACCCTGGAAATCCAGGGTTCAAATGAAATGCAGAGTTGAAATGGCACTTTGTACTTCTTTTACAACCTTGTTTCTTTGTAGAAGGTAGCAAACTTACACTCTTGTTAAGTAGGGAGATATAATCCCTATTTCACAGCAGAGACATGCTGTGACTTGTCTATATTAAGAACTAAGTCTAGGACAAAGGCAGGAACAGATTTCAGACCTCGTGACTTCTCCTCTTAAGACTGTCACCACAAGGCTACCTCTACTTACTGTAAATACAGCTATTACCTGTGGAATCCCCCTCAAATCATTGTTCTGAGATGATACTTAAATTTACATCTAATCAAAGATTCAAGGAACTAAGAGAGTAAATATTCAAGGCAGACATTAAATCAATTCAACAGGGCACTTGTAGGCAGGAAACATGAACAGTCTTACCGAAAAGCTTTAGCTTTAGTTTCTCCAACAAAAACCAAGGAATAATCATCCCTAACTAGGTATCAACAGGACAGCCACTGCAAAAGAGGTAACATTGCACTGCTGACACGCACAATTAACACTACATTGCTCATTCTTGATCCTATTCTGTGGTACTTTAACAAAACTGTGGCTTGTTTGGGCTTTTTGAAGGAAACTTTTGATAGAAGTCATACACAAAAGCTAATTCCATATGCTTATGTTTATAAACACATACATAAACCTGATAAGTTTAAATACTGACCCCAAAAGATTACTTATCATGTGTTATCATTTGTGTAAATGCTTACTGAGACATACATAAATGCTGAGACACACATAACTCTGGAGTATGGAAATCCTCTATACTTGGACATACAAGAAAATGAAATAATGAAAAATGATAATGAAAAGACAGGGTCACAGCAGCAAGGCCAGAATCCAGTATAATGCAGGCTCAGTGCTTGACCTACAAAGGCGGAGGAGTATGTTAAAATCCTGGCTTAAGATAGTCAACCAAGGTCATTTTTACACCTTAAAAGGGAAATCTGCAATTTCTTGCCTTTCCACAGACAATTAGGTGGTCAGTAAAAGGCAGAGTCTCTTGATCCTTTTCTATCCCGCCTTGGAATAAAAAGAAAAAGCTAAGCCTGACAGCATGAGCTCAAGTACTCATCCAGCACATTGCAAAAGCAATCATTAGCTCCGAGAACACCTGGTATTCACATGCACTAAAGACCAGCAAGCCTCTCAGGCTCTCTGCACTTTTTACTTCCAGCTCAAGAGCTTTAGGATAAACACAGCATACCTAATAGTATATTTTAAATGATTCTAAGTATATGTATTTTTTCTGTAAGCAGAAAAAGTCTGTGCTTGCAGATGATGAAAGAATTCTGGATCGCCTAAGGAGACAGACGTTGCATATTCCTTTGGTACAGTTACAGCACATGTGGCAGAACTTTGCTATTTATCCTAGTCCGGGAAAGACTGTGGCATGAATGTGTCTGCAAGGGCCAGCACCAGGGCACATACATTGCTTTGGCCTGCAACACAATATCCACAATATGGCCAACTGAAACAACTGAATTAATCTCATACGATGGTAGAATACCAGTAAATGAGAAATACAAGTTTTGAAAGTAATAGGTTACTCCTGTTTACCAACAAGACTTCTTTCAAAAAGTCTAAGTCATTCACCTACCAGCAGAAAGTTCATTATTCCCAGCTGACAGAGTAATTAATTGTTGGTAGGACTGAACTATTTTCTAGTCATTACTTTTCTCAGGTAGTCCCACCTCTCTGAACATACTGAGTATTTTACAGACCGGCATTTTGAAGTCTAGACCAATTTAAAGCAGTCAGATGCTAAGATGCAATAAGAGGAGCTCAGCTGAGCTGATGGAACAGATCAACTGCTGCCGAAACCAGGTCCAGTACTCTCTCCTCTCCTTAGTATTTCCCTTTCCAGCCACAGATTCCTGATGCTTTCCTTGTATCAGCTCTGATATTCATGTGATCCTTCAGTGAGTCAATTCATTGGCAGAAAGCTAATCTATCCAGAATGAACCTTTTGCAAGTTGGTAACCTCAATCAACTTACCAAGGGATCAGATGAACATCAGAACAAGCGAGGGAGGAAAAAGAAGCAGGACTGCTCCCAGCAGCAACAAAATGCTAATTTGGCTTGGCTGTCTCTTCAAATCTGATCTTCAATCTCTCATGAACATCACAGAGTGAAACATAACTTCATAATGAGTTATTAATGTATTTTCTTACCTAAAAGGAGTCCATCCTATATCAGAACTCAGCTTGAGATTCTTATAATGTCTTAGTTTTCTGCAACTGTATTGGTTCTGTCAAGGTAAGAATAATGTTGTATATTCACTATCTGCAATCCTTACTCATGTTAAGCAGTAGCTTTTTTCTGCAAATAGCATCAGTGAAGCTGATAGAACTGTTTTCAGAACATGGTATCAGTTTATCGAAAGGTAGTAAAATCTGGTTTGACTATAAAATGTGGATTCAACAATCACCTCTCTCTAATACAACTGCTATTTAATCTTCTCTATGTAAGTCACAGAATTGTACAATCATAGTGTCTCCACACAGAGAATGCACAGAAGGCAGAGCTGCTGGGTAATCTGTAGCTAGTTTGCCATTTTTCTTGCAGTGTCTATAACATACGGAATTTGTCTTCAGGATAAAGTAATTTATCACTGTTCGTCACGGTTCATGTTGCCTCGTCACTCAGTTTGGTTAACAACACGTTATTTAAATTAATACCCTGATTTGCTACATACTTTCATCAACATCATTTTTCCCATGAGAAATTGATTTGCCTTTCAACTTGTACCTTAAGAACAATGAGGTAAGAATTCATTCTTCCCAGCTAACGTTTATGCTTATGTATGCAAAACACATCATTCCTATTAATTAAAAAAAGTTATCAATGATGCAGTATGATCTGAAAGAGTCTCTCATGCTATTATTTAATTTCAGGCAAATGACAAAAATATACCAAAAAGGCATATTGTTATTCAGAGAGAGAACTTGTGTGGTTATTGCTTGCATAACAAAATCAGACTATGCCAAAATATTATGCCCATAAACATCAACATTATGAAGTTCTTCATTTTGTTATATGAAAAATGCCATCTTACTTTTTTTTTTGGTGATCCCTATAACATGAAAACATGAATTCTGTTCTTCCGTCAGGACCTAGACTCCCTGATTTCTGAACAGAAGTATACTCAATTTACTGAACCTTCCCCCCAAAACTTCAAAGAAACTGGATAAAATGTCACAAGCTGGAAGTCTGTTTCTGAACTCCAAACACCTCCCATTTCCAGAGGAGCTCAATACAGCACGTTAGCCCTGCTTACTGGATGTGGGTACAGCCAAAGGGGCCCACAAGCACGTGCATCAAAGCAAAGGACTAAGGAGTTGGGCAAAATACTTTTGTTCCAAGCCGTTAAAAGGTTCGTTTCAAAGATAGGTACAGTAACAGCTACTGCTTTTGGGTGTCACTCAGTACAACCAGTGAGCTCTGTACAGTCAGCAGCAAGCTTTTCACACTGGAAGCTCTGAGGCAAGAGCGATAGGCACCCTAATTTGTTACACGTGGAGCACTTGAGCCCTCCTTAGTTCATAAATTACGTGCATATAGTTCCAAAGAGATACGTCATTCTTCACTAGAGACAGCATAAACAGAAAGTTATCAATATCATCAATACTCCAAGAATAACAGTTTAGACTTGAGTTCATAAGAGGACATTCAGAGCAACAAAAAGGGTGTCACCGACTGACCAAATACCAGTCCATTCTTTCACCAAGATAAAGAAATTATATTACCAACACTAGCAGGAAAAACAAATGCTAAAATTTCAGGATCAATGTGATCTTCAGTTTAAAAGAAAAGAAAAAAAAACACTAAAAAACAAACAAAAAACCAACCCCACCACAAACCAAAGCAACAAACAAAACCCAACAAAAAACATTCAAGCACATGCAGTGCTCAAATAAGGCAATCCTTTGTGTTAGGGGAACATCAAACTGCTGTTTATTTAACCTAGAGACTGTTCCCAAAGCAGGACTCAATTTAACAAACTCAAAGCTTCCACCTTGTTACAGGAATATACTGGCATTCCCCACGCTTTCACCACAGCCTGCCTTTTCCAATAAGCATGACTTTAGTCAGCAGAGAAGGAGCTCTGCTCTTCTTCCGCAACAACCCCGTGAAACACTGCACGATGAAGGACGAGCTGCAGCAGAGATCCAAAAATTCAACCCTCAACTTTCCATGGGCTTGTACAAATACATCTTTCTTAGGTGCAGCACTGGGAGGTACTGACTGACTGTGTGCTGATGGCAGGAAATCTGGAGCCAGGTCTCCCAGGCTTCATTTTAGGCAGCTTTTGATTTGCTATGTGATTTGCAAGTCACTTCCCATTATTTATTTATAAGTTACATCTAATTATCTAGAAGGCCTAATTAGCTCATCTGGAAAGTGATTTGAAATGCACAGATGAAAGATAGTGTGTATTTCTCAACTCTTGTCATCTCTGCCAATAAAATACTTATTTCACAACAATTAGATCTAATTGTATTTTTGATAGCTGCTGCCTCATCCCTAGAAATTCCAACTCTGGAAGTCACAAATAGAAAGACTCATCGGGATACAATGTTAATGAGGTGGTATGTGAAACATCTATAGATAAGGTTAACATTCGAAAAGCCTTTTTTGCAATCACTCAACATACAGCGAAACTTTTTACCCAGTTGGGTTTCCACTCAAATGGAAACTTAAGAGATTTATTTTTAAACTGTCTCCCATCTCTATCACAGTATAAGCGTTTCCAGCACTGTTTAGGTTTGTCTGAGAAAAAATTGGCCTAAGAAACTAAATCTAATCTTAAGATTGACTAAAATATTTGAGAAAGCTTTAGTAATGATGTCTTACTACTTCATGTAGAAGCCCTGTATTCACTTTCTGAATATTTGAAAAACATTAATGAGACTCTCAGACCAGACAGAAAGCTTGACCTTGGGACAGGGACCGGGCGAGATGGTCTGAAGTCAAACAGAGACAGTGTGAAGCGCTTCGGGGGTTCCACATCCCAATGCTGTAAGTCAGGAGCCAGCACAAGAGAAAGATTCCGATTGACCACAGACAGGAGAAGGGAGGCTTTCCTAAACCCAACTACTCTGTCTGACCGAGTCTAGTGTCCTGGCTCTGCAGGATGTTTCAGCCAAAAACGTAAGAAATTATGCAGGAAACACCTATGGAGTAATCAATTCAGCATGCAAATCTCTCATTAAAGAAATGAAAGTTAAGAGCACATGTCCTGAAACACATACACCCATCTGTTAAGGTTTTCTACATTCTAATCCTGACTATTTTTAACGAAGTATTTTTTCTTTTGCTGTATGAACTGGGATTTCAAAACAAGTCCAAATTTCAACATTCATTGTGACTGTAAGCATTCTGTGGCCCAAACCACTTCATCTTGTGCATATGTACTGTACACACATTAGTCTAATAGGTTCCCAGTCTTAGTCACATCCTACTATCCTACATACTCCTGGAGTAAAAAATTTAAATATAAAAGTAAGTACAGTCAGCCCACTTAGCATGAGTGATATTTTTTTGAAGCCAAATTATTTTCAGACACACACATCATTTTAAATAACGCAAAACACACCATTTTAAATAAGAAAACAGCACGACTTTTAATACAGCACGACCAAGACGAAGTCATATGGTTTACAATTTCCTCTGGATGAGGGCCCATCTCAACACTTCATTCACTCATTCAGACAAAAGAAAAAATCTTGCTTCAATTTACTCTGTCCCCAGTTGCTGCTGGTAAACAGAGCTGCTGTCAGCTTCTTGGAAGATGATCTCCCACAGAATCAGGGAGGTGCTGCTGTTGAACAGGGAGGTGGCTGCGGCTGCTGCAAAGACAGCTCTCAAAGTAGCAAAGAAATCCGGCGCCATCAGCAAGTGAAGACCAGGACAAAGGAGGGGGTGAGGAAAGGGAACTTGTGACTGACTTGATTGCACAAACGACTACAGACACGATCAAACCAGTGGACTGTCTTCATACCTTTCTTCCCTATACTCGTCTGTACTTCTGGTGCTCATGTTACTCCAGAGACGAAAAAGGAAATTAGATAATTTTTTTTTGTTGTTGGGTACAACCCAAGTGAAAAATACATCATTTTTCCCTCCCCTGCTAGACTCCATGGTCTCTCATTCCCTAATTTCAATTACATCCATGTTTTCTCACTAAGTCACATGTTGGGAAAAATGCTGCTGCTATTCAAATCGTTGGTCCTTTTATAGCTTAATAAAGTCAGTTTTGGCTTAGCACACAGGTTTGGCAAGATGAATAATTGTCCTCATTATTGTCCCAATTTTTAACAAAAAAAATCAAAACAACTAAGAACAGCTTTTATAAAAAAAACCAACACACTACACACACCCCTGCCCACTACAGATAACTCTCATCAGCGATGAGCGATCAGTGTTTCTTTCAAATACAGGTATTAAAGAGACAGTACTTTATTATCTGAATTTCTCAGATGTGGCAGGAATCGGTCACAGCCAAAGAAAATTAAAATTAAATGTGGGAATCAGCATGAATTTTTTTGTACAGATGGGACACAGAGTGGGGACCAGCACTGTTGTCACACTAACATGATGCTCAGCCACATAAGTAGCCAGAGAAATAAGGTGGCCATCAGACCATTCCATGTGCCTCCCTGCCACACAGCCCTACCAGGAGTAGGTGCACCTAATACAGATGTACAAAAAAATCTGGATGCTTTTCTATCTGCAACCTTAACACCTACCATCAAAGAAGAGCATTTTCAAGGAAGAACTTCTGTCTTTGCCAACATAACAGGCACTTGAGGTCTTAGGCAAAGGGCAAAAGTAGAATATGGTGCTTCTGTGTGGTATGCATGATATATGAGTAAAGTTTACCCCTGCAGCATGAGCCATCCAAACAGATGTTTGTTTCTGTGTACTAGTCTGAAAGTAAAACCTATTAAAAATTGCTAACATGCTTTCATTGACCAAACTGAGAATAGCACAAGAAAGCACAATGCAGATAAAATTGTTCTAAATAATTAAACAATATTTCACTGTTTGCAAGTGGTTACCAGTAGCAGAGGAAAGATAATATTTTGTCAAAATATATATATTTTTACCTAACATCTTACAAAATAACAGGGAGACAGACTTCTATGTTTTTAGTTTACAAGCAGCAAAAACTGGCTGGAGGGCCAGGTCCAAAGAGTGGTGGTGAATGGAGTTAAATCCAGTGGGCAGATGATCACAACTAGTGTTCCCCAGGGCTCAGTACTAGGGCCAGCTCTGTTTAATATATTTACCAATGATCTGGACAAGGAGATCGAGTGCACCCTCAGTAAGTTTGCAGATGACACCAAGTTGGGTGGGAGCGTCAACCTGCTTGAGGGTAGAAAGGCTTTGCAGAGGGATCTGGACAGGCTGGATAGATGGGCCAAGGCCAATGGGCTGTGGTTTAAGAAGGCCAAGTGCCGGATCCTGCACTTGGGTCACAACAACCCCATGCAGCGCTACAGCTTCAGAGAAGAGTGGCTGGAGAGCTGACCTGGGGGTGTTGGTCGACTGTCGGCTGAACATGAGCCAGCAGTGTGCCCACGTGACCAAGAAGGCCAACAGCAACTTGGCCTGTATCAGGAACAGTGTGGTCAGCAGGACTAGGGAAGTGTTCGTCCCCCCTGTACTCAGCACTGGTGAGGCCCCAACTCGAGTGCTGCATTCAGTTTTGGGTCCCTCACTACAAGACATTGAGGTGCTGGAGCATATCCAGAGAAGGGCAATGAAGCTGGTGAGGGGTCTGAAGAACAAGTCTGATGAGGAGCAGCTGAGGGAGCTGGGGTTGTTTAGTGGGGAGAAAAGGAGGCTGAGGAGAGACCTTATAGCTCTCTACATCTTCCAGAAAGGAGGCTGTAGTGAGGTGGATGTTGATCTCTTCTCCCAAGTGACAAATGATAGGAAAAGAGGAAATGGCCTTTCTTCACCAAAAGGGGTGTCAAGCATCGGAACAGGCTGCCCAGGGAAGTGGTTGAATCACCATCCCTGGAGCTATTTAAAAGACATGTAGATGTGCTGCTTAGGGACATGGTTTAGTGGTGGATTTGGCAGTGCTTGGCCTGAAACCTATGTTAAGGCTACTGGGTGAGGTGAACACATGGCAGAAATTAAATAGACTGAAGAAGCAGCAGTTAAAAAAGCAGTGATGCTCTATCAAAACTTAGCTCTATAATATTACATTGTTCTGAAAGTTTCTTCAGTATTTATAGAATATTTATATTATATTTATAAAATTAATGAACAAGAAGGAGGCTGCTCAAGACATGAATTCAAGTCTCCTGTTATCAGAGCTGCAACAAAATACAGTATTTTCCTCAAGCTGGCCAAAGCCCATTTAAAAGCTCTTTAAATTCTTGTCCCCTTCAACACCATGAACAGATACACAACTACAGTGCTAACTGGTGACATAACCAATTCTAATTTCCACAATAAGCATAACTTACTGGTATTTTTTTGTACTGTCAGAGGAGTTCAGCTTATACTTCACCTCTCCCACAAAGGGAGACCCCTTATGTTCCTATCCCTTCATATCTTTAACTTGCTACAGTAAACATGCAGTCTTTCAGTGTCCTCTCAAAAGAGAGCCACTCCAAGCCCAACTTGTATAGAACCGCATTTTGATTATATATTTGAAATTTCTGTCATTTAGTTTGTAGGAGGTAAGAAGCTGATTATTTTTTAAAAAGAAAAAAACATCACCTCTTCCCACAGAATTACCTAATATATATTTCAGAGTGCAAAGCCCAAGACCAGCTTGAAATATGTTTGGCATTTTACATTTCTCAGATTGAAAAAGGCAAGACTCCTAAACAGTATGTCCCCAGTCCTACAAGTACTTACTCTGATATTTAACTTTAAGCATGCGAGCAGTGCAGAAATTAAAACACCTGCAGAAGTGTTTGCTGGATCTAAGTCTAAAGCAGAAAACTGGGATTTAAGATTCCTGGGGTTTTATTTCTGGCTCTTATTAAGGTTTCCCTTTGCAATGTTTTGTGCTGGACTTGGTTATATTTCTCCCATCTGTAAACAAGGAATATAATCAATCTATAACAGAGGGATATTTTAAAGCTTAATTGAATGATATTAAAGTGCTTTGAAATCTTTAGATGAGAGGTGCTACATAAAACAGAATTATTGTTATTTTCATTTCTGTAGCACATCTTAATAGTAAATATTTCTTTCACCCTCATGCCCTGTACATACTAGAGACCAGTCTCAGTAAGAACAGTATATAGCTACAGGCTGGGCTCAGGACATGCTAAAATATTTGGCCAGTGCAGACAAACTTCACCGTATAGGAACTGTGATTTTTAAAAAAATCAATCCTATCAACAGATGCACTAGCCTAGAGCAATCTATAACATGATTAAGTTCTCTTTCCTACCTTAACTTGGAAAGCTACATTAGGACCTTCTACACATTAATAAATATTAAGTCATATTTTATGATCTCATTAATAGTCAGAGTTCTGATCAACGTTCACCAAATTTGTTCTCTTTCAAAAGTGCTACAGAAAAACCCCTCGATCTTCACCAGGAAGCTTCCAGACAGTACTTTATCACTCACTGTTCACACATGTTGTTATACAGCTTTCTAGACAATGACTTAAGCACAAAATACCTCTTTCTTCAGTTAAGCTGCCCAACCTTGCAGCAGAAGCAATGAGCTAAAAGAGCAAAGCCAACTGCATGGCCAGGAGGTTTACCTCCACCTTTTATACACTGACATGCAGGTGACTGGCTATAACTGCTGCCCAGCTGCAGGAATCAGCGTGGGTTACAAGTATAGCCTTTACACGTGGTCCATTCTTCCTCAAGGAAAAGACAGCAGGATACAAAGTGTTCCATGGATCTAGCCCATGAACTACCAGCTGGAACACATCAATGCATAAATGCAAGTGTTTAAAGAAAAAAAAACTCCCACCCCTCAAAATGCCAAAATAACAAGAAAAAGATGACAAGTTTAAAAAAAAAAAGCACTGTACCCCAAACAAATAACAGCTTATATCAAATCTCTATTTCATCACAATAAACCTATGGCAAAAAAACCCAACTGATTTTTTTAACCACTGTGAATGAAAACAAGATGCAACAATTTTCTAGACTCACTAACATCAAAAGGACTCTTTTATGGTCTCTTTCTATGTTTCATCAATATTCCTACATTAATTGGAAAGGCTCTAGTTATTCCACAGGTTTTTTCCTGGAGCATAAAATCAATTCTTCAAACAGAACTCATCATCGTTCTCCAAAGGTTTTAAAGGCAGAACAGGCTGTACTACACTTAGAGTATTTTGCTTGCTTGTTTGCAATAGGTTAAGAACTCTGAGGACCTGTTGAATCTTCTCGCATGGTTAGGGGCACCTACAGTTTTTCTTCACCTTCTTAAGCTGGTCATTTGCTTTCACCACATTTCTAAGGACTTCCTTTAATCTTTTGTCAAATCTGGCTGAAACTGGCCAGAACTTCAAAGGCTGTTTTGCACACGTATTCATGAGCACGTGCATGTGATCCTGTGTCTTTGATTACAGTAACAGGAGTTCAAGCTATGAAGTTGAAGTTTGGGGAACGCAGCTCTTGGAAAACAAAAATGTATCAAAAATAGTGACAACCCTCCTACCCATTCCAGTTTTTCACCTGTAGAAACTTGATATATGACTTTCAGTCCATTTACCATCATCTTTTTCATAATTTTCATACCATAAAAGTATGCAGCACCAGTAAGTGGGATAGATCAATCTATCAAATAACCCCTGGAGTCAGGTATCAGCAAGCCAGTCATGAAATCAAACCCATTTTGCAAACAGACCTCTCTCTACAGGTCTCTCTCTCATGTGATTGGGTTCCCTCATTTCTCGTTCTCATTTTCTGGTGAGCTTTCAGTATTAGCAGGAAGAGAACGTGTCCATTCCAGTCTTCAAAATCTTGTGCACGCTGCTAAGCCAGTGTATTCAAAAGGCCTTGATAACACTTGCACATCTAAAGAGATTAAATTCACTGCTCAGATGACACGGGTGTTTCTAAGTATTATTGACTGGTTCATCCACAGAATTATATTTACAGACACTACAGAAAATCCATTCCAGGCTTTTAGACACAGGAAACGTGCCAAAACACTAGTCATCTCCCAAAGCGTAAGTCCCCACCAGTTGCAGAGTGTGATTAAACATTTAGAGAACGCTGCCTGCCGTTCAGAACAGATCACCAAGACCAGCCACTCATTCTTCACATTCATAGATATGAAAGCACTGCTGCACATTGAGAACTTGGCTTTTGTCACAGTTTAAAAAAAAAAAAAAAACAAACAAAACAATCAAAATACTAGAGCAGCTAATCCCTGGAAGGCCTTGTGATCGCATTCCTTGACATGTTTGATAAATATGGAAATAGCAAAAACGTTCTGACTTGTTAAACTTGCAGCCTCTCTAATGCGTTTCTTGTCCCCGGCACGCACAGGCTGCTGACTTGGCACGCCCGGGGGACCTTTGCTCACCTTTCTCAATAGACCCACGCTGATAAGTCTGAGTTTCCCCAGGAGCAGAACAAAGTCATGCTTATTAAAATGTTTACTCAATTCATAAAGTAGAGCAGCTCTCCCATGAAAATAGACGTCGGAGCAAGAGGAAAATCTGTACAGGCACATGTATGCAACTATAGACGATGAAAGAAATTAAACTGGAATTTGAATGACAGTCATTCTTTCAAAACAGACTAGACTAAAATGTCTTTAGGTTTTATGAACGTTGACCTCTAAAGAGTATCACCTGCTTATGCACGCTGATGAAAGAGATTGTGTTAACAGAAAGAAGCCAACTGTATAAAATTTAACTCTTTGTTATCATTTTTACCCTACTGTATAATTCACCGGCCATGGGTTCATGTGACAATGAACAAAGCATGTGCCCAGGTAGCTTAGAACATTCCATATAATTAATTTTGCATAAATATGCATAAAAGTACTTATCAGTTTTTAGACTGTTACAGCATGCATGAGTTCTACAGTATCTTGCACCCTGCCGCACCCAATTTACTTTTTCATACTCAGCACAACAGATTACTTCAGCCGCAGGAATAGAAGATAGTAATATAAAAGGGGTGGGAGAGAAAACTCCAGTGCCTATATAATACTGACTACTACTTATTTTGAAAGAAGAAACAACCAACCATAGATTAATGCAAGTTCTGCAAACTAAGCTGTTTTCTTGACACAGGAGGTGTCAAGAATAGTTGATTGTGTCAGCCCAGCTTTCACCCGTCCTATTTGAAAAACAAAACACACTTTTGCCACTTATAGATTATGTGCTTTTGAAAGGTATGTGCCACATTCACAGCAGCTCAAAGTGGAAAATTATTTCCGTGAGACAAGATAATGTTAGTTAAAGGATCATGCACAATCTAGTCACTTCTCCAGGCAATGTCTGAAAATTAATCTTTTAACAAACTGAATTTGCCCAGCTATGTTTTCTCATTTACAAAATGAGAAAACCTATTCTGTACGTCATCCCAGGACCCAGACATCTGACAATTATTATAGCTGAGATTATGTGAGTTCATGAATTATGATATAATAACATATCTATAACATAACTTATATTTACAATCTGAATTATGTCCTTACACAAGTGACAGTGGGATGTGAAACCAGTCAAACTTCATTTTAGCCATCTCCTCAAACTACCCCAAATTTACCCTAGCATTCAGCCTTCCTCTCCCAGAAGTATAAATTTCCTTTGAATTCAGCACCTTTACATGTATCAACTTTTAATCTTAAGTATTAAAGCAGTTATCCCAATTATTAACTACACGATATTGGCACATAATTTCTATTAAGATGATAATTTATATTAGAAAATATTCCCAACATAAATTAAAGATGATCAAGTATTTTTTCAAACGCTCCAGTAATTCTGGAAAATATTTGTTTCTAATTATAAATTTTCAGGAATAACCAAAACTGCAAAAAAAAAAAAATCTAACAAGCATGGCAAATCATCACCTACAGGATTACTTAAACTGATGAGGTTTTTTTACCTATAAAACTACGAATAAATGAAACTGAATAACACACCACAGTTTGGTAGCACAAGATTAACATGAAACCATTTAAAAATACATTTGCAATAGGAGCAAGACAGAAGGACTTCAAAGTTCAAGTTTATTCTATTTAATAATAGCGAGCAATATGGTCACAATCACTCCTGTGAACATTATGAACAGAAGGGTGCCTTTATTATTTTTAACTTGAATGCTTGGTTTTAATTTTGTGACCTTTTATACAACAGCAGAAAGAAGCATAAAGCAAAGTTAAAGGAATTTGACTACATAGAAAACAGAAACAGGTCAGTTTATTCTCATTACTCAAGCCAAATTAAAAGCAAGATGAAACAAAGGCAGACATGCAGAAGGTTTTATTTTTAAAAATGCTTGTTTTACCCCACTAAACCACAATTTTTTTAGCCATCCCTACTGTGGGAAAACTCTACATTTAAATGTAAAACATACAGAGGAAAGAGACGAAAAAAAAAAAAAGAAGGGACAAGGCGACGAGGCAGTAATTAACACAGTCATGGAGATAACCTGACAGGCAAAAACCATTTGAAGATACTCAGTATAATCTGCTCTTGTTTGCTTAAGGATCACAGGAGCAGCAACTTAAAAATGAAACACCTAAAATCAGAGGTGACTCTTTGTATTTAAAATCCAGGATGCTCTTTGAGATAGACATAACAAACTTCAGAAACATAGTCTATATTTCTACAACAATCAGTTATATAAAATGGCATCATCCATATAGACTACTGTTTTCTGGAAAAAATGAGAATATACCTTATTTTCATTAAAATGTTTAATCAAATCTAAGAAAAATATCTATCTATGGATACTTCAAGATCTTCCTTTTCATATGAAAATGTACAGAGAATGAAAAGATAAAACATGTTCAACTATGAACAAATTCCCACTCTCATTCTATGTCAGGGTGATGGTGTCCAAACGAGTAAGCAGGAGCAGAAAACAGAATAACTTTCCTCTGATTTCAGCCTATTGCTTGTTCCCGTGAGCTTTCTATAGTTCTGAGCACCAGCAGTGAGCAACACACATCAAGTTCTCGCCCTTCCAAGCACTGTTCGACCACAGTAACATAATTTTGCTCTGTAAACTTATTGAGAACACACTAACATTCCTGGAGACGAATTTATATGTACAGTACAGATCTGGTACAAATGAGGCAATTTTAATTAAAGCTATTGAACCCTGCCCTCCCTGTCTCCATATTGCCCAAGAGAGCCATCTTTACAGAGGATAAGAAACAAAAGTGTTCAGGTTATTTAGTGAAATATATTTTTTTTTACTTATTTTCTGATCTCTGCTAGCTGATAAGAAGCTATGAATAAAGGTGCCAACTATTGCTGACTGTAACAGGCTTAGTTGACAGAACCGTGCAATATTAAACTTGAGAAAGACCCATATACTATGAAGCAGCTTGTAACATTCAGAGATCCAACTTTAAAAGCAGATTTATACTCTCTCTCTTTTGACTTTCACTCAGAGTGGCAAGATCCTGCTGCAGACAATGAAAATTAGACCACAGCCTGGTCTATTTTATAGTGTTGGCATTGTATTTACATAACTTTGCATCAGTACAGACAGAAATTTTACTACAGCTTGAAATACAGACAGCTTCATGGATTACAGGTAAACCCAGGAGAGCAACTACTAGATTGCAAATATTTGATTAAAGCACTACCTGTCTACAAACAGGGTAAAAAGTAAAAGAAATATGCACAACGTCAGGCTTTTACAATTACAACAAATAAATCTTCCAGTTCAATTTGGAAAAAGTTCCAGCATCAATGTAAATGATGCACAGGGACAGGTAAAAACAAGGCAAACAGAAAGCGTGCCCTGCAGTTGGTGAGAGATGGTGCACAGCCCAATGCAAGGGCAACGCACCCCATGTTACTGGGGAGAAAAGAGAATGAGAGTTTCGAATTAACAGAGAAAAACTTGGTTATTGTTACATTCCTAGACGAAGTATATTCTAGATATGGAGCCAGATTCCAGTGAATCTGATTCTACTATTAACTTGAATACTAACAAAAAGATATGCGAACCACATGATTACAAAGGCAATTCATATGCCAACCAGCAGGGCATAAGTAAATACAAACACAAACAAAAGCCTCAGAGAAGAGAACAAACATTGCAAAGCAGCATAGTCAAGTAAAAATAAACATGGAAGGAATAAAGAGGTAAAGTTTAAAAACCAAAGACAAAAACAACAAACAAACAGCAAGACCCATACCCCATGATGCGACATCTATATAAATACTGAAAAAATCCAGAATTCAAGCAAAGCTATAGGGCACCATAAAGGACTCACGTATTTTACATTTATATTATAACAAGCAGAATAATACATTATGAATGCAGATACACATATGTCATTTACAAAGGAGAAAGGAGAAACCCTTTTCATGCATGCATTGAAAGATGCTACCCTTAAGCCATTAATTCACTGAGCATTAAGTATTTATGAATGGTCTACATGCAAATACAAAATCAACATACTTCTAAGTGAAAAAGAGAACGAAAAGAAAATAAAGCAGAAGGAAAATACAGGGCATGGAAGGGCAAGGATGAGATCAAAAGCCTCTAGATAAGTGATTTTGAGACTGAGCTATACAGACTGCCCAACAAATAAAGCCACCTGTTACAATGAAATCAAAATCTGTAGCCTTCAATTTACACACACTAGAATCCTTGACACAAGCAGGATACAGAACTGGGTACCAATTGGTTCATTGCTTTTTTTCAGACATGATTACGAAAGAGCTGTTTCTTGAGGACACATTCACTACAAGGCCAACCTAAATTAGCCTAGACCGTCTGTAAGAATTGAGCAAACCCATATACACGGAGGCTTTGAAGCAGCGTAAAATCTCTGCTTCACCCCCTCTCTCAGAAGTCTTTCCACAACTTGAGAGCCAACTCTGCAAGTGAAACACCCCACCACAGAGCAAACCTTCTAAAGGATGAAGGACAGCATGGAGGACAAATTTGAAAGATTTTAAGCCTGTACTGACATCAAGGGTATTAACATTTATGCAAAGAGGGCTATGTTTTCTATACAGGCTTCAAATGAAGCCCTGAAAGCTTCTCAGATACAAAGTTATGAGACTGAGTTGCAATCTGAAATGTTTCTTAGAAGAGCTCTTAGATCAGCTAAAAAAGTGAACGCATAGGTAAAAAATATAATAGTGTAAATGAGGCTCTAAATACACCAGTATTTTTCCTTTTATTTTCTCTATGAGTGTAACTTCAATGCTTAAAGAGATCATAAGCACCATCAAAAATGTCCAGAACACAGATACAACACTGTCACCAAGGAAACAAGTAGCTCTGTCAAGAAGTACACCTAGTGAAAGCAAAATCATGCAGTTTGCTGGATGACACAGAGTACAACTGCATGATTCACATTCCTACCAAAGACATTGGTTGGTTTGGAAAGAGTAGCAGTTTAGCAGAAATAATATTGTTATCTATTATTATCAAGTTATTATAGCAGCTCCACGAGCACCAGCAGGATTAAGATCAAGATGAAAAGTAATAGCAGAAAAGAACTCATGAATGGCATTCAAAATGACTGACTGGCATTAAGGCCATAGTTGAGTTAAAAAAAGAAAAAAAAAAGCTGTGAAATTTGGTAAAGAGTCCACTGCAGAACAAATATGGCACCTCATACATATTCCTGATTACTGAAGGGAGACACAATTTAGTAATTAGCTGTAGTATCTGATGAAGGTATCTGACAAATTGTCTAAGGATAGAAATAACTAGCTAGAAAAAAAAAAAAAAAGAAAGAAAGAAAGAAAAAAACCCCAGCTTGACATAAAATAAAAGTTTAAGTATTGTCCCCAAGTTAATGTTTTCCTAGCTAGCAGGAACCTTCACACCTCAATTATGTTAATAAGTCAGTCACAAGTAGAGAGGCTTCTATCAGAGAACCAACACAAGTTTCAGCCTCTTCCAGTTTGTAAAGTTATGCAAGTTGAAATCTTTCAATGCCCTGACTGCCTAAAACAACAATAAGATCACCCAACTCTATTACCCTGAGGATCTTAATAGAGAGTAAACATAGTAATTATAATGTAATAACCAAAGTAATCACAGTTCCCTTTGGTGGCCTGGTAACTTCAGAATCAGTTAAGACAGACAATATAGAGGCAGAACACAGGTGTACACAGAGGAAAAGTGTGCAACTTTTGCCTCCGCTGTTATACAGAACATTAAGTTTTTCTTTCTTTAGAGCAAAACATGATCTTCCATTGCTTCACATTTCTCTGGAACAAGATGACAGGGAGGGCAACAAGGAGTGCAACTTGCTAGAGAACACACAAAAAGCCTTTGAGTACACATTACCTCCTGATGAGTTAAAGCAGAATGGGGAACAAGAGAGAAAAGACTAGATGAATTGCTGAGTATTCTGCAAAACAGACTGAGTTAGATCCACAGGATCAAAATGAGCTGTTCCAGAAGTTAAGACCAACGGACAGAAGGTGGCACGTCCCAGGACCAGCAATCTCAGGTGGACTTTCCTCCATGTAGCTCACACTTTTGTGATGCAAAGATGCTCAAATAGATTTAAAAACGTAACTCTACCCTACGGGCTCAGAAGGAAAGAAGAACAAGAATACAGATAGTATTCGATTCCACTTCCTGTGACACCACACTGATTACTTTTATTGTGAAGCCTATTTATACAGATGATTATGAATTCTATGAATTCCTAGTGTACTTTGATTACTGCAATAGCAGCTGGACTACTTCCATTCTCTTAGCACTTATCTGTGTTCTTGATTAACGAATGGCATATGAAAGCTTGTGAAACAAGTACAGGAAGATCAAACAAAAGCAATGGCTTCCTTTTAGACCACTATATTACATATAGCCTGCCAACAGACCAGTTAGTCTCTGACTTGCAGCAGCTGGGAGTAGCTAGATTCCAGATGGCCCGAGAAAGCTGCTTTTGTATGGCCCTTTTCTTATTTGTACCAATCTGACATTAAAATAAAATAAAATAATAAAGAGCAAGCTGTTTGGGCAGCTCCATGATAGATGCCATCTCCAAACACAGGAAATTTCCAGTCACCAAGTACCTATATGATGTGGTGCTACCACTCAGCGTATGAGATCTATCAGGTCTATCCCGACAGGAATGCCATGACAATTGGAACCTGAATCTACTTCCACTACAGTAAAACGAATACATACAGTCTGCATGCCACTGGTATCTCAAGATAACAAACCATTACAAAATAGTCTATCATATCTTCTATCCTTGATCCTCAAGTTTCAGAAGGAAATAATTTGGAAATAAAAAATGATTCGAGTCATTGTTTGGAGGTTTGCTATGTGCTTATGCTATAGTATGTATGATTTACTATGTTAACCAGAAGAGCAAGCCAGAAGTGAGCATACACCTCACAATATTTTTTATTTACAAACTTGACAGATTGATAAAGTCCTATATGTAAGGCTGAGAATGGCCTGGAATGTTTTCCCCCCATTACACTGCAAAACATTTCACAGAACAATTCAGAACTAAAATCTTGAAATTTTTTCTCTCCAAAATCCTCTTGTCAAACCTGAAGTAAGCACAGGAGTTAGGCTGCCACTGCATTTGGCCTTGGCTAATGCAGGTACCAAATACATGCAGTAAAAGATACATCAGGATGAGTTTAGGATAAACAGTAAATTGTAGATAAATTCAATAATAACTTCGGGGCAACATCAGCATATTTTACAGCATTTTCATGTTCTCCTGCCCCCACCATTACAGTGATTTGTAGATGGTTTAATATAAGTTGCTAACTGCCTACAAACCTCATCCTAACAACAGCTACTAGAAAATACCACTGGGTTACACGTGATGCAATGGGAGGCTGCAAACCACAAAAACAGTTCTGACCATCTTCTGTCAAAAAAGTTCATTATATGCATCAAATTTTCAGAAAGGGACAAGCTTACGTTAACTCCTTTTCTTGGCACTCAAGCAAGATCCCAGAACTACAAGACTGGTTTATGCCACAAGGCTTCCACTTAGGAAAATGCTGTCTCACTGACTCCGTGTATCAGGATTCTATGTATCTAAGTTACTACAGATGGGGGTCTCAACTTCCTTTACTATCTATAACTATTTCCATTATAATTAATTTTCAGTCCTGTAGAACACTATTGCACTTGACCTATTTTGTTTTAATTTTCCAGGATCAGACTTAAAACAAGGCTATAAAAAGAAAATTACATGCATGCAAGAAGAACTTATTCATTTTGCTTTCTCTTGTAATCCAAGCCCTCACTAACAGCACACTGCTGAAGTTCTGTTCTGAGCACCAAATTACTGTCTTTTTTTAGCGACCAAAACCTACATTAAGTGCTTCAACAGCTGCTTTGCCTTCAGAATACCTCTGTCCTGAGAAAGGGATTCATCCCATTTACAGATAAGGAATGGGCCCACAGACAGATTAATGTAAAGAGTTTTGGGCGCTTGGTTTGAGTCACAAAGGACTTGATTGTTCAGTTTAATATAGCATGCATTAATATTTAATTTGTTAAAAGAACAGCCTCTACTAAACTGAGCTGTAGAACTTCACTTTTAATCTCACTAAACAAGCATCTAGAAAGCAAGAAAATTAATGATCAGCTCTGAAAAATCTACTGATAATGATTTAGTTATACTTAAGTACACTTAAGTATACTTCTATACTACTTAAGTATACTTCTATATGTTTATCTAACCAAAGGCACATCTGATTCTCCGGGGAAGAATTCAGCTGTCTTGATTAGGTCTTATTCACTTCAGAAAATCAATTTTTGCAACCAATGAGGCAATGAATCTTGCAAACAGTCTCCTTCATTGCAAAGTCCCATTCCCTGAACAGATTGAGGCAGAGATATCACGTAAAATACACAACAGTGAGATTAGATTATCTCATAATACCGAAAGGAAAAATTAAGGTTGTATATAAAAATTCAATCATCTTGACTCTCTGTCATATTACCCTTAATAATGTTTTGATATTTTTAAACACAGTTTTATATCTTTTTTCACATAGGTTCTGGTAGGATTACTAGAGATTATCCATTATTCAGCTTCATTTGAGCTCATGGTCTAGGTATGAATAGCTGACTTTCAGGTGAAAAGCTGAATGTTCTTTAACCAGCAACCAGAGATTGCTTTAGTCTGGGAGCTCTTTTCATAATGTATCTATGGTGCTCTCTATATTTACATTTTCTCCTTTAAAAATCTGTCAATCAACAAATATGGTTTGCACCAGTTGGATTATTCTCACTTTAAAAAAAAAATAAAGCTTTTTTGCTATCTGAAGTTACTGTCTTGGAAGAAAAGAAAATTATATATACACATCTGCTGCAAGATATCAGACAAAAACAAAAGCTGAAAATGAAATAATGTGTTCCTCATGAAGCACAGTTGTTTCTTCTGTAATACCGGACTGTACTGCTTTCTGACACACCAAATAACAGAAATACCATCTGTAATTCACAATAAAGAATATTTATGTTATGTAAGAACTACATTTGTTTGACATTTAACTCAAAATTTTATTACCTCGGCTCCAGTGCAGCTTTGTACTTATGGGCATAATTGCTTTAATTAGTTCCAAATACTTCTGTAAATTCCTGAGAATATGGATATTTTTTTTAAGCTTCTATAATCACACCTTGAGAATTAGAAACTTCAATCCATAAAAAAAATGTTTGTTTCCATTTGTATCAATGTATTTCAACAGAGATTTTTCCTGCAGGGTGATTTATGAGTTCAAAGCAGCAAATGCAGCAGTTGAATTTACTCACTTAAGAGCACTGCAAACACACTTCGGGCCATTAAAGAAGATTATGAAGCTCCAGCAGCAGTTCCAGAAAGTTTTATGTATTTTTCTTTAAATCAAAAAACAAATTACGACAGACGATTATGGACATTTATGCGCAAGTGAAAAAGTTGGTCTCATTTTAAACATTACATACTTCATACAATGGTTTGGGCTGAAAGGGACCCTAAAGATCATCTCGTTCCAAATCCCATGCCACGGGCAGGGACACCTCCCACTAGAGCAGGTTGCTCAAAGACCTATCCAGCCTGGCCTTGAACATCTCCAGGGATGTGGCATCCACATCTTCTGTGGGCAACCTGTTCCAGTCTCTCACCACCCTCACAGGAAAGAATTTCTTCCTAATATCTAATCTAAATCTCCCCTCTTTCAGTTTAAAACTGTTACCTCTTGTCCTATTGCTACACTCCCTGATCAAGAGTCCCTCCCCATATTTCCTGTATGTGCCCTTCAGATACTGGAAGGCCATTATAAGGTCTCCCTGGAACCTTCTCTTCTCCAGGGTGAACAACCCCAACTCTATCAGCCTGTCTTCATAGGAGAGGTGCCCCATCCTTCTGATCACCTTGTGGCCCTCCTCTGGACTCACTTCAAAAGGTCCATGTCCTTCTTATGTTGGAGAGTCCCGAGCTGGATGCAGTACTCCAGGTGGGGTCTCACCAGAGCAGAGTAAAGGGGCAGAATCACCTCCCTTGACCTATTGGCCACACTTCTTTTGATACAGCCCAGGATGCCGTTGGCCTTCTGAGCTGCAAGTGCACATTGCCAGGTCACGTTGAGCTTCTCATCAACCAACACCTTCAAGTCCTTCTTGGCAGGGCTGCTCTCAATCCCAAGGTCCAGCATGGCACCTGCCCTCATTGGCTCCTCTGTCACTTGGAGAAGGAATTTACCATCAGTGCATTCCAGGAACCTCCTGGATTACTTATGCCCGACTGTGTTGCCCACGCAACAGATATTGGGGTGGTTTAAGTCCCCCATGAAGACCAGGGCTTGTGAACATCAGGGTGCTCCTATCTGACTGTAAAGGGCCTCATCCGCTCAGTCTTCCTGGTCAGGTGACCTGTAGCAGACCCCCACTGTAGTGTCACCTGTCCCTGCCTTCCTTTTAATCCTGATGCATAAACTCTCAGTTGGCTCCTTATCTATCCCCAGGCAGAGCTCCATGCACTCCAGCTGGTCATTGACAGAGATGGTGACATCATCATCTCCTCTGCCTATCCTCCCTGAACAGTCCGTGTCCTTCCATTCCAACACTCCAGTCATAGAAGTCATCCCACCATCCATGTCTCCGGGATGCCAATGACCATAACCCTGCCAGTTGCGTACATCTAGCTCCTCTTGTTTATTTCCTGTGCCACATGAGAGACAAAGCTGATTTACTGGCATGAAGTGATTTGGCATGATCACTTCATACTGCATGTGATCTCACTGCTGACCTGAGATTCAACTCTTCTGACATCCCCAGCTATTTAGTCGATGCTGGGTCTGCCACTGACTCACTTAATAATCATTGAGGTAGCGATATACTCTCCATGCTTTAGTTACTTATGCATTGCATAAATTGAATAATTTATTTTATATCAAATGGATTTTTAGAGGAGTGTTTACTTGGCATGCGCTTTGAGACTCTAAAATAAAATATTGAAAGCTTTCAGAACATTTCAAGTCTTGCTTGACAAGGTCAGGACCCATATGGCCATCCTGTCCAAACGAGCTGCAAGTATTATTGTCCCTAAATTCCACTAAACTCTGTAAGGAACAAGAATTAGGCCACAGTGTCCTGTAACTTACATTACCTTGTAGTGCCCCTCAGCAGATGATAGAAACAAACTTTGCTGTGGCCTCACAAGGATCTGAAAGCTTGCTTGAAAAAGAATGTGGTCTTCAAGGGCTAAGAGTATGTCCAGGTGTCTGCACAGACATGTTTATTTGTTTACTGAGATTCAAGACAACTCAAAATGATTGATAAAATATTTAGCATTTAGAACCTCCAGTATCAACACTTTGCAAGAAACCTTGTATTATTCTTGGCAAGAAACTGTGGAAACTGGTAAGAAAATAGTCAGGATACCTTTGGATGTCAGCGAACTGGAATTTTTCACGGAACAGTTTCTCTTGTAAATTTGTCTGCACCTAGTTTAATCAACAAAATTTGCAGCTGTTAACAGGTTGTGCTTCCATATGCTACCCCATATAAATACATTTCTTAATCAAGACAGAAGCTAGTTCAGAGTCCAATTGTTTTAATTGGACTTGGTACAAAAATAGCATAAGTAATGAAGTTAACCATCAAAAGAAGTACAATCAAGTGTAGGTTACAGGAAAACTGCTTTCCTCTGACTTAAGACTGTGTAAGCACAAGGGCCAAGGAGGTTGCTCAGCTTTGCTCACATACTCAGCATAGACAACAGCTGCAGTTTAGGCTTCCTGATCTCAGGAGAAACATATTTCCCCTCATTTAGGGCCAAGTAATTGGGGTCATGGTGGGTGGAGCACATTTAAGACACTTTCAGCAAAACTTGAGGTAATTAATGTAAGCTTACTGGAACACACTGCATAGTCATAGTAGACAAAACATCTTTATAAAGGATGTTACTTCAGCAAGCTGCTTCAGATTATTTCAGAGACTTCACTTCGTTATTCACATTTCTCACTGCCTGCAACCTCCACCCCATCTTTCAAAAAAGGGGAGGGGAACAAACTTGCCTGTAAGAATTTCTTAACTTTTTAAATAAGGGACTTTTGCTGAAGGCCTGCATCATTTGTCCAGTTAATTCCACTTGGTTGTTTCAGACTAATTAGATACAGGGCGGGGGCATGGGAATGTACTTTGCACTATTGTTTGCTTTCTACATTGCATTCATTATTTCACATCAACTAGAACGATGAACAAGCTGGTGCAAAAACATTGAAACATCTGGAAGTTACCAGGATCTGGTATTAAAAATGGAAGTTTACATGCTCTCTAGGGAAAAGTGCCTTCAAGGCTTTTCCTTCAAATCCCTGAAGAAACACATACAAAAAGGAATCCTCTAATTGGCAAAAACTTTAACATTTTTAACAGGGACTTTAAAAGGTTTCTGATTGACAGTGGCATCACCAAGCTCTCTGTTGGCACTAACTACATTGCTGAAAACCGGCCTCATCTGGGACACCGTCAGTCCCTGAGGAACACTCAAAGGTTGCAAACACAGGATATTCTTAGCAAGAAGCAGCTTGATCTTTATGGAAAAAGATTGTATTAACTATTCTACTTTTAAAAAAACCAAACAACTAACCATGTGCATTTCAGTACTACACAGAAGCAGAAGAAAGCCTTGGGCCTTCTATATTCTTAATCAGTGCCTGGCAAAGTAAAACCAGTAACCCTCCTACTAACCCCAATGCTGAAATTAATCAGACAGAAAAGATAAGGGATAGGGTGGTGCAAGGGGTGAAATGACACATCTGCATTATCAGGTCCTCTGCTATGACCTCTGAGGTCACACCAGACAAGTGGCAAAACACAAGTGTCATCCAAATCCCAGCCAACAGCCTGATCCATTTAATGGGCATTCTCAATGATTGATTATTAGCAATTAAATAAGTACTACTAGTTGGACAATGAAAGTAACTGTTTTAAAATTATGAAGGTGTTTATTTACATTTTTCCCCGTAAAGGTAGATTAGAGGAATGAAGTATTGAGAGCCCTGTAGTATATTCTTTTAGACCTTTTTTACTGTTTGGCTCTCTTCAACGGTGCATCCTTTTCAAACCTGCTTTTCTGATACTGTCTTTAGCTTCCTCCCTCTACTTCTCCCTAAAGCACATGCACACAGCTCCCCATCACACCTCACACTGAGCTTTCCCAATTCCTAGTAACATCTATAACTAGATTTTATGCTGTCCCTGTTTTACATTCTTCTCAGTGTTCCCCAAGTCACTTGCCCATTCCTTGCAGAAGGTGCTCCTGTCTAGGAAACTCTTCTCGTTTGTACTTTTGTACTACTCTATTTCACCAAGAGACAAATCTTTCTTCCACAACAATGTATTTATGATGCACATAGAAATTAAGGAAATATATTGAATGACAACAGAGGGAAAAACTACAACATGTTAGCAGGGCACAAGTTCCTTGAAATATAACCATAATGGTCGTTAAGAGCCACATGCCCTAAAGACTCTGTCTGAGGAATACACAATTTAAAAAAAGATGAGGCTAGGATCTTTACAACAAAGATCTCTTTTTTACTTCCAATTTTGTGAATTCTTAAATATTTCATATTTGGTGAAAAATGGATGTGCAACTCTATTGCTGTAAGGCAGCTACAAGGACATTCTGTCTTTGAAGTTGTCATGTTGCCTTTTCCTTATAAGCCATACTAACTCTTCAGTGTCACGTCAGCCCATGTTTATATACATCACAAGAAAAAGTACACATCCCAACACCATTTCTGATGAGTTCTTCCAGTCACATGTGACAGGCCAGTTTACGGACTCAGTCTGACTACAATGATCAGAAGGAAGCAACTCTGTCACTGTCTTCTGCTCCAAAACTGGAGATAGGGTCAAAGATTTTTAGTGACAGAATATATGCAACACTCCTAAAGCATCCATCACTGACACTGGAATAAGGCAACCATGTTGAGTGAAATAACAAACAACTGGTACAACTTAGAGGAAAATCTGGAGCAGTCTCCTGAGGTCCTCTTTAGGTTAAAACAGTTTTGACAAGCATCCAAACCCTGAATCTAGAATCACCCTAGCTATGATAAAACTTATCAGTATCTGACCTTTATAAGCTAATCTTGGATTTAACATAAAAATAGTAATTTCCCCTTCTATTTATTTTGAATAAGCTATAAGGATAAACATGACTGAAAACGTGGCTGGACCATAGGCTGGCTTGTCTACAGCCAAACTGCAAAACAATCATCTCTTCAAACACATTTCCTCTAACTCCAACCAACTGCAGTTTAACTTCAGATCATCAGTTGGCAGGTACGAGGCCATTATACATAACCACTAATTTTCTGCAAGCAGGCATAGAATTTGCATGGGCTAGATCCTGCTTCCAAGGGGGAGGAAATAAAGTGAATGAGCACATAAAAAGAGAGGCCTAGAATTAAATATTTAATTTAGTTTTAAATATGGAAGTGCAAAGGAGTATAAAGACAAATGACTCCAAGAAAAAGGAAGCCTAATTTACCAGCCCATCTACAGTAAATAGGAAGGAAGTGCTATGCAACTACTCACCCATGGATCATTCCCTTTGACATGTCTGTGACCAGGAATTAAGACACCTTCTATAACAGTTACTGTGTTTTGACATGGCCATCATTATTTGTAATGAACGGTTTTCTCAGAATGGATGGCCCATGAAATTGTCCATTCAAACTGGATAGTTTAGCTGCTGGAGTTTAATAACTTTTTGATCATTTTCATTCCTGTTAGTATTTTCCCCTTCTATGCACACAATGCTCTTACATGCACACAAGATTAATGTGACAGTCCATCAGTACAGCTTCTTCCTAACATTTCACCTGGCTTTCTCTCTAAATTAAAAAAAATAAATATAATAATTTACAAAAGTCTCTCTTTCAGGAGCAGTTAGTGGTTTTTATTATTCTCTCTCACAAATTTCTATCCTCTCTTTGTAAAATAAAGTAATACACAAATATGTTAATTATATGCTACAGAATTACCTCATTTAAAAATTTTTCACATTACCTGCATACCCTGAGCAAGTGCTGTTGACCACAACAGTTAAATCTACTGTCCACTGTGTTTATTTTAAAGCAAAAGTGAGTTGCTCATGAAACATATTCAGATTTCAAATGTCCTACCACTAATGATTTTGCACATTGGCCATACCTGTTCCTGGGCCAGGCTTCATCGTATTCAAGCCTACTGACAATTCCGTAACTTTTTGTTTCTGTGAGAACATGCATTTTCCTTGGAGCTAAGCCCAAACCTACAGTCCAAGCTTGGCTGTTATCATCAGAGTTGCAATAATCTGGTATTCTCTAGTTCAGATTTTGTGCCTACTAGGATAAAAGAAAAAGCGAAAAGCCATGGTTCTGGCTCTACAGTTATCAAAAACACTAGCCTTTCCTCATCAGGAACTCAGCAATTTATAAACACAACATATCCTAGCAACTTAAGACCCCCTAGGAGGAGTAGCTTCACATGCTTTGCCCATGCTTGATTGGCACAGCTCTTAACAGGAGGGACAAACCTTGATATCTAGTGCCAAAGGCCTGACTAAAGCACAGGGAAAATGAAGCCTCGGTTGGCTTGAGCGGTCATGTAGGCCGAGACAAGGAAATTTCAAGTCTTCGTATGACACAACCAAAAGTAACCCTCAAGAAGACAAGGATATTTGAATAAGAAGCAACTGGAGAGTTGAAGAAGGGAAGAGCAGGGAAGAGCAACAGGTTTCAGATTGCCAGCAATTGTTAACCAAACAAACTTGAGCAGACTGCAGAAACTCTTTCATTAAAATTTGAATCTTGAATTAAAGAAGTTAAGATGAGCTGGGGCGTGTGAAGAATCAGCTGCCCTTAGGTCACCCATGCAAATCAAATGAGATAAGGAACACGAACACTGCCGAGGTGAGAAAAGTCTCCGAGCTTAAACTGTTGATGGACAGGTCTACTCAGAACCACACAATCTATACACGCAACCAGCTATATAATTTAATTTACAAAAAAGCCTCAATGCTGTCATCACCACAGGAAGTTACAAAGTAGTAGTAGTTACAAAGCCTAATTAAAATGCATAAGGTCTTCCTTTAAATACAGCCAATGTTTATAGAGTATTTTCATCACCAAGTCAGTCACTTGGACACATTTTTTCAGAAAAAGTATCAGCAAAAATCTAGAGGAATCCATTTAAATTGTTGATGCGACACTGTTGGCATCATTTGTCTTTAAACATTTTATAAAGAACTGTCAGGAAACTTAAGACAGAATGATCTATCAACTGAACTTGTGCAGATAAAGTTAAAATAGTTTTCATCAGAAAACTACCAATTTCTCAGATATATAATTTCTCTTCTTCCAACTCTTCTCAAGAAATAAAAATTGTAGAGGCTTTTCTGCTAAAAACTGCGAGTTACTAGCCAAATGCTCCCTCCCTGCCCTTTATTTCAAAATGATCCTGTTTTACTGGCACACACATAGCAACGTTCGATAGCAGTCATATGAACACCACCATGAAAATGTAAAGCTCAGAATTCTGACATAAGCATTCAGGTAAGCATCCTAAGCTTCAGGGCTTCTACTCAGACCAATGAGACTTCTTGGTGCACAAAACTCCTGACAAGGCACTAATTTTAGTACCATGGAGCTGCTGTTCTAGGAGCAACAAAGTTTGGAAACTTTTAAGATAACCTTGGCTATAGAGAGACAGTTGTTCAAAGTCGTTATCAGACTGGTTTCCAGAGCAAATTCACAAAAAGTACCCTTTTCTTCTCAAGTGCTGTCTTTATAGAAAATTTTTGCTTTTCACTCCCTTGTCTACTTTTTGGCTTTTCTCCTCTTATCCTTTCTGTACAAAAACCCCATGATCAATGCTTATTCATTCATTTACATAGAGATAGAGTGTTTAAAAAAAAAAAAGAAAAAAGGGCGTGTGCCTTCCTTATTTTTTCCTGTTTTTTTTTTCTTCTGGAAAAAGCAGTTGCTTCATAGTGCTGGGGAGGAGGGAGGGCCCTTTTATAGCAATATTACATTTAACAAATACTTTGCAGAAGTCATTCTCTGTGCTGGCTTTTGGCCTTGCATATGCCCATTTAACAAAAAGATTCAATTTTAAATCCATTCCTTGGAAGAAGAAACAAGTCTACAGACCTGAGAAAGAGAGCTCTTGGGCTCCTTTTGGTGTCAGTTTAAGGTAGCTGAGGTACCCTGAGAGTACACTAACAGGATGTAATGCAGTTTGCGCTTAATGATGCATCTACAACTTCTTCCAATACCCCAGTGGTAAGGGCTTCCAAAATACTGTTTTAAAATCACACAAAACTGCACATGCTACCCAATTTCATTAGATAAGTGAGGCACTATACAGAGATCAACTCATTAAATTATACCCACGTACATCTGTGATTTCTGTAGATGAAGGATGAATCTCCCAAAACACCTGCATCTCTCCAAACTCGAGACAAGCAGGCACTCAGCAGTGTCACCAGTAAAAGACCTTTCCACAAGAACCTCTGGAGTACAGCGGTTACCTCAATCTGACGCATTTGTGTGTCACTTTAAGACACAATAAGTACAACAGTTGCAGCAAAAGATATTTGTCTCTTACTTACAGCTTTAAAGGACATCACAGATGTGCTGAGTTTATTCAAACCTATGGGGTCAGCAGTTCTGAAGCAACGCTACAACTATCAGACACAAAATGGCCACATCACTAGGTGTTGCAACTGAAAAAAAAGGGATATTAAACAAAATCAAAAAGGACAGGCCTTCATGTTAGTTGCAGGCTCAACAATGATGGAGAACAGGTTTTATGGTGGTTTGTTTTTTTTTTAACAAAAAAAGCAGACAACCACAAGCTTGTCAATACAAAGATGTTAACAGCTGAATTGGCGACAGGTTAACAGTAAAACCCAGGTCTCTCTGACACCATTCACTTAATTATTTTCTTTATTGTAAATCTTTAGACTTTAAAACGGCTTGAAATTGGGGGAGCTCCTGTTTTCTGTCATTTGGCAACTCATAACCTGCAGGGCTGTTTCATTTAGAATAAAATGCTAGAAAAGTGATCAACAGTAAATCACTGCACTGTGCACTTAAAAATCTCATAAAGTGAAGAGTTGGAAAGCAGAGACGATCCATGTAAAAACAGAGGGGAGGAGATGATTTGCTGCTTATAGCCCAGGACTGTAAGTTAATACATCTGGGTTCCATTCCATACATTAAATGGGAATACCACCATGTGCTTCACAGAAGTGAAAGGAGGTTTTATTCGTCAACATTTGTAAAACATTTTGAGATCCCAAGACGAAATATTTTAGCAAAACAGAAATTATTATTAGGGTGTTACTTTACTTTGCAAAATATTTTATGGAGCAAAGCAACAGTTTAATAAAAATACAGCACCCTACTCTGTTGAAGGCTGTGAAAACTGACTAGTATTTTCATACCTCCATGTTAAAAGTCAAGTTACCAAAAAAACCAGGAGTGGATACATGAATATCAGCATCTTGATTTTCTGAGCAGAGAACACACAAACTTCAAGTCATGCACTAACTCAGTCTCTTCATTCAACGATTGATCTTACATATTTAGATTTGAAAATGCCAGTTTTAAAGTGGCAAAATACAAGACTGACACTCCCAAAGAAATGTTTTGCAGAAGGAAAGCACATAATTCAGAAAGGCGTCCCACTAACATACCTCAAATGAAACCTAAAATGCCCAAAGGAAGCCAACTTTGCTTCAGCAAATCAGCAAGTTTTCCTTTTAACATAAGCTGAGAAACTTCTCTGTGGTGTGAATGCTAACCACAAGGAAACTAGTCTGTAACTTACCAAAAAATACTGTAATGACTCAACACTCAAATAGCAAAACACATTCATCTTTCTACCTATCACATCTGTTTTTAAATCAATGGCCTGCAAATCAATGCCTCTCCATTTCACCCTTTCGACTTCGGCAGTAGAGTCCTATCCTGATACTCTTCCTCTGAAGACCCACACGGATAAAAGTCCAAGTTTGACAGTATAGTAATACTATGAAAACATCAAACGGCCTCAAACACCGCATCTCAGTCTGAGTGACCTGGGCTCTCATTCTTTGCACATGCTGCTATCAGGGAAGTGAGGTGTCCACCCTAACGTCCCAGTAAGGTCAGTCGGAGCTTCAATATGTGTACTGGGTCTGGCTGTTGCTCAGATGCTGGGCAGCAGTTTTACTATTCCGGTTCTCTCCCCCATCCCAGAGGGGAAGGAAGCAAGCAGCTGGTGGGTGCTTAGCTGCTGGGCTGGGTCAACCCACCGCAAAATGGCATGAGGAAAAGGCACAGAAGACATTTTATTGGTACATCAGTGTCTGAGAAATACCACATTTTGTCTTCAACTGACCTTACAAGATTAAAAAACAAGTCTTCTTGCTGGTCTTGAAGACACTTAATAGTTACACCCATACAAAGACAGAGTGCTGCCTTCGCCGCATTGCTTCCAAGCGTGACCCAAAGCTGGCTCACCTGACTGGAAGCATCAACAAATTGTACACCAGGTCCACTAGAACCTGAAGTTCACAGAGCAGAAGCCTGTGTGCAGGGAGAACTTTTAGTTTGCATTGTGGACTCACATCACAAACAAAATGTACTAGTTTTATGCAAAACTCAACTTCCTCACATTTTCTAAGAAAAAAAATTTTACAACGCTTTTCCTGCTTTCCCAGAAAACTGCCAAAACAGAAATGTAAATTCTGAACAATACAGATGTCAAACGGGACTCTACTAAAAGGGTTGTTTCAATAGTAAATATTTTCTGATATAGCAGTTTAAAAGCTATTTGTTTTTGTAACCGTTCAAGGTAAGAAAAATCCTGATTTGCACCTGTTATTTTTAGTAAAACAATAAAGATCTGTTACTTCTGCCTGCAAATTATCCTGTTACAGAGGTATTCTTTTAAACACTGCCGTTGCAGTCAGTTAGTTCTGGGAAAGGGGCAGGCACAACCTTCCAGTTTGCACAGCAGCGTGTGAATCACTTGATCTGCTTTCTGAAGGCAGACTGATACCAGCAAGGTGAGAGAAAATGACACTTAATTGTCTTTTCAAAGTCTACAGCACTACTTTGAGGAAAAAAAAATAAAAATCCTTTAACTTCTTGAGTGATCACATCTGCCCCCACAATCACTGAAAAATACTGTAAAATGCTAGTTTCGTTGTAATCAATTAATCAAATGTCATTCAAGTTTGGCATTATATTCTGTTTTTAAAGCCATGGGTTTTATGCAAAGGAAGTCTTAAACCAATCACAGGCTTATAAATGCTGCTCAAAACTAAAGATTTAGGAGAATCTAAGAAGGAATTCAAATGATTTGCTGATAGTTGTTTTGAATAGGTATATGTATGTGCTCACAAAGAAAAAAATAGCAGATAGAAATAAATAGAAGTGGAAGTTCCAGAGAGTCTGAAACTGCTAGAGACAGAATTTTTGGGTTAGGGATTGACTGACAGTAGCTCTGAAGTATTAGCAAATAAACTATTTGTCTGATTCTGCTGGCACTGAGACAAGAAAAACTTGGTACACCGTTCATAAATAAGCACATGAACATCAAAAAATATGTCTCTCAGTTTCTTCTCATGTACATATCGCCCTTCAAGAACCTATGTTTTTGGCTGAAAAAATATTTTTGGTATGCAAATTTAAACTAAATTTGCACAGTTACTTTAACTCCCTGTTTTAAAAGTATTTAATCTATACCCAGACAAGGTCAGGCACTGCTACCTATCTGCGGCCTAGAAATTCTCAAATTAATAAAAATATGGGCTTTATAGATCATTACTCTAGTAAGAATACCAATAACTTGATAAACAACACTTAGATGCATCAGTATTTGAAATGGACACTGACAACTAGCCAACACACACAGGAGCAAGAATTAACAGAGAACAAGAAGTCAAAAGCAATCCCCCTGGAAAAGTACTGAAATTACTGGATTAAAGAAGGCAAATTAAAGGATCTGGAGATACAGGCTGTTATGCAAAAACATCATGCCTGAACTCCTGCAGAGATTTCAAAGGAACTATGAACAGCCACCAAAAAAAAACAAAAAAAATCACATTTTTTTTTCTACATGTTTTCTACAGTCTTGTTAATGCTAAATATTTAGTTATTCTGGATACTGTTTGAAAAACATCCCATTTCACAAGTGTTCTTCTTAATAAAGCAGACAGCTTTGCAATAAAAAAAAGCCTATTGTAACACCTTGCTTTTTGTGTATCAGATTTACTCTGAGATTTTTCTGTAGTCCACAAAACCTGGTGACAAATGAATTCAAGATATTGTTTCTTCCCAGACTGAAGTAGGCAAACCTATTAAACAGACTCAAATCCTCACCTCTGTCTTAACAGGTGCACCCAGTCCATCCATCTCTCCTTTCCCCCCCTTTTGGAGACTAAAGGCCCTTTCTTCTTTTTTGAGTACAGATTAAGACTTTTGTTCTAGACTAAGTGCTAACTTTCCAGCATTCCCAGGTCTCCTTTCCCTCTGACATTTACTTCTATCTATTAAGAGTCACTCCAGGATTTCTTCAACTTTAGAAACAACCTATCCAAGCCATCTTCCCCTTCCAACTTCACATGGTTTTCTTATGAAACAACTTGGGGATGTAGATAGAAGGCAGGATCCCAAGGGAGAAGACGTGGGTGCAATTCAGGAATAGGATCCACTGCACAATATGCTACACCAAGACCCAGCCTTCTCAGACAGCGTACCCACAAGCTTTCAGATCCATTACAATGGGCCAGCATTCAAGACATGAGATAAACACAGATTAACAACCACTTTCTTGGGGACTTCTTTATTAAAAATATAACTTCGATATCAAACAAGCTACATTTAATTGATGTTAAGGCTCTGAAACAAACTGACAACTGTCTAGGAAATCCAGAGCCCTAAAAACGCAGCTTCATCCCAAATCACTGTTTTTAGGAGAACTTGTTCTTTACAGTCACAGAAATTAGGAGATGCCAGTGATTTCTTTTCCAACTTGCTTTATATCCATTAAGGAAAAAAAAACAACCAACAAAAACCAAACAGAAAACCAAGTCAAACACCTCCCCCCCCCCAAACAACAATAAAGCAAACACAAAAACCACCCCAGCAAAAATTCCATCACACATAAGAGCATTAAAGCACACAACTCTAAACAGTCCATAAAAATAAAAGTTGGCAAAAAAAGACAGAGGGGAATATTATAGCAAACTGCACTGTAAGATTCAAAAGAGCCAGGCCAGAGCTCAGCTATAAGGTGGTTTTAACTAAGCCAGTATCAGACATTTCAATCCACACTGAATGCTGCGTCTGGCCATGCAATGCCCTCCATCACATTAGGTACTCTCAGGAAAATTTACTGTTGATTAAAAAGATCTTCCAGGTGCTGTTTTGAATGATAAGAAACTCATCACTAAGTCATTCACAAACAGGTAATTTGTTCACAGGAGTGCCAGGTTTGGGTTTTGGACTGAGATATCCAAACAATGTGCACACGCCTTGCCTGTCTTCATGATGGGAGAGAGGACACAGGTTTCTGCTCAGCCACCACCCTCTACACACAGGTAGACAGAAAAGAGAGAGATCACACTTGGGACTGGATACACGGCACCTCAACTCAAAGAACTCCAGCAACTAAGACACATGTCATTCTCTTCTCCACGTTAATTGTCTGTGTCACACACGCTTGTGAGAAGCTCTAAGGTAGCTACCACTTCATTTGGAATTAGACATAAAAGGTCTCAAAAGAATACACTGAAAGCATTTTCTGGAGGCCCCAGAAGTTGCCTAATGTTACCTTGGAAGGATGCAAGGAGTTCTAGACAGATGTGTTACAGATGTTCAGGATATTGCCAGCTTTCGAACTTCGTGTGTGGGCAGGGGAAGGGGGTAGAGGAAGGAAGCACCTTAAAAGGAACAGATACATGCAATATAGTAGTAAAACATGGCTACGTCTTAATTCACACTCATGCCATCACAGACTGGTTCAGAAAGTCTTCAGTGAGAGATTATCAGAGCTTTCTCTCCACCCACTGTACCTGCAACAAACTAAGATAGTGATGTTAATTATTCAGCCACGTACAAGAAAAAGAACAGAACATGCCTTCAGCAAGGACATGTGAAGAAACCCCAGGTTTGCTTAAGATGAGAAGATTCATTTCTCAGAAATGCCATTTCTATATTTGACACCTGGAGCTCATCATTAAGGATATATTCTCAAGGTGGAAAATGCCTAAAGGAGGTGTGCTATCAGAGCTGGCATCTTTCCCACTCCCCTAACCTGAGATGCCAACAGTGAAGAAGGGCATACTCGCTGATGACTGTAGAAGGCAACACACAGTGACACTGACTCAAGAAGCTAACCACGAGTTACAAGGCAGTACGATTCCAGGCAGATATCCCATTTATACTAGTATAAACATATTTTAATTGGATTAATTCCTCAAAGCCATAAAGATCGGAGGAACAAGACAATGTAGACATTGCAGAAGACCTCCTTAAAGGAGAGCCCTTCCCCTAAACTGTCTCCTGGTTTTTACTGTGAACAGCATTTTATTCCATGATTTTTTTGGCACTAAACATCTGAATGAGCTCACCTTCTTCTTTTGGGAAATTAGGAGACACGTTAAGCAGGGTTCTTTACACATTTCACGGATTAAGGACTTACAAACATCTTCCTCGGATGTTAGGTTATCCAATGTGGCAGGGGATCCAAGAGTCTCATCATTTCCTGAAACAGCCTTAGCACTTGTGAGGTAATACTTGAATCCCAGTGAACTTGAAACACTATTTTAGGACAAAGAAAATCTTTCAGGCAGGCTGCTAGCATGAAACAGAACGAGCAAGCTGTATTGGACCAAAACAACGTATGTCTATATGACCTTTTGCAGGCAGATGACAAGGCTGTGCCCTCAACAGACCCGAAGCTTGTTCTATCCGTAACCCAAGCGGATCACAGCGCGGAACCAAGTCCAAGCTAAGAAATGCTCCTAAGTTACCTAAAAGATAAATGCATCAAAAAAGTTTCTGTACTGCCTGAAAACCCAAAGCACTAGCAGTATCAAATTTTACTTTCTTATAGCTCTATCATGCTGCGTTTCTGCCAGATAATCAAATAATTTCTTCTAGGAAAGTAGAACAAATATATTTAAAATATTTAACTATTGCTTTATATTTAGGTTTCAATAAATGAAACTGGTAGAGTGTTTAACCTGGGATTCAGATTAAAATAATCATACTTTGCTCAAGATAGTTGAGCAAAGGAACGTCTACAAAAAGGAGGTATTTATTAACCTGTTTGTTAAAGTTACTCATCATTTCCACCCCCAATAGACCCTCACTGGTCTCTAAAAAGTGAAAGTCTTTCAGAGATGCTTCTCTATCCTCTAAACAAAGCACGTCACTATCTGACAGATGTCTTTTCTTTTTAGTAACTTCTAGAACGGGAGTTTTCTATGTTGTAAGTAACAAGCATTTTTCTGAAACTGTAGGCACGTGTCAAGTTCTGCATCTTTTTGGTAATCTTTGTGATTTATATTTAAATATAACATAGCAGCTGAGATCAAAATAATTCTTGAAAAGTCTCTCTCATTTCTGAGATACCTGATATTATAAGAAGATATGACAACCAGGGTTATCCTAGCTCCAAAACCCAATAGATTTATCAACATTCCTACTAATCAGGAAGACCAAAAAGTTTGGATGGCTTTTGATAAAAAAAAAAATGTGCTTTCTGTTACTTATTAGGCATTACACTTAGGTTAATACATCCACTGGGGCAGCATCACCAGAAGAATTTTCAAACCAACATAAATCTCAAGTAAATTACCAGCACACTTAAGCATAATAAATAGCACCTTATCTTCAAAACATGATCAGATGATGATGAGCTGGTCTAACAAAGATGCCTGGGTCATTTAAAATATATATCTATTTTAAACTCCTGCATCATTGTTTCTGAATTTTTCCACTTAAGTTCCATTTGAATGGTGAATTATTCTTTGTTGGCACATACAGTCTTATGGTTTTGATTAAAAAAAACCACTAATATGGATTGTGAATTAGTATAAAATATGTTCATTGACTCATTAATTGTTCTCCAAGTTTAAAAGGAAATCAAACATGAAAAAAAGTCATTACTTAAAATTCGTCTCATATAAATAGTTTTCTCCTGCTATGTTCTGGGACCTTACCCTCCATTTGCAATGGATAAAAATTCTAAACCATACTGTATATGGTTTATATCAATGCCCCACCAACATGTGAGGATCACCTCCCAAAGCTACTCCACAACTCAGCCAGACTAGAGATCAACACCAGGAGCTTTATCTTGACTGCATCCCCTTAACATGGGGTGACCAGGTGATTAAAATGCATCTGCTTCAGAAAAAGAGCTCCTGACAGGAAGAGCAACATAATATATTTTAAATTCTTACTTAATACGATGATAGTGCAGTTTTTGCAAAGTGACACCTAAAGCACGTATGGGCCGCTAAAGCCAGACGTTTGTCCATTCAACAGTTAAGGTTTTAAGTACACCAAATAATCCAGGCAAGAAACACAAAGTATCTTTCATTTTTGCTTCCCCAAGGAAGATTTTGACACCTGTCCTTATTTTTCTCAGAAGTTGAACAGATGACCGACCTAAGAAAACACCATGAAATCTGTGATTTTTATATGCATCTTCTAGTAAAATTTCTGAACAACTGAAAGGTGCCTTGTATTCACCAATAAAGTAACTACTTTAAGGAGAGAAAACGCTACAACTCATTATCAAAGGAAAGTGCCAAAAGACTACATCAAAACCCAAAAAGCCTCATGTTATTAATACAGCAGAAATCATAACCTGGCCATATATGCATGCGTTTGCATATACGTTTCCCAGGAAAAAACCCAAACTGCTTAGTATCATATTCAGTTCAAGAATACAAAAATACATAACTTTCAAAAGTTAGTCAAAATTGTGAGCTATGAGAACCCTAAATTGGAATGTATTTCCCTGTGCTTACTTCTAAAATGACAGTTAATTAAAGCGCTTTTTCATTAACACATACTAAGATGTTGAACGACGGAAAGATACAAGGCCTGTGAAACTCCTCATCTATCTAAAATATAGACATATATTCCATACCCTTCTACTTTCGCCAAACTGGCTAGAAGCATAACCCTGCAGCACTGTAGGGATCACACCACATGAACTGCTCATTATTTAATACCTGAACTGCTCTGGGACCCTCTCACACTTTCTGCTTTCTAAGCTACAGGCTTAGAGCCAGTCCTGCAAACCTGCCGCAGGGAACATTTCTGGAGTAAGTCATTTCATATGGCATTACTCCTCATTGAGACAATAAAATACAGCTCCCAGATTTCCTCTGGGGACTAAGTTCATACTTATTTGAGATCATGAAGAAGGCGCACATCTGTAAGAATCTAGTACTACATATACTTTATTTACCCGAAGGCTTTTTAACAAAGATGATTTTAAATGCTTCATCTACTGGTGTGTAACATTTTCCTTTTACCAGGTCACTATCATCTACTTAGCTATATATCTGGTTAAGTAACTATGAAAGATGCAGTTCTAGCCTATATGAGGTTTTATAGCAATGAAAAAGACAATGGCAATTTCTGAACCATTAGTTTGATGTACTTACAGTCACCGAGGCCAAAAACCAAACGTATTTAAGTTCCTGCACCAGCCGAGACAAATAGAAACACATTTTAATACATTTCTTAAAGAAGCTGGAAATCTCCTTTGTTACAAATACCCAGTTATATGTACTTGTTTAATAAAAACAGAGTCTTCAACATGCCTGTGATCTATGAAAACAACAAAACACACCACATTTTCCAGAAAACACAAAATTAAGGTAGGCAGCTTCTCTGCCAAAACAGAGAGAGTATTTAGAAATCTCTCTCTCTCGATGGACACGAGGCTGGTAACTGCAGGAAAAATAAGCACCCAGATACATCTAACATCACATTCAGAACAGGCTGAATCACAGTGCAGCAGCAGGCGAAGATGCAGCTCTTTTTTGAGTATACTACTTGAGAAAAGCAAGCATTCTTTTCCCAAGCACATCATTCAGCTGACTATGAATTGATTTCTTTCAAGAAGTTTCTGTAAGGTTTAGGATTTATACTTTAGAACTGCAGACACACTGTTGTTATATTTACCATGACTGGTGCCAATGGCATCCTGCCCATTTCAACTCCATCCACCCTACTGACATTCCCCCTCAACCCTCTTCAGCAAGAGGTCTGTGCTGGTCTGACAGACAAAGGGTAACTGTCCAGAAAGATACTGCTCATGGTGCTTTCTTAAAAGTGTTTGCTCAACGTTCATGCTATGGAATAGAGTTTAAAAGAAAACAAACAAGTTCAAGAGAGACAGGGAACTACTGGAGAAAGTCCACCGTAGGGCAACAAAGATGATTAAGGGATTAGAGCACCTCCCTTAGGAGGAAAGGATGAGAGAGCCGGGACTTTTTAGCCTGGAGAAGAGAAGGCTGAAGGGAAACCTTATCTATGTTTACAAGTATCTAAAGGGTGGGTTGAGGGACGATGGAGCTGGACTCTTTTCAGTGGTTCCCAGTGACAGGACAAGGGGCAACGGGCACAAGCTGGAACACAGGAAGTTCCATTCAAATATGAGGAAAAACTTCTTTACAGTGAGGGTGACAGAGCCCTGGAACAGGCTGCCCAGGGAGGTTGTGGAGTCCCCTTCTCTGGAGATCTTCAAGACCCACCTGGACGCAGTCCTGAGTCATGTGCAATCCTGCTTTAGCAGGGGAGTTGGACTAAATGATCTCTAGAGGTCCCTTCCAACTCCGAGAATTCTGTGATTCTGTGAATGGTATCTGGACTGGCAAAACTCAGCACACTCCCAATCAACCAAAACCCTATCGCAATAGAATGGTTCTCTATGATACTGTTGTTCTATCTGACAGGCTGACCTTTTTTTTATTTAAAGGTAAAAAAAAAACATTTTTAAAAAAGAATCACAGCCATAATTTCAACACTTTCACAGATGGATCAGAACTAAGTAACATTTGGAGCTCACTAGCAATACTGTCAGGACTTGACTCTAAAGTGCTGAGGGGTCAAACAAGACATTTGTTATCTTTATCATCTCAAAGCTGACATGTACCTTGTAACTAGACTACCCACATTAGATTTACGAGTTTAAAAATAGCCTTCCTTTACTTTAGCGTACATAAAATATACCTATGGCAGTTGAATATATGCTTGCTGCAATAAATAAAAGCCTCAAATGGATTACGATCAAACAAGTATTTCAACGTAAAGCACAATCACTATAACTTAAGCTTTAGGGTCAAGTTATCAGGTGATGCTATGCTAGCAAAGGAAGAGAAATCATTTTCAACAAGCAAATGATAAATTAAAGGATCTGGCACCAGTTACAACAAAACCTTAATATTCTTCCTCTTTTGGTTAGCTTCTAAAAGATGCAAATTTTACTCAGATTTGAAGAGAAATTACATTGCCCTGTAACTTCAGGGCAGGTCACAATATTTAGACTCCCCCCCCATTCCAAACTCCATTCAATAATAATTTTATTTTGGAATATCTACCTTTATATAAACTAAAGGCCATACATTTGTCTCATGTACTTTTTTTTTCCATTCCTATAATCTTCAAATTATTTTGTATTTAAAAAAAAAGAAAAAACAACCACCTGTGTGGGCTCTCTCTTAAACAGAACAGTATTTTTAAGAGATTAAACATTGATGTGAAGCACCCAAACTCACGTTTTTAATATTAGAGACTTGATTTTCTTGCATGATGAGCACTTACAACCTTTTTGTAACTTAGATAGCCAAGATAAAGTTATGTTAAAAGAAATAGTGTTTAACAGACGACTGTTTCACTCAGTGTTATTCTCTATGAAATCCATCCTACTATTTGAAATTCTCAAACTCGCAACACCCATTAGTCAAACACAGCAAAGTACCACTTAAAACATTCAGTAAACCAATGATGTTTACTTTGAGGTTCACCTTCAAATGAATACAGAGTCCATACACCATTTATTCTGGTTATCTTTGTTATGAAGCATTTTCAGGGTTCAACCCACTGAGCATGTTGAAATCATAAATCATTTTCAGCTATACAAAACCAAACCTCACTCAGATTCAAATGCCTACAGGGAAAATAGCATCTACCCAAAGCAGCACAACTTTTTGTACATTCCTTTAGGTTTTAATCCTTGGCAAATTCTGCTTTAATATCTGTAAATTCCACATCTTTGACAAGTAAATACACATACACCCTTTGTTTCCCACCCCCTTACCTATCCTTCCCAAACTTTCCAGCCAGCAGCCTTTATGGCTTGAATATTAAAGGCTCAGGATACATGACAAAATACAAAAAGATCTCCTTTGTAGTGCAAAAAGCAGAAGGGGAAAATATAGTGCCTTTTTGTTATTGTTCTTAAATCTCCCATCAATATTTGCATTTCAAAACAAGAAGAGTATATGATACTTCAAAATGAAAACTGCATTTCCATTCTCTTTCATTCCTTCTCCATTTACTAGCTGATACCTAACTAGATTTACAAGCCAAGTGTTGTCATTCCATTAAACACCAGAGGGAATGACCTGCATCTCTCTGCCTCAGGTTTCAAATACTTAGACTTTCTGGAACCACAGCTTCAATCTACAGCAGGATGCAGAGGAAAACAAGTGGAGTTTAATTCAATTTACCATCTAAAGATCTTTCAGATGAAACTTTACAAGTTTAAGTTTCCTCTACTGACTGGACAACAATCTCATGGCATTTCTAATGAAACCAACAGATGTGGTCAAATCATTGGTAATATTTTTGTGCACGGTATTTGACTGCTGTCTTATCTTAGAGATATGATTGCACTACTGTAACTGTACAGTATCTGTATGAGCTGACCCGTGTATTTGTAGCTAAGATCAAATGGGTGGAGAAAGTTCACCTATCTTTGCCAATTAACTTCAACAAGTTAATGACATTCATAACCTAGTGAAGACAAGCACTTACTCAATAGCATCTTTCATTAGTAGAATAGTTCCTCCTTTAATGACAGTTACTGAGGTACTCACGCTAGGCTTGATAAAGTCATCATGACAGAAATCAATGTGATCTATTTGACATATATACACCATAACGCAAATCTATTCAAAGACACTGTGTACTTATTACTTGGAAAAAAACCAGGACTCCCTTTCCATAAATACTAAGCTTCTAAAAAACTCACATAGACAACTTGTTCCCCACCAAAACAACTATGCTAGTGATACACACCACCTTGAATAGCACAGGATTCATTCCTGAGTCACCAGAACCAGCAAAATCAGAGAATGGGAAGGTGTACTAAGAGAACAGAACCAGGGCTCAGAAAGAGCATATGGAGAAAAAAAAAAAAAAAAAACAAACAAACAAAAAAAACAACAAAAAAACCCCACCAAACAAAACAAACACACACTCAACAGAAAACCCACACACAACACACCATGGTTTTGCTGCCCTGAAAATGGAACCATTGAGCAATTCCTGCTTCTTTACATCAACTCTGCCATAATTTCTGCTAAGGAGGCTCTCATTTCCAACCCCTCAATCTTAAAATTATTCATCTTATGTGAGTTAAAAGCTCTATTTAAGGTTTTGCTTCTCTCAGTTTTGAATTATTGCCTCTCCCCATCCCCACAAATACACTGCTGTGTCCTCCATTAATTAAACAAGCTTTGCACTTAATTTGCGTGGAGCTAAGAAAAGCTATGAAATCTACACGTAGTCAGTCATTGGTTTCAAAACAGAATGTTCCAAAAGCTATTATGTCATATGAAAAGTAACATATGGGCATGATCAGAAAAAAAATCCATCTTCAAATTTTTTGGTTTTTTACAAAAATTGTTCTGCCTATACAGTCTTCAAAACTCTTACCCATGAAATCCTATACTGCAGCATATTCATGAAACAAGCTAATGGCTCTCCAAGAGTAGACAGAGATAAGACAAATTACTGGGGAAACAGTTTATTCCTTAAATAATTAGTTTACATTTTTTTTAATTTCCTTCTTATTCCACAATGGGTCCAACAGAAAGAACACAGAAATGTGTATATACCATGAATGAGAGAGATTGATCACTTTATCCAAACAATGTGAAATTTCTCTTTATTTTGGAAAAATCTCAATTTTTGGCATTTCTGATAAATCTCCATTATCACTCAGAGTTCAGTTCAGACTTCTGTGTCACATTAAAGTGATTTCTCTACAAGACAAAACAAAATGTCAATGCAATTGTTCCTCAATCCTTGCTTTTTCGAAACCTAGACTGAAACCAACTCAGTGTTGCAACTATGAATTTTTATTTAAAACCAGAAAAATGCTATCCTGCATGTCTTTTACAAAAAATAAATCAAGTAATCAAGATACTGATATGTAATTCACAACGCAGTACTTCACAACCTTCTCAGACCTAAAACAGCTGCAATTTTTTCTTGCTTTCTCCATTTCCAATGTGCTGGAATAATTAATTTTATTTACAGGATCATGGGGGATTTGTTTCAATTTTAATGCTTAGAATATGGAATAAAGACATTACAAAAGCCAAGCAGTCAAAATTAATTTTGTATTTGTATCTTTGTGAAAATAAGTACTTTTTTAACCATTCTTATTTCTCCCAGAAATGGTGGAGCTCCTTTTGAAGTCCCCACATTCTGCCTGCATGCCTCTTATCTCATTGCTTTCTAGAAAGCCTGTAAGACAGTCAAAACCACACTCAAAGAAACTGCGGGTCTTTCAAGTACCTGAGGTCAAACCTATGGCAGACTGCAAGATCAAAAGAAAAACTGTGAATAGAATACTTATAGACTACAAAGCTTTGTAGTAATATGCCTAATAAACTCACATTACTACAGGGATGGATAAGTAATAATCCAGAGCAGAATCAATGGATTGGTAAACAACTGGAAAACAACCTTCAAGATGGAGGGTTTTTATTATTTTTTAAGTTCCTACTGTGATGGAATGGTCAACACTACAAAATATTTATTGCTTTATCAGGGCTGAACCCGCTCACCTGACTATTATCTTCACCTCTTGATTTCAAGTTAAAATAGAGCAAATACAATCTGGGCATATTTTATTCCCTTCTTTAGCGCTGTATTCAAAGATCTCTGGCCTAAAGGGATATGTTCACATGCAAGTTTTCCTAGAAAGGCTTTCACACCTATATTTGATCTAATCAGCTTTTATTCAAAAGATAAGATATAAGGCAAGGCGGAGTAGAAATTTTTTGCACCATGGAAAACTGGGAGGACTCCCACTCTTACCTTCCTCCTGTCTTAAGCCTTACCCCACTCAAGTCTTGGACATTATCACATATCACCAGCTACTCACTACTCACACTATCATCTGTATTTCAAATTACCAGAGATACTGGGAAAGCCTCATCCAATAAGATTTAGTTACTTCTCTCCAAGCTCTCCTACAACCTGGAGGACTGAAATTCTTTAAAATCAGCCGCAAAGCGTCACTTGCGTTATTAAGTATGGATTATGAGATCCCTTGAGGAAGCAACGGTCTGAAATAATCCATGATAAACCAACAGTCATTTCCATATGCAAGATGTTGAAAGATGTAATTTTATGCTTACGTTAGAGCTTTTCTGATATGATTTTATTTGATTTGGAACCACATTCAAATATTTTACCTCAGTGTCAACTCTTGGGAGCCACCACCATAAGAATAGCTTCGATGTCAGTGACAAATCCCAGCTTAAGCAGTTAAGAGTAACCATCAGAACTGTTGAAATAAATGCATAAGTTGTGTTTAGCAGATATCACAAACAATAGTTTAATGGAAAATCTGATGTGGCCTAACACTCGTGAAAAATACAACATGGGTATGAATTCTAAAAATACCAAGCCAGTATTCTTCGTAATTATCACCAATTTCATCCCTGCTCTTCAAAATCTCCAGAAAGATCTGTTTTACCACTGGAAACTCTGCCCTAACTAAGACAAGAAAAAAAAATCTCAAAAAAAAAAATCAAAACCAAAACCAACCTTAAATCAAAGACAAGGAGCATAAAAAGTTTATACTTATACTATTTAAGGTATATACTCATATTTTTAAAATACTGGATAGTTGGTTGTCCCCACTTGCTTTTCAGATACATTTTCATTAGGTTTTGTTTGCTTGCTTAAGGGATATAAAACTTGAAATTTCATCATTTGAAGGAGAAAAATATACTTGCTATATTTCCACTTAATATCCCATTATACCATGAAATCACATAAGACTAGAACTGATTAGGCTTTTCATTGTAATTATCAAAGCTGAGATGTGTAGCACCCGAGAGTAAACATCAGTTATGAAAGTTAGATTCAACTACAGTTGAGAAGAATTCCTACACAACTCCTTCCTATTTTGTTAACTCAAAATGTAAGATAGAAGTAGATAACCGAACTACTTTAAAGAAACCCACAAACCTAATTTTAACTTTGTAACACTGCTCCTAAAGCAAATAGCAACTAGCTAAAAATCACAAATAAGGAAAAGCACCAGGCAAGATATCCTTCCAATCACCTACTAGCAGTTCCACCAGCCACAGGGCAGCTGCGTTGTTGATTCTCGGGGACTGTAATAAACAGGAAACATGAAGGAGGAGCACTGAAAAGCTAGCAGCAATATATACATTGCAGTAGGAAATAAAAAGAAATAGGTAGCAGTGTCACTGATCGGGCAAATTATAATGGAAAAATCAGTAGCAGAGTTTCTTTCACTTGAAGAAATAAATAAATTAAAAAAAAAAGACTGACTGGCTGCCAAAAAGAAATCACAACTACAGCATGTATCCATAAGCATTTTTGTGCACTGAACTGTATCAGAAGCTCCAAACACTTTCTGCTTATTTATAAAATATAAAAGGGCATACGTCCACTCAGAGATAACACGAGTTTAATAGTAACATAGCTTAGATGAATTCTAAAATATCTAACTCCTAGAAGCAAAGTTCAAATCTTGGTAATGTCAATATAAAGTTTTGTTTTTCCAAAGCAGATAGACCAGGTTCCTATGCTATTTACCATATTTGCCCAGCAGCTTTTTGGCACAAAATTTTTTTGGATAAGACTTCAAAAACTAAAGTATTATTTGTTTTATGTCAATATTAGTGTTTTCATTACTTTTCTTCAAGAAATCATGGTTGACCTGATGCTTCTGACTTAAATTGCCATTCTCTTTCTAAAGTTGGTAGTTTCTTTCCATCAAAGAGGACCTGCACAACAACCATAGACTGTACTTATCAGAACCTGCTAGAAAAACAAAGAATATTCATCATTAATATAACCACAGTAGACTTACGCGTGCCTAAACATCCAAGTTGCAAATACAGTGTATGTGAAACACCCTTGTGCTGCATCACAAAAGCAACATGGTGACAAACTGAGACGTAGAAAATATCAACATAGGAAAGGGGAATTCAGATGCCAAGGTAGAAATAAAAAAAAGGATTTTTCAAATAAGAGCTAAAATTAGCTGGTTCATCCAGCAAAGCAGAGAAGTGCAGGGAACCTATTCCAGTTGGCAACAGCGACAAAGATAGCTCTTCCAATAAATGAGAAGTCACATGGAAGGAGTGGGACCAATTCATAGTGAAAGAGACAACCTAACAAAGATGCCTGAGGCACATTTCTAAAAGTTACAACAATTCTCAACTACATCCTAAAGTGAATGGAAAATTGGTAAAGACGTGTGATGAAGAAAGTAGACTGGGAGGCGAGAATGGAGGAAAAGAGAGGATGGGAGAGATGGAAAGAATCCCAGTAGAAAATAGGAAACAGGAGTGACAGCCAAAACTTTCCTAACAAAATAGAAAACAGAAAGCATAAACAATATTCTACATCTCCTCTACAGGCTGAGAAGGAGAAGAGTTAAGCAATATACTGTGGCAGGTTGTTGATTTAAATTTCAAGATTTGAATTGAGAGACTAGATCAAAGGAAGACTAATTAAAACAAAAATCAAGTACAGGGTGTGCAATTCCTCTCCTTAATTACTCCAACTGTAAACCCCAGGGCTTCACTAAGTACTTCACTTTCAAATTTCCAGATTAGCTCACTTCTTCCACAGCTGAGTTGTTCTAAAGGCAGCAGCGAAGGGATGGTTGCCTGGAATTAAAATGAAATGCCTGTGAGTTCCAGTATAGCCTTTGTAAGTGGATGTGGGCTTTCTCCAACTGGCAAAGCAAAAAAGTACCTCCTGCTGGGGAGTCTCAGTCAAAGAGGAAAAAGCTGGCTTTTTGGAAGGGGAAAACATTCACAAAACTGACTAGCTGCTAAAAGGATTTAATTACTCTCTAACCTGAATGGAGCATCTTGAATTACAGACAGATGCAGCTAAAAGATCAGAGGACTTGTCCTAATCATGAGACGAAGAGACCATGCTAGTAGGCAGCTACAATCATTTACACCCTCAAATAAAGGTCCCTACACTTTTCTCTTAGCTTTTACATTTCTGTCCAGTACACATCCATATAACCAATCAGAAATAGCTGTACTGAGAGATGAAACTCACTGGCAAATACTCAAAGCAAAATAAACCAAGGGGTAAACTCCCTGCAAAGTCACACTGGTCAATCTCAGCAGCAGGTAAACACCTGTTTAACATGCAGCAGTTTTTTCCAAGTAACATTAGTAAAGCATACACAAACATCTCTACCTATTTTACAAACATTGGTTAGGCAAAGTGAAGGATACAACTAGAACTCTCATCTAGTAAATAAACATCATTTTCTGGCCTTCAAACATTTTAATAAACTCTAAATCCTGAAACTGGCAAAGCGATAAAACAACATAGGAAGGAGAACATAAATTAAGTTAGTTTCTGGGTTCAAGTCCAACAGCATCCTCAGTAAAATAAGTTTTATAAGAGCATCAACAGCAAGGCCAAAGAATGAATCATGAACCGAGTCTGACTACACCTCAACTCAGCAATAAGCATTAGTGCCGAGTCATAGTGACAGAATATTACTGGGGAAGTCTGTACTCTCGCTTCAGCTTTCAGGACCATCAACTCACCATCCAATGCCAGTACTGAAAACGTTGAGAATAAACAAATGACCAGACAGTACTGTCCAAGGGTACAGCACCAAACATAGCATAAGGTAACCACTAAATCATATGTTTACATTTTGATTAGCAAAACAACCGAGGCTAAGAGTATGCCGGTAATCAGACTTAGCCACAGTAAGGAACGTAGTATTCAAACTGTTCTCATAATAAAACGATATTGTTCAAAATCTACTTTGCTAGCAGATTTTTATCCTTCACCTGCTCTCAGAGGTCACGTCACAAATGGTCCGATGAAGTAAGCAAGACTAGAAAAAAATAAATGAAGAAACTGTATTAGAGAATATGTTGTAAACAACAGATTACAAACCCAAACACTGGCAACGTGTTTGAAGGGAATCTGGCACTATGTGTTTGTAGTTCAGGTTGATCATGTCCTGCCCACTTGTCTTTTTAAAAATTCAGCAAACTCAAGGACTTGCAGAGGGCCTGCTTGTACTGAAAAAGAATTTGTGCATGTTTTACTTTCTTCTAGGACTATGTAACTAAAAGCAAAAGTTTTGAGGCTGCTCCTTCAATAAAATGTGCCCACTGCTAGAAACGGCCAACTCCGTCACTGAGTTTGGCTTTCATTCCTACATCACAAAATTAATGACTCAAGTGCCATCTACTGTGTCTGCACTCAAGTGCAGTATTTCTACAGACAACAAATGGAAGGTAGGGCCAAAAAACATCATACAGAAATAACTCATCAGTTTTCTGCCAAATTTGATACCATACCTTCTAGTATTGTCCTCCATGCAGACTAACACACATGGTATGCTCAGAAGACTAGACAATCACCTTTGAGGTATGGAATACAAGTTAATATAAAGTTCTAAAGCAGATCTTCAAATTTTCAATTAAATTAAAACAAACAAAAAAAAAAACCACCGCAAAAAATCCCAACCACAACAAAGAATTAGCCTGTTTCTCCTCTCATCTTGATTATGCTCTTATCATAACATCCTGTTTTCTTTCACAAGATCAAGGAAATCAGATATGGAAAAAAACCTTACAGCAAACACCAGAAAAACAGCATTTTCCAAGAGCCACCAGATAACTGTCATGGAAATAACACTGCATCTTGCTACACAGGGATGTGGAATAGAAAACACATGGTATCTCAAAAATCACTGGATTATCAAATCTCATCTTTTAAGTGCACTGCTTTATTAGGGGAGAATTCCAACACTTCTCTTGGAGGAAAGCTTCTTTTAGAAGAACAACACAAGTAGAATATAACAGGAAAAATACAGGTAGGAGTTAGTTAAAGCTGTGTGTTTCATTAGTATCTCATACAATATCTGCTATTTCATGACATAAAGAACTTTGCATCAAAATTGCTTCACTTCAGCAGTCAAAATACTGAAGGCAGGTGTTCTTGCAACGCTGCATTAAAGTTTGCTGATGGATTTCTTTCAGCTTTCTGTACATCCTTTTCCATCGCATTCTATTAAAGAGGGCTCATAGAAACTCACCCTCTTTTTCCCCCCAAGCCCATCAGCACTCAGAGAAAGGTAAGATTTGGAGCCAGAATTACCACCACGTGCATTATAAACTGCAGACCACGTGAGCAGTTTTGCTGGGATGTTAGGGGTAGGGGGCAGTTTGCAGGGAGTAGCAAATCAGCTTCTAACACTTGCTTATTCTGCTGTAAACGCAGACATGTGGGAAGTGAACGAAACAAGGCCAGGGCCACAGAGCTATAACCTCTCCCTGCAAACACAGCTCCCTTCCTTTGTAATAAAGGGAAAAAACAAACAGAAAAATTGCTTCTTTAATGTGAATGTTGCTCTTTCCAAAACAGCTCCAGCTCCACTGGCACATAAAGAGGAATGATACACAATCCTTTAAAAACAAAATAGCCACTCTATCACTATCACCACAGTGAACCACAAACACCCAAAGAGTTTAGGTGTCCAAGAGAATCCAAGCCTGGAGCCGATGACAGGCCATATTCAAGTGCCATCCATGTTTCAGCATTCCTTTGAATATCGATTTTTTTTTTAGTTGGAACTTATACATGGTTATCAAGTAACAGGGAGAATTCATCTAGACTAATAAAATATAAAAGGTTGCCTCCTACTTATCAGTTCCAAAATAAACACCACAATCAGCATGTGTGATTAAATTAAACTTCGTTTCCAAACTAAACACTGTGTCATGCACACAATGCAAGGTTTAAGATACCACAAATATTCTGAAGGGGTCACAAGGTACATAAAGGCAAACATAAGACCAATTTACAGCAGGAAATTTGGCAGAGAGGTATAAGGGGCGGGGGGTGGTCGAGGCTTGCTACTCTGGAGGGAAACTAGTACAATGTGGTGCACACCTGGTTCTCCTTCAGCACTGATTGCCACTGTATCTGAAAATGCACACAGCCAGGAGGAGGTTCCTGCACAGATCTCAAAACCAAATTATTCTGATGTACTCCAATGTCTGTTTGTAAAAACACCATGCTATGAATACTCAAGTGTTCGGTCTGAACTGACAACAGCCCTTTCCCCTATCAGCTGTGTTTTGGATTTCATGCTCATTGCCAGAGGGTTCACAGCTGGGAATTACATATAGGTCATGTGAAAAACTCTTTCTTTTAATACTACTGTTCTCAGGTCTTATTCTGCAATAGAGGGTAATATTTCAGAACATTTTCCAACTGCCTTATCTTCAACAACATTCCCCTTAAACTATGATGTAACTACAACAGAATTGTCAGTGCTATGCCAGTTCCCCATCAGCCACCCCCCAGACTGCACAGCAATTGCCTAAAGCACTCCTCATTCTTCCACTTTCAGGCTCCTGCATCGTTCCACCGTGGTGCCTGAGCCTGACATGTGAAAGCTGCAGCAGCTCTAGGTCTGATTTCACAGAATGCTCTGGCAGTACACAGCCTCCCTGGCCTGCACAACCTCGGTATTCCAGGCCCAATTTTTTCATGATCCTGCCAACACAGCTCAACTATGATTTCCAAGCCACTTTCTCTCTCTTCTAGGTCTGAACTTCAGAGCATCACGGTCAGTTTCTAACCATGAAGGTTGGAAAGAACAGAGAATGATAGTGTTCACTCTATCCTTTTCTCCCTGAATACAGTCACCGCAGTATCTGAGCTTTCCATTTCTGCCAAGCAACAGGCCAAAAGCCAACATGAACTTTGTAAAGTTCCTTTCCCTTTCGGGTGATGAAAAGGCACCACCTTGTGGATGTTGCTCAGAAAAAGGCTTCACCAACTGGCAGAAAAAAATCCAATACAGCTAATTCCCAGTTATGTCAATGGGAGCATCAAATGTTTGTATAATTAAAAAATTACCACTAAATAATATGTATCAGAGCATGTTTCAGCTAACAAAGCATTTTGCCTAACTAAAGCGCATAATTATGGCTTTATTATATTTAATCTCAAAGTGAACACTTAAATTCTTAAGTTAAACCTACTGTGCAAAATCTTAACAAGGGTAGAAATTAACTTGAAACATGTTTCTCCACTATCCCACCTATATTTGTTATTTCTCCAGCAAACACCGATTAGACACTTATTGCAAAGATCTAAATTAACATAACTGATTTTGTGCATAGAAATTAGATCATTTTTCCATAAGCAATAGCCAAATAGCAGTCAGTAGTCAGTCAAAAGTAAACTTAATCGGGCACTGTGCAAAATACACACCCATTACCTGTGAAATAAAATACTCAAAATCACTACAGCAAAGCGTCGGAAGTTAGAATAAGAATATTGTACTTACTTCAGTTGGTAAGTAAACAATATTTGCCACAAATAGAATCCTTCATCCACAGGCCTTTTCATTAAAGCTTCTTTTTCCTTCACATGTTAAACTTGGGCCAGGGGGAGATACCAGACAACACAGCTAAGAACATAATCCAAACAACTTCTACTTCAATGTCTGGCTACTAGAAAATATATTCTCCTGTCAAGAGACCATAAACACATTCTGAAAAGTGACTGATGGAATGCAAAATTAATGACAATGGGATGATGGAATACAAAATGTATAATAAAATACACTTCTATCTATATAATCAGTATTTGGAAAGTATGGAAAGCAGAAAATGCCTGTGATTCCTCTTTTAAAAGCCAGCAGATTCTTTCCTCTATCATCTCCATATTCCACCAACATTGCCAGAGCGTTTATGCATTTTACACACAATCAGCAACCAAAAAACCCACAAGAATATAAGATCTGCTTGCAGTTATTGCAAATGTTTACATAGTTAGTATTTTTATGTAAATGCTAATATTTCAATGTCTAAAATTATTAAGAAAAAATGGATTGCAACAACTTGCAGCAGAGGGAATTAATTTATCTTCAAGTTCTGATGACTGAAAAGTTAGTGCCTGGAGTTTCAGTATAATTAGAGACCCTGAATGATATTATTTGCTTACAAATCACCTGCCATCCCTATAGTTCATTTTATTAATACAGAAATTAAACCTGAAAAAAATTAGTACGTTTAAGTTTAGTCTTAACCCATACAGCTGAAAAACACAACCGTTGTCCAATTACTACATTCTAGTGAGAGGAACAGATAAACCACAGCGTTATCTTCAGTAGCCGCACTAAAGTCCCCTGCATCATTCCAGAAAAATGCTTATGCATCAGCACCATAAACAGAAGGAACTGACTATGACAAGATCAGATTAGCCTTCAAGAAGGTCTCACAAGAATGAAGAAATACTTGCAAAAATGAAAAAAAAAAAAACCAAAAAGGGGGGGGAGATAGAATTCAAGAAAGCATAAGCTGCTAGTTACAAGAACAACCAAGTTTAAAAACAAAGACCAATTAGCAACACAGGTGTTCTTTACAAAAGGATGTAGGGATTATAGTGGAATACAAGTGAACAAGTCAGGATGCAGGGATATTGTGTTCAGGTGAAAAGTTATTCAGGAAAAAAATCTGAAAGGCCATTTTTAAGCTGGATCGGTTCCCCACTCCAATTCACTAATGGCTGCACAGATGCTTCTGTAAGAACAAAAAGGGTAACGTAAGGTGTGTATTTATGGGTGTATAAATACTATATATATACATAAAAATCTCACAGCATTTTCAAAAAGTTACTAGTGAAATTTCACCTTCCACCATAAATATAAAAATACTAATGAATCTAAGTCTCTGAATTTGTTAGCCACACACATTTTCATCCCAACTGAACAAGACACCATGGTTGCGTTTGTTTCAGAAAACAAAACCCAAAAAATTCAACAGTGACTAAATAGGTACTGTAAATTGACTGCCGTTGTAAAGAATGTGGACAAGATCTCTTTAGCCTTGAACAGATAAAATGAAGAATACACAAGAGGGGAAAAAAAGATGACTAGCAAGGAATTAACACAAAGGGGTGTAACTAGTTCATGCTGCCGCTTTCTTCACCATTTCCAAGGAAAACTCACTCCTGATATTCAAATTAGATTTAATATTGTGACTGGTATAACAAGATGGTAGATTTTAAGGTGTCTTTAAACTGGATTCTTATCACCTTATCCTTATAGAGGATAAGGGAAAGAAACAAACCAGTGAAAGATAATCACCTGCAAACGAAGACTGTTTGGAGATAGCTCAAGTGTGAGGTACAGGCTGAAGCAAAGGAAAAAGAAAACCTTCAGGATCGAGAGAGGTGTTCTCAGCTGCTACATACAATAGATGAAACACCAAAGATACATATCAACCATGGGGATGACGGCAAAAACTCAAGAGAGGTTCAAACGGTGTCAGTTTTCACTTCCAATTGTTTTAAAATTTGGTGCAGGAAGAGGGAGGAGTGTCAGCTTTCTGCTTCCATTTCAGTACCATCAAAACAAACTAAAGCTGCCTCCTCTACAAAAGGTCTTAGAAGAATTTCTTCTTCTAAAAAAATCTGCTGTCTCTACTCTTCTGCTGCTTATCAGCAACTCTAGAAACTCTAAACTAGATGAGGAAAAGTTTACAGGCAGAAATATTCTCCTTTATTAGGTCAACTGACAAGTAGGTTTTCCCAAGCACCTCTTCAGGTTTCTAGTGAAAAGCTCTCCCTTTTCCTGACTGTATCAATTGAGCTAATAAAAAACTTTCACACCACTCCCTATCAATCTTTCTTCAATTTATCTTTACCTCATCAGTTACAACTCTGAACTAGGAAGCAGCTTTACTGAAGCTGTGAAAAAAGCTGTAGTAATCAAAATACTCTGAGGTTGTAGACTGCGTCAGTATATGGATTACTAAAACACTTCAGCATTGCTAAAAAACCATAACATTGTAATTCCATCTACAGTTTCTGACAGAAGTATGTGACAGTAATTAAATTTGTATCTATTTTTAGAGCTCAGGAATACAACCATATGACTTTTATCACTGATACCACAGCATCATGAACCATGCATCTTTCCCTGCTGCCACAGAAACTTTATTTTCCTTGAGCTTTTCTTTTCACATATAGAAAAATTTATGGACCAAATCGAAATCATATTTTGCCTAAAAAAATGCCAATGACTTATATGATTTCTTAAAGAACAGAATCTTGAGTGTCAGGTATTAAATTGCTGGAAAGAAGGCAGTTTGCTATGCCAAGAGAGTCAATGTTGTCTAACCTTCAGATGAACCACTGGTAACATGACTGAGTGTTCTTAATTACCTAGCATTTCTTTGGACATTCTCAGTATCTGAGGAACATCGTAGCTACAAAAACATAAACTTATATAAATATTGAAATTATATTCAACTGAACTGATTAGACTGTCTGTATGACATGCAAATGCTTTGGGCCTGGCTACAAATTCTTATGTTTTCTGCTCAAAACTCCAGAAAGCTCTACAACTGTACTAGGGCCAGGTTCATATTTTTAAGCAGCACCTAACAGCATTCAGGCTGCATCCTTAATTCCAAACAAGTCTGAAATCTGCAGATATCCAGTAGTTTACCGTACTCCAGTAACAGCAATTCCAGTTGTGTACATGGCATTGCTATACAAGCTCTCGTTTACTGGCTATTCACATCTCCTCTGTTCAGTACCTCCTTACGTTTGGGAGGCCCTATGAAAAAAAGCAGCAGCTTGGTTACTGTACCAGCAATTCATGACATATTCATGACATATGACGCAAACCTAACCTCTAGCATCCAGACAAAGGACTCAATTGCAGCGACCAAGAAGAAACAGCACAGGTTTCTGCACAAACTGCTTGTCCTCAAGAGGAGGAACACATCACTATTATTGCTAGTCAATAACTCCTTCAGAAAAGACTGCAAAGCCAACTTCAAACAATATTAAAAATAGCAGCGTTTAAGGGCAAGTAGAGCACTTTAAGTAAAAATTAGTAATAAAACAACCAAATAGAAGACAGACATTCTTTCAAACTAACCCCATTGAGGAATATTCCAACATGAGAAAGAAAACAAGCAAACAAGATATTAAGGCAACTGAAATATAAGCCTAATAACAGACTGGTCTCCTACCACTCTATAATAATGTCTGGTAATAGTTTGCTCTTGGCATGGAAATAACAAGTTTAAGGCTTTGGAAATGAAAGGAAACATAATCTGTTGATATGTATTTCAACAGCCACTGTATTAAACGGGTGAGAGCTTTGACATATTGGTGGTCCAGTCAGAGGCGAACAACTGGACTGAATGCAGGTGAGACTCAAGTATGCAAAATGCCATTTATTCCCTAGCACTGGATTTTATAAGATTGCAAAGATTTCATTACATCCTATCAGCATAAATAATGTTATTCTCAAAACAAGAACCTTTTAAATATATACAAATATTATTTTATCATTTAGAAATGTCGTATTTATGTTAACAGATTTTAATCTGGCACCAAAACTAGGAGAGAAGGCAGGTATCTATCGTGATTTACAAACTGTGGCCTTTCAAATTTGACAGTATTGGAATTTAAAAAGCACACGCACAGAGAGACGCTGGACCACACAAATACTTCTAGAAACTGCATTTCCAAGTAACTAGTATGAAACTACTTTGATTTAGCAATAATCTTAACTGTTATTCTCCAGTACCTGCTCAGTACCCTGCATAAAGTAGTTTGGCAGACTGCATACATACTTCTTTCTCAATGGACATCTGTCTTTGCTGCAAACAATATTCACCTTCATCCATGTTTTAATGGAGGGAGTCAAAACAAATAACCCCACACTCTCACTACCCTTAGACCCATTTATCTCAAACCAGACCCCTCTAGGGGCTCTATCTTCAGATCAAATCAGCAACTATAATTTGCACAATATGGTCTTAAAAATACAACCACGAAAATACAGGACTACAAGAGCTACGTGCAGAACAGAACTTTTCATGAGATTAAACAAACCCCTATTACTTGAAACAACTGCTGTGACTAACATCGTTCAAACAAAAGAAATAGCGGGAAAAGTACCACAGACCCAGTAAGTTAAATGAAGATCACAGACTTTCACCTAGAACTGAACTTACAGTCTCAGACAATTTAGTAAGTTCTCTGTAAAATTTCCTCTTATTAGTAGACAAAAAACAGGAGCTGGAGATAACTACATTCTGCAGACTTGTAAAGGAGCAGCTGCAAAAACTTGGCTAATGGTTTAGCCATAGCATGCTGACAGATGGATATGAAACTATTAATAATGAAGGAATGCAAGCATGTTATGAACTGTACCAGCTATTTTATGGATTGTTATACATTTCATTCTGAATTTTAGCATAGGAAGAAATACTGCGGTTTGAAAATCTACTATTCAGCACAGTTTCTGACCTCAGCTATAATTCATTATGCATGGATATATTACAACTCCAAATACAGCATATTATGATGCATTTTAAAACCAGAACGTGCAGACTAAAACCAGGACACTGACCTAATGATGCATAAAAGCCCTAAGCAATGTAAGGCTAGTCTGTACGCAGGCAGGTACTGGCTCACCTTTAGTCAAAGTACAAAGGACTGCAATAATGCTATGTAACAAAATCCTTCCTAGAGCCGTTAGAAGTTTAAAGGATGTTCCAAGCACCTAACACTGTTCTTCTTTGTCCGTTCTGAGTAATAACATGGTTAGCACTTATACTTACTCTTTTTACTGAAGATGCAGTTTTACATTTAAAAATCTGTGTGCTGCCAAAACCCACACATTCCTGCCCCTCCTTTCTGCCTATACTAGTGCCTGTTCAGCTGCACAACTGCCCACCACCTTTTATTTCCTGGGTTGCTTTTCAGATGGTTTACATCCTTGTTCAGGCTCATCAGCAAGTATGAACCAGTTGCAAACTCTATACTGAAATGAATTATAAGGCAGGTAGGAAGGGAAAAAAGTATGTATTGTTGTCTTGCTGCTGTTCAATCTCTCACATTGGTTGACCACCACTTGATTTTGGACTGTTCAAACCTTCTATAACGCAGGCTCAATTAACCTACTACCCACATGTCACTTATGATTTGCACAGATAATTTACTATGCTTGCAGCTTGTATCTGGTAGATTTCTTTCCTAACGACAACTTCAGAGTGGGCTGCAGGTCAGTGGATTGCCAGGCAGCAGCTTCACCACTTTGCTAGTTCCTCTCTTGTGCGGCTCCCTTAAGCCAACTGAAAAAGGAGGCAAAGCAGTGAACGTTCCTACCAACCCCAAAACACTATCTCCAGCCAATAACAATCTCCTTTACTATTGCAAATCTGCTCCTTGAAAACATGACAAGCAGGAGCAGCCTTCACAAATTGTTTCAGCAGCATCTGTCTGCTTCTAGTAGCTCCGTTTTAGGGGCGTTGCAGAAGCAGCATAGAGTGTATCTGTTCCAGTACAGAGTGTACTAGTTCTGCACTTACGCTCTGTACCCAGGTGCCCTCAGAAACCTTGTGCTCACTGCCCTGGTATGACTGTTTCCATTACAATGCCAGGAAGGGCCATGACACAGAGCTCTTCCATGCAGCCAGAGAAAAGCTGTACAAATCCAACACGTCAGCCTTAAGTGGCTGGTTGCATATACCTCCCCCCCCCAAATCCTATGACAGTGCATATTCGGAAGATTTTTTGGGCTAAGAATTTTCCCCACAATTTTCAGCACAAGCGAACCTTAAATGTTTTATCAGTCAATTCCTCTTCCAAACAAGCTCTTCACTATCTAGCTGGAAAACGACATGGAAAAGGACATATCACTAAAAAGATGAAGAGCAGGCTCCTGTACTGTTTCTGGAGAATTGAGAGAATTTACTAAAGACATAAGGGAACAGTTCTTAGATGTCATCCCAAACCTCTTTGGGCAGACGGGAGATTTGTTAGAATAAGACACTGTTTAAGGAAATCACAGAAGATGGCAGAAGGCAAGGGTCTGAATTTAAAAAAAAAAAAACACTTAGCATTTTATACCTAGCTTACCTTTCACTGCATCTTCTCTTACAACTACTGGAAGAAAAAAAAAGACTTAACATACACTTGGTGATGCACAAATATAAGACCAATAGGGCTACAAACACACAGGCCTACATCAAGCTTCCAATCACCCAGTTGTAGCTTGCTAGTACTGTTCATTGGCTTTGCAGAGAAATAACTTCAGTTTGGTATTTCAAAGACTGCCAACATCTGAAGTCAGTTTGCTTAAACTAATGTGCTTAAGAAGTAATGTACCCAGAGCACCAGTATGTGCCTGCAGCCTTGAGCAAGCCCCCCTTTTCCCTAGGGGGAATCTTTATGAAGTTACAAAAACCGTCTAAGCAGTGAGCACTTTTAAAGCATTTTCCTCTACAATAGCTAAGGGTTTCAGTTGCATGAAGAAGTAGTGTTTAGTTCACGTATTAGAGCTGATTTTGCTAACAAGCACATAATGAAAAAATATAATATCACAGTGTGCCAAGAATCCACTGAAGAGCAGAACGCACTCTGCCCTAGGTCAAAAGTATGAGGTAAATACAAAACACAGAAGTGAAGCAAGGAAAATACTGGAATCTAAAGACAAAGAAGCTGATTTGTATTCTGGGGTGGGAAACGCAGCTCATCCAAATCAGAGTACCAAAAATATTAACAGAGTATTGGGGGGGAAGAAATGCTGCCTTACTGAAATTCAGATGTAGTCTCATCAACAAAAACCAGCATCTCATTCATTCCTGTCCAATTAGAATTCTGCAGATGACTGCTTAGTCTTATTTAATAAAAACCTCTAAATCTAATTTTGTTTACCCAGAATATTACAACAGCAGTACTACGTTCTAAAATGAGACATAGCTATGCATTTTAGCAAGAGGCAACATGACAGTTTTGATGAGGTTACCAAAATCATGTAGATTCTCATTGGAATTCATATTTGGAATGAGTCTCCCTCAGTTTGATTATACTGAACTTCTGCCAAATGAATAAAAATGCTTGCTGTTAAAAAGATAGGTTTCCTTCTTGAAATAGAAAATTGGGGTGAATAAATCAACATAGATAGCTGCAACTTCAATGAACAATGATACAAAGCATATATGTTCTCAGTAAAGAAAATGGAGTCACCTTGTAGAAATATCAGAAGGAAGTTGCTCAGGAGACCTATGTTATAGCTCTAGATTACAATTCCAAGCAAAACAGAGGAGAGAAACCAGAGCAAGCACCACAATTGTTCTAACACACAACAGCCTCAGCAGTAGAAGAAAAAGATTGGAAAAAAAAAAAAAGATTGAAAAGCCTGTCCTGTAAACCTAGTTACTCCTATTTTCAAGGCAGCACAGGATCATCAACCATCTGGCTGTAATAATTTGGTCTGGTTGTCTGCTATTACCATCCAACCACGTGTGGAAAGAAAGGAAATTTTGCAGCAAAACAGCAGGTTCTCTAGTTAACAGCAGCAAGCAGAGTGCATCATGAAGCTTCCAGATCATACTTCATGAAAAAGCAGCCCCAGCAGTACACCTGGTTCTACACAAATGCAATGTTCTCACAAAGCAGTCTTGTAGACACAAAGAGGGCAGTGATATAATCATCTCTACTGCTACCAGTTTCCAAGCAAATAAGATTTTACTTTTGATCTCTGGGCACATTTGTATTGTAACAGACACATGCATTGCCCAATTTTAATTTCCTCTTATCCCCATCCCTTTACACCTCAGGGGGCTGGTACAATATCATTTAGGAGTAATAACTGTAGAGCAGGTCCTCTTTATTCCCAGAAGCCCTGGGGCTGAGTAACCATAAAGCAAACAAACTTTAGAGAATCTGTAAATCAAACAACTGATTAGTCTATACCGAGCTCACACAGCTAAGATTTTTCCAACAACTTGTAATCTGGTCAACTGTTCTTTGCATTGCTATCCTGTCTAGAGCCTAGAATGACTTTCAGTTAAACATTATGCAAATGCAGAAATATTCCTTGAGAACCTACAGTTCAAACAAAATCAAAGGACAAGAAGGAGGCACAAGAAAACACGTGAAAAGAAAGAAATAGTCAAAACATAAGTACTTCTCTGCAGAGTCACAAATAGATTATTGGCCTAAAGGTTCAGGCAATTTTTCACACAGTCAAAACAGTACATCTTGCCAAACCCTAAACTCCCAACAAAAGACATAAAAATACCTAGTACAATTACAGTCATTTTCTATAGCACATACAAAGTAACAACATGACAGGGCAGAAAATAACAACCACCAAATACTGTGTTTTTATTTTAGCAATAGAACATCTTGTATATGTATGCTACTTAAACCAGAGAAATATAACCTAGATGAATCGATTACACGGTAGATGCAAAATTTACTGGAAAATGACACATAGAGGTTACCAGTGTTTAAATGTCTCTTACTGAACAAAATGATACAGTCTGCTCGAAGTCTGATTCTATCCAATAGTTACACAAAGAATCCGTAATAGAAAAAATCATCATTTTCCTTGGAAAAACAGGAGAGCAGGGAGAAGACTGCAAGTACGCTAGAATACAAGATTAGAATACAAAACCATCTTGACAAGCCAAGAAAAATAACACATTAGAAGGAGAAGCAACAAAGTCAGCAGACGCAGATCCAGGGTTTTAATGAATGGTAAGTAAATGACATCAGGCTGTTGCAAAGAAATCAAACATTGTACTATGATGCATAAACAATAGAACATCCTCCAAGGCATGAGAAGAAATCCTTCTCCATCGCAGAACTTTGGTAGAGATGCATCTGGAAATGCTGTCTCAGTTTTGGACACCTCACTTTCAAGATGATGTAAATCAGGTGAAGGGAACCCAGAGAACTGAAGTGAGAATGAGGGCTAGAAGACACAAGAAACTGCTGATTTATTTTGGATATTTCAGAAATTGAAGTCAAGGCAAATATGAAGGAAAGCGTCTGCCCTCCTTTATAGCAAGCCATGCCCATGATTGTATAGCAGATCAAAAACAAATCTGGTAATAAAATCTCATTTCTCTCAACTCACTCTCCTATGTGTTAATGCTGGTGCCTTCCTTCTACATAATTTCATATGTGCAATTGTGCAGAATGATAGCTTTTGGCAAAGTCACTTGCACTGTAAAATGGAAAAAGCAATGGAGGGAATACTTTAAAAGAAAAAGAAAACTGAATTCCAGTATCACATAACTTTAAATTACCTTCTTTTCTATACTTCACCACCACATGAAAACAGGAAACTGCTCTATTATTTCTCATTTCTTTTCCTCAGCAGTATTAAACAGTTTATGAGCATAGACAGTCCAAAAGGAACACTGTGTTGGGCCATAAACTGCAGAAATCTATATTCTCCAGACACATATAAAAAAGTACACAGATGGCAGCAGTACTGAAGATAGTTATAATTTCATTTTAACCAGCCATTTTAAACTAAAACAAAGTTGTGCCTTCTGAGAATAATTTTTAACAGCCACACGAGAAGAAAAAAAACATCTAACTTTGCCACTATAATGACACTTAGCAGTTGGATTAACTCCCTTTTATCAAGACTATTTTTTGCTCAGTACTGTAGAGCAAAGGGATAAGTGAAACATAAACAGTCTGCCAACGAAAACTGGGTTCCTGAAGTTTTAGCAAGGGCAAAGAACGAACTCTGCTCTGTAAGTCCCCTTCAACCAGTTTGTTTCCCTAATTAAGCAGTAACACAACTTAAAATTTATTTGAAACTACATTTTACAAACAGCAGTATTCACACATATGTGAAATTCTGACACTTGTTTTTTATGCACGTTTTTGTAAGAAAATAGAGGGTAACACTAGAACATTTAATTTAAAAAAAAAATAAAGCAAAGCTATAGACTCAGTTCCAGGCATAAAAATGCTGCTAAGTATAACCCAGGAGAAAACCTTAACATAAAATGTTTTGTTTGTTTCACAAACTCTTTGTTACATCAACCGATGAGGCACACTGAACAAGGTTAGGCATTCCTCTTTGCACCAAAAAAAAGTATGTTTAAAACCAAAAGGTCTGACACAGCTGGCACAAACATAATATTCTAATGCTGCTCAGTTCACCATTTAATGAGAACATGAACACCAACTTGAATTTTGGTGTGGGGCAAGTGAAACATCTTGAAGAGAACAAGAATTGTTCTTTTTTTTTAGAAGAAAGTTTGTTTTGGAAGTAATTTTCCTGATTTAGGAAACAAATTAACTACTGTTTTCCATGGCTCAAAACAAGTTTGGGCTATTTAATGTTTCTTTAATTCATATAGAATAATAAAAGTAAGCAAATTTTACAATACCTACATTATTCTAAATATTTATGCTTCTGTGGATAGCATTCACAATATGATTAGCATAAGATGCTAGTATCTTTTCATCCTATTGAGTTCACAGAAGGACAACTAAGTTTCTCCAAGAAGTTGGTGAATTATCTTAATAAATTTCTGCAGGTTCAGAAGTAGTATTCTGTGTCTTCTGAGCAAACACTCACAAATTTATTTTAACTTTCGTGCTGCTCTCTAGAGAAATACACAGACTCTATGAAAAAGAAGCACCAAAGCTACTCATATGGAAGTTGGGGGAGGCAAAGGGGGGCATGGAGAAACAAAGCAAGTAGCAGCCCCAGACTGAAGGGAGAGCTGCGTTATTAGGTAAGCCTCAACCTTTGCCAGCAACCAGAGAGCCAGGAGTTCAGCGGGATTACGCAGAAATATACAGATCCTTCTATTAAGAGTTGGAAGGGCATTCAAGTTCACATACATACACAAACACAAAATACACTTGAAATTTGAGCAACAAGATACTTTACATAAATATCAGCAGCTCAACAGAAAAGGACCCACACTTTCCACTGAATTCTCACCACTAGAAACTGTTTGAACCACATCTGGCCTAAATATGTCTAGTAAAATTCTGGTAACTCTATTCCAAAATGTTTTCTTCTGATAAGGTTAGCTCCTCATTAAAGAAACACATGTTTTGATGTGGTATAACACATAAGGTATTTCTCGTTTTAGAAAATTTCAAAATGGAACCAGTTCTCCAAGTTTTGGAAGTAGAGAAAAGTTTTTCTTATCCTAGGTTTAAACAACTTGCAAAGATAATTCAATTACTTTTTCTGTAACACCGGTATTAAAAATACTTTTTATATTAGCAAAGTATAAAAATTAAGTTTGCATTTCAGCAACTTTCAGTCCAGAATAGACAAATCCACCTGTAAGTCTAATGTATCTCCATAGTTTTGGGAAAGTCGGCATACAGTGTTGCCACATACTTTAACAACAAATCAACTGTCCCTTTTTCCAAACTTTCTATATATTTATTACTAATTCAAAAGGAACTGGCATTTAAACAACTTTTCTTCAGATGTCTTCCATTTTGGAATTTGTTTTGCTCTCCATGAACCAGTATTTTCAAATATCAGAACAGTAATAGCAAAGGTGCAGAGGAGCTGACAAGCCACCAACTACATGGAAACAGAATAAAACAGAACCAAGGATGAATCCAAATGGAAATACTTGCTTATAAAGAAAGAGAAAATTAACCATTTGAATATTTTCTCTTTGCCAACAGAATCACTTCAGTCTTGAGACACTGTACTGCAGGAAGCTGAAATTATATAATTAAACACACTTAACCAAAGACAGCAGAAAAGGCACTGCAGATATCAAGTAATTTGTGCATGTAAGTTGATTTTTAGAAGAAAAAACTTACACAACATAAAACCAAATATGTATTTAGCTAAGCAGTTGGCTTTCCAAAGCAAATGAAAATCTTGGGTATAAAGTTGACAGAGCAGAATGCGTGAGTGTTAAGCACTGAAACAAAAAAAGTGAGACCTGAGTGTGAAAAAAAAAATTGACTATGACAGCTTTAACTACTGTCACATTATCAATACTGATAAAGTGAATTTTTAGGTTTTTAATGGAACATGTTGCATCTAAAGGGGAAAAAAATATTACCTGTGGAAATTTTGGGTTTCTTGACTACTGTTAACTTATTTATCATTGCAAATAAGAGCATTAGAGAATAGTTATGTAAGATTTGTCTTTCATTTGCACTATAAATCACAAGTGAGAGATGAAAGTCTCTCCTCCTAAGCTATTTTATATTCTCAGAATAAACAATTTAATAAAAAAAAAAAGAATGAAAGATACTATTATACATTTGCTGGTAGTAATGATAACTAACATGCTTACCATAAATAACAAAGGTTAACTTTGCAGATCTAAGAACACAACTCAGACCCAAGTATAAAGGGCAGGCAGCATTGTAATTCGATTAGCCTTAGGGATTTACAAAGCAAGTTTCATCTTCAGTCTCAATTTGACATTTAAAAGAATGCTTAAAGCAGCCTGGTTTTGCAACTGCCACTTTTAGAGTGCTTTTCCACAGGGATGTCTAGCCAGCTTCACACATTTTCTTAACTACTAACAACTAGCAGACCAGGTTCTATAAATAACAAGTTTTATAAGCTAAACAGTTAAATCTCGAGAAGAATTCTAGTCATAGTGGGGTTTAGTTTTAGCTCTTCACTGAAATGGAGACATCATTTCTCCCAAACAGCATGAACACTAAACTACTTTTACTGAATACCACTTACGAATAATAAATAGTACCCTATGAATATGGAAGAAGAGAAGAAAGAAAATCGAAAGTGTATTTTGTTTTCTATTCTTTTTAAGAAGGATAAGGAAGTGCAGAACTAGACAGGAAACATACATGACTGATTGCTGCTGCTTAAAGATGTAATCTGATAGAGAGCATCAACACACACTGTAAGAAAGAACATGTAGATCCAGATGTACAGCATGCTCTAAAACAGATAAGGGTAATGTAAACTTTTTTATATAGCTGTACATATTCACTGGATTTCAAAAACAAAGAGCTTTTTGTTTGATTTATAGTCAAACTGTCCTTCTCAGTTTCTAGCGGTCTCTTTTGATCTGACTGGCTATTTTCAAAAAGCCTGGCAGAGAAAAAGTAGGGTTTGGTCACGGCTATGTGTAGGGAAGGGGAAAAAGGGACACTACTACATAGTGCCCCACAGAGGAACATGCTTCAGTGACTGTTCAGTGGCTGTCATTAGACCAGGAGCAATCAAAACCTTGTGCTGCCCCTTGCCCTGGCATCATTCAAAGAGGCTAGGATGGAACCGGGCTTACTGCTAAGTTAGGTAGAAGGGATCAAAAAAGGAAATCAGGCATCATGCTTCACTTCTCAGGAAACAACTCATGTTTTACTAACATCCATGCATAAAAAAAAAAAAAGCTTTTTGTTTCTTCGTACTTTACAAACAAAAAAACTCAAAAACCATTAAGTCAAGAAAAACTTTACAATCACACACTTTCACTTACTTCATTTAGTGACTAAGATGGTACCATTCAATGAATATGTTTAATATTTTTTTCTCGACTCAAAAGATGGATTAAGGTTTCATTTACTACACATTATTTAAATCTCACACTGGGGATGGCAAGTGCTACTTTCCAATGAGCATCTCTACATTGTTCATGGAGACAGCAGGAGTGCTTTCTGAACAGTAATGACCCAATCCGCACGACTAACAGCTCTGTTACACCCATTTTACAAACAGAAAATAGTCACGCAAAGAGGTTACTGAACAATGACCTCTGTTTTGAGGCAGACAAGGTCAGCTTTCCCCCTGCCCCGCCTCCGAGTACTTCATACCACATAGAGCTACCTGGGTTTGAAACAGCTCCCTTTGATGAGCAAAAGTGATGAACATTCATAGCTTTTGCCAAACTCAAACTCAATATCCTGACACCACGGACACATAATTATGAACAGCCAGAAAGTTCATAACACCAACAGAAGGAACTGCGTTAAACTCATTTGAACTCTGGCATAACATGGTAGTATAGGGTTTCCCCAAATTTAATCCTATTTGAACACATCTCCTTTTTAGGAAATGGAAAAAAAAAGGCCCATTTAAAAATGCCCAGTGACAAGAAGCTATTTACATTTAGTAATGCATTCCAGTGATTAATTAGTGCAGTAAGAACACACCCCTTATTTGAAGTCTGAACTTGCTTAATTCCGCTTCCAACCGCAGAACTGTGGAATACCTTTGTCAGATGAAGAGCAGGTTGCTTTTATCAAATACCTCTTCCTCAAGTAAGTACATATTGACTAATGAAGAGACCCTTAACATTTCCTTAGCCAAGCTACACAAAGTGAGCACCTTACATCTTAATTACTAAGACTGATCTCTCCTTCCCCCAGTCATTTTCAAGGCTATTCTCTGGAAGTTGACTTTTCACCATCCTCCCTGGCCTGTTAACACCAGAACTACTGCTCCAGAAACAGTTACAGCTAACTAGTTAATACACAACATCTTTATTTCCAATTCCCTTGCTCAACTACTCAACATTTTTCACCAGACCTTTTAGCTACAGCCAAAAGGATTGACTTCAAGTTCAACTTCTATCAGTCATCAACTCATATCGTTTTCAGAGTCTCAGACTGAGTCCTCCTACTTGTTGCCCAAGTCAATATTTAGTTGCACTGATTCTGCCATGAAATGTGTTACATACTGTTTCATGTGTCCAATTTATTTGTGATCTAAATCACTTTGCATCCTCAGTAATGCTCTTTTAGTCCCAAATTTATATTTATTATTTTCTAGGTAAGTAAAACCATCTGGAATAATTCCACCACAGTTATTTTTAATTAGAACCTCAGAAACTCCGTAACTTCAGGTAGCAGAGGTTAATGCAACGTATGCCACAGGAGACTTATCTCTAGTATTCACCAACACTTACAGATACATAACACACTCTGCTGTTAGATTGCATGGTACTCATACACAGCCCTGCCTACGGATCTGTTTGCAAGAACCCAAATCTCTAGCCAAGGCCCTCTCAGAATTCTTAGCTAATGGGAGTTACTGCAGTTTATTTTGTAACATAAAATTTAATCAATCTTTAAAATGCTCTAGAATCAACCCAAAAGCAATGTGTGTTAAAGGTAACAACAAATGAAAATATAGTTAGATTCCATTTAGTAAATTGATAAACCCAATTCTTAGGTGCTTTAAAAATACACAAGCTTTCAATCTGTGTATTTACATGTAATTACACAGACCTTAAAGATTTTATTTTAAACGTAAGATATCTCATGAACCAAATCAAAAAGACAAAGCTGTGACCAGAACAGAAGTTCCTGCACAAAATTCCAGAACTCCTTACCAAAGTGTTCACAGTGAGAAGCCAGGACAGCACCAGCCCACCAGGTATCACAAATGCCTCAAAGCATTAACATAATGGAAACCTTTAAACCTTCAAGCTTTATTTTCTTCTTATGTAGGATGAATTAGGATGCTATCTTTTGTACCTGAACTTTAAAGGCACTTACACGGGGTTTAATCTTCTCCATCAAAAGAGAAATTACACAGCAGAAGGAAATCCATTCCTCTTAAGTCAGCCAGTTCCACATCTCTGACATGTACATTTCTGGTACGATAGTGGCTGTGACCTCAGCAGCATCAGAGGGAAAAGGCCCCACCACTATTACTCAAGTTCTTGCCACAGTTTTGTCTTTTACACTGGAGTGATGAGTAGGCTACCCATACCCGGAAGTAATTCTAAGAGTTGAGCCTCAATGACACCTTCTGAGCTGATATGATCCTTGGTGGATCATATAATGAAGGAACACACGCACACACACACATTTATGCAGCTTACATCTTCTAAAGCATTTTTGAATCAGTTCCACCCAGTCCCCGCACTATTTGTCTGTGTCTTTCTATGTATTTTGTGGGCAAGTCCACAGACAAGAATTTGCTGAGCTGCTACCTTGCTTTCTGTATTAATTAGCATACATTATCCGTCACAAAAGGAATTTATGCTGCTCTAGAGTACAAGACCTTTTGAGATTCTTAAGCTTAAGTAGAAGGGACAAACATAAGATCTTCACTTAGCCAGAGTACGCACTAGTTAGAGTAAGCATTGCAATAGAAGGGAACCATCAGGGTAAGCAATATTTAGGGGCTGCAAAATAAAATATGAGATTTAAGAAAAAAAAACAGAAACACAGCTGGAGAATATTGTAAACCCCTATTTGAAGTACAAAATAAAAAAATTTTAAAAACCAACAAAATACACCAAGCAGTACACTTACTATTCCCCCATTTCCCCATCTATTTTCAAACTGGTACTTGCTTGAACATTATTGCTAGAAGCTTTCCCTGGTTTTCATCTTCTTGTCATATTCATTCTTCTCAGATGTTATTGCTTGATACTGTAAGGCAAAAACTTACAAAAGGAGGAAGAACTTACTGGTATTGAGAACTCCTCTGCCAAATACTTCAACACTGATGCTCCTCTAGCCAAAAAGTTGCTTCTCTCTGCCAGGTTGCCTTGCAGCTTTGTGTCAAACTCCTTTCTGACAACTGAAGCAATGGAGTCAATTATTATGAGTTTAACTTTCTTTGAAATAATTTCTTCTTCCAAAGACATAATCCTAAAAAAAAAATCCAAAACAATAAAAAAACCCAGTCATTGATAACATTATTTACACAATAGAACCATTTTATAAGCCTGAAATTGTTTAAATAAAAGGTTGACTTTAATAAGCTGAAAGTTACCCTTTCTGTTTCCCCCCTCACACACCCTCTCCACTAACAACTGTATGTGTTGAGGAGATTTGAAAAGGAATCTCAGGCTCCAGTGGACCATATAACCCAAGGCAGATCCTCTCCAAAAGAGAGGTTTGGAAGAACCTCTCGTTAGCAACGCTACACTGTACAACCTCTGCATGGCAGACAGCAAGTTTAGAGGACATTGAAACTGTGCCTTTTTGCTCACAGTAGCAACGTCCCATTGCCAACACCAGAATCCTTGGTGGCTATACATGCAGAAGGTCAAATCCGTTTACACATACAGAATCACAGAATGATACGGGACTGGAAGGGACCTCTGGAGATCATCTAGTCCAACCCCCCAAAGCATATACCTCCAAAGACAATAGGCCAAACCTAATCCATTGATAATACACTACTAGATGTTCTTTGATAAAGCTGCACTAGAAGAAACTATTCTTAGAATAATTCTCCCACTAACATAAAATACACTAGATTATGTTAAATATAACTTAATTCATTTTCATTGCAAAATGTGTTCACAAATTAACTTAACAACATGATAATACAAAACAGTGAACAGCAGCATTCAGCTGATGAATGTGAAACGATTCCTCCTTCCCACTGCTGGAGGGGTCCCAGTCTTCCTGGAAGTAAACTGCATTTTGGAGGAGCAAACTCCTATTCCATGGAAAACCTAAGTCTTCTACTACGGTCTCTCCACAATCTAAGACAAGGTAAGACCTGTCACGTGAAGCCCTTTAAACACTTACAGGGATCAGATCATATAGAAATTGCCTATTAGGAATTAGAAAATATCAAGTGGGTGTGAATTAGTCACACGCCATGAAAGAAGAAAAGCAATGTCAGTCTTTCTGTAACAATTTTACTTTGTTGGAGACCATGCTGTTATCATCATCAAAAGGCCTCAAATAAATGAATTAGCCTTCATAAAACTTTGATACAAAACACATATAGTTATAGAAAATCCAGTCAAAAAAGTCTTTTTTTTAAGAAAAAAAACCTCTGGAAAAGAATACCTCTTCAGTACACTGCCACAGGTCAGCTCTCGATACAGGTGAATGCTATGGGTCATGCAGAACAGCTTTTCATCCGAGTCAAAATAAGTAGGGAATCTGTTTCCTGCTATCTCAATCAACCTATCAAAAAACCAGAAGGCATAACAATGAAAAAGGAATAATATGGTATAATAAGGTATCAAGTATTCACAAAGCAAACCACTGAATGATAAGCAGATACCAAGTAATACTAGAAATCTTTTTCAAAGGAGACACACATTTTAGCAGAGTGAAATACTGAAAGTGAGAACAGTTAAGGTCTCTTCCCAGTGTAGCTGGAGTCAGTGGAACACTGGGAAAAGACATAATGCATCTGTACGTGAAGAAACAGCACATCTCCTGTAGAAGGAAATGGCAAAGTTTATAGTTACTGAATGCAAGGTTCTTTGAGTTTTGTACAAGAGGTTCCACTCAACAGCCAACCATTCCCCTATTTTAGTTATTATACCCAAATATTTTCATTTAAATAAATGTACACTCTAAAATCATCTTCCCTTACAGCTTTAATATGCAGTGAAATTATAAAGGGGACCTTGTGTCACCACAAAAATCTAACAAGCTGGTAACAAACAGAAATCCATTACAAGATCCAGCTGACACGGAAGCAGGACTGCCGAGAACAGAGCCCTTTTTGACTGCAAGTACTTACACAAGCAGTACGTGTATGGAAAGTGTGCCTGCCAAAGTGAGAATCTTTTCACAGGTAATATCTCCTTAAAAACAAGAACAAGGTCATCTGGATGAGGGACTTCTTCACTGAAACCATTTCCATTGTGCCAGTTACCTCTTTGTAAGAAGGGCTCATAAAATCTTAAGAAAATGTACTTTTTAGAACGTAGCAAAAAATAAAATCAAATCAGCACTGTGTCACAAAGTGATTGAGGCTCCAGCTGCCAGGTAGCTACAGCTGAACAGCCATCCGTTCAGATAGCACAGGTACAACTGGCATGGCTTGAAATAATGAAATGACTAAACAGTTTAAGTGGCTGCTTCACTGACGGAACTGACTGTGGGATTCCATGATTAAATGTTCTCCATTACCTTATTAGCAAATTCATGACCCTTCAAAACTTTGAATTACAATTGTTAAGCATACCACTGTTTATTATCAGAGCAGACTAAGGAAGCGTATCAGATAACTGGTGATAACACCAAAAGAAGTCAGAGGAAGTTGAATATTTATTATTTGTTGTCAAAATACTTTTATATTCAGAAACTATGCTTTGAAAAGGCCTATTGCACAGATGTAAAACTAAACAATTTACTGATGAGAGGCCAACATTTTCAGTTAAATGAGATTTTATACATAAAAATCATTGAGCACTCTTCAGAAGTCAGTGGAACGAAGTTCCACCCCTCTGAACACAAGGCAATTTTACCTAGGTTCTTAAATAACTATCCAAGAATTCAACTTAGAAACTCATAGTTATAGTCGAGGAACTGTAACTTTTTTTACACAATGAAGATTTTGGTTTTTAATAGCAGAAAATATTTAATTGTACTTTAAGCAGACATACCCCACCGCTTACAGCTTGAGAAGAGTGGCATCTAGTGGACAATACCTGGGGGCGCAACTTACTGTTTATGCTTTTTATTTAGGCCCTTTTCATTAAAACATTAGAGCTATTTTAGAAAATTTGCTTTAAATCATTTTTATTTGGATTAAAAATAGATACACTAAGTGTGAATGTTAATATACCTATTCTGAGCAAGCAATTTCATTACAATAGTCTGAATCTCATTCACTAGATATCACTTATTACGCTTAAACTTCTCCTGCATAATTTACAGCAACAGAATCTTGTGTTTGCATTTGCATTATTACTCATGCAGACCATCTGGACAACACTGATCTGTCATTCAATGATCTGCATGAAATGAGACCCCGTCAAACCTGTCCTTGAACGTTTCCAGGTTTAGGCATCTACCACCTCTTGGGGCAACCGGTTCCAGCATTTCACCACCAACACTGAAAAAAATTTCTTCCTTATATCTAGTCTAAACCTTCCCTCTTTCACTTTAAAGCCATTATCTCTTGCCCTATCACAAGATGCCCTGCTAAAAAGTTCGTCCCCATCTTTCCTGTAGGCCCCCTTTAAGTACTGAAAGGCTATAATAAGGACTCCCTAGAGTCTCATCTTCTCCAGGCTGAACAACCCCAACAAAACAGGGTTAGAAACCACATCCATGGTTGCTTCAAATGATTAAACAATGCAAATATATTTGCTTTGATACACCAGATTCACACCATGGGTATGTCTTCTGAAATATGTAAATTATTTCAATTAACCTCTTTCTGCCCATTTTTCTACACAAACAAGGATTAGACTACTGTATTTCTTGTCCTCCCCCAGACCCTTAATAACTTTTGAACTCACAAATTCCAAACAACAGTGACAAAGGAACAGACATCTCAAAAATATCAAATTCCTCATGCTTTAGAAAAGTTGATAGCTAAGTAAAGTAAGTTGGAACTACCTTTAATGAAATATTGCAAAATCATTTCAACAGTTAATCAGTCCATTGACATGGGAAGATTGGAAACCAACACATGCATACATCTATAACTCTCAAGCAGATACAGCATATAGCGTCTCCTGTCCATTCAGTGGTTAGAAGATATTTAAGTGCATCGCTGAACAGTTTTGGTCACATGGGCAAAGCAGGAGATATTAGAAGAACCAGAGACATTACAGAGGTAAGGGAACATCGTACTGCATGGCCACTAAGGCCATAGGGAAGATGCAAGTTTGCTGCAGAAGGAAATCAGAAGTGCAGAAGGCAGGCTGGGGGCCCCACTCAGCAAAAACAGGACAGAAATCTGAAGGAAAACTGTTGGTGTCAGTCCTACTGTTCACAGAAAAACCTCCATTTCCTTTGTACTCAAAATGCTGAGCCTTTACATCCTCAAAACTTTCCTGCTAACACCACAAACTAAGCTGCAAAGAAAGATTTCAGGTACAGGACTGTTAAGACCATTTACAAATTAGAGAATGCACCAGCCAGCTTGTCATACCATAATTAGAACCTGCAACACCATACAAATTAGGAAGGAGAGCAAACCATTCTATTGAAAATCATTTCATCGTCTATGCAATAACTACATATATCAGATGAATGCTTAATAACTACCATAGATATTTATTTCATAAATGCTTAATTATTGCTCAGAAAATAATTGAAGGCTCCAAGCTAAAAGGTGCTAAAGAAGTTGAAAGTGTGTATTTTAGAATTTTGCATCTTTCTTACCTTTCAGCACTGAATGCAGACTCTGTGTCAATGTATATAACAGCCCCATCAAGTCCTCCCATGCTTACAGGTAGTGTAGCCAGAACACTCATCATAATACAAAACTGAGTTTTGCCACAACCTGGTGGGCTAGTTAGCTGGAAGAAAAAAGATTAGTAACATAAACAAGAGATGACACATTCATATCACCCTAATTCTACTTTTAGCTAAGATGCATAAGATGGAACTCCTCACAGTTACCAAAGACAGACACAAAAGCAAGAATGCAGCCCACAAAAAGCAACTTGCAGTTACTCTTACATCTGTGCCTTGCAGTCAAACTCATCCACTGAAGAATAAACAATTCTTCAGACACAGCATTACACTTGTCCTTTATTCCTTTGACATTCTTTGTTACCTCTCATATTTGAGGTCCCCTACTCTCCCCTTCCTCTTACAAGATCTTCCTTAGAGCCACCTCTAACTCTCTTCCATCTCCTTCTCTCTGCTACCTCTAAAATAGAGCAGAATTAGAAGATTCACAGCTGATATCCATATGACATCAACAGCCTTTAGAGCCGAAAACAAAGTCCAGAGCTAATGAGTTCACAGGTGTAAATACTTAAGAACCATGATTACCTTGGTAACAACCAGGTCTCACTTGGAAGTCACAAGGATAATAGCTTATATTCCGTAAAGACTGAATCTTCAATACAAATCACACACATATATAAGACAGATTTTATCTGGCCCAGGGTCTACATTCTGCTACATAGCATGTGCTTTGCCATTCATGTTAACTCCCTAGTACCATATTTCACCATGAATTACCACTTAATGCTCCAGACAAGCTTGCCAATTTTAAGCTTTCACCTGTGCTTACTGAAAGCCTACTGCGGTTAAGCAGCATGCAAAAAGAGCACATTCAACTTGTGTAAAATGGTTCCAGTATGATTTTGATCCAAGGGAAAAACCACAAGGATCAAAAGTATACACTGTTTGATGAGATCCCCAGTTTCTAAGATCAAGATTTTCTACTAGAGATGGGAGCATGCTGTTCTTTATCCACTGCAGATTGTGCAGAGACTGCAAATGAATGCTGGGTTCTGTGTTCAGATAATCATATGTTCATTACTACCACAGGGGGTCTTTAAATACAGTATCACATTTGCTGCCTCTGGGAAGGGAGATTATGACATTTTAAATACTAAGAGGGCAGAAAAACAGCAAATACAAAGTTGAAGTGACTTTAGGCACTAAAACCAGAGAGATGGGTTCGCTCTGATGCTAGTAGAGTCTAAATAATAATGTAAGATAAAAGTAAGCCTCTCCACCGACATTAAACTGCAAAACAAACCATACCTCCTCAAAACACCTAGTACTACCAAAACAAAGGGTTAAATACAGAGCTGTTGTTTTAAATTAAAAAAGAAACCTTACAATGGACAAACACTCAAAATCAAACTGATTTTTGAGCCTAAACACACAATAGTTTAGTTTTAAGTACAAACAACTTTTCACTACAAGATACTAGAGTATTGCTATAGTTTTGTTTTAAGCAGCAGTAGCATGACTTGAAGCAAAGAATATTTGCAGAGAACTGCTGAGGGACTGCATCAGCTACAGTTACACATTAGCTACTGTTAGCTGTTGGTTAATATCCCTTTAGTCACTTTTGTCTTTAAACAATGCCTGAAAACCAAGCCTTATCAGTCAATCTACTTCAAGCTTTAATGCAAGAGAAGCATTAGATGATTTTTGGTTTAGAATCACACACTGCATTTAGTGAGTTACAGACCAGCAATAAGTCACATTTATGCAATTATTTGTTCTCCATCCATTGTACTTAAATTACAAAATATCATACCAACAATAGCTGCCAGGTTTTAATATGAACCCAAAGCATATATAAAAATTGCAGAGGCAATACACATTCCTTAGACCGTGATAGCCATGGAGCCTCACCAGCTGTTTCATGTTAAAAAGATGACTTGAATTGAATGAGGGGAGGGCATCAATCCAGTTGTTAAATTAAAATGTTTGGACAACTATGAAGGAGACCTCAAGAACGTTTGTAGTTCCAGCCTTGCCTGGGAGGTGCATTGGATGCAGCATTTATTTCAGTGGCTGATGTAGGAGCTAATTCAGCAGAGATGTCTGAGGAGATGAGCATCATATCAGAGACAGACAGGGAATCTTGCAGTACAACCTAGCTAATGGAGGAACACAGAATTTCTATTCCCAAAACCAATAATACTTCATCTTTTACCAGGATTCCCTCAAAAGGGAATTAAAATGGGATTTTAAATAATGGACAGTAAACAATTTAAGAACTACCACATTTTATTGTAATTACCACTGGAGTTCAAGTGTTTCGAACAACACAATCTTAGTTTAAAAAAAAAAAAAAATCAACCAAAACTAAAATTCCTCTAAAATAATTTAAATCAAATGTCTGAAAAATGTGTGATTAGTTTTACTCTAAATTTTCTCTGAAAAAAATAATCAAGTCCATCCAGATAGAAATGTGAAGACTACAACAATTTTGAATTTATCTCTCCCTAATAAAACATACTTTTATTTTTCAATAAACTATGTATTATTTTCTCTGGCACGTGTAGGGTTTGGATGAAGTCACAAGGAGCTAATTCTTCTTCAGCTACCAGGGGATTAAACTCTTCAATATTCACAAAGTCGTTACTTTAATTTTTCCTCAGAGGAGTTAGCCAAAAGCTCTGACATCTGACCACAAAATTTCAGCTACGATTTAATTTCCAACTTAAAACCTAATAGTGGTTTGGGAAAAAATGGTCTGAGACAGTGTAACACAAATCAAATCCCTCTGGCATTCAAAAAGCCAGCAGCTTTGGCTGCAGAAGATACCACCACAAGTCTTAACCCTGTGGCTCATGTACTCAAATTCCAAGTTTCCAACCACCCTCGCTGCTGGTTAAGGTAACAGGAAGACAAGGATTTATTAGCCACACCAGTCAGGCAGTAAATGTTGGGCACAGCATACTTCTGAGGAGAACTTCTCTCAGAATATCTGCCTAATAACAAAAACACCAAAGAACAATCTGCTGCTCAGCTATGCTCCAGTAAGTTGCAAAAGAGCAAATTAAAATTAATAAGTTCCAAAATCCCTTGAATCCAAAAAGAACACAACCTGACAGTGTTCGCAAGCTGCAGTACAGCATCAAAGCAGCAGCAGCAGACACTTGATAGGTTTCTACTAAAATTTCATCTAGCAGTCATGCTGAAGAACACTTAGAATCATAGAATGGTCCAGGCCGGAAGGAACCTCCAAAGGTCATCTAGTCCGGCCTCCCCACAATCAGCAGGGACACCCCTAACTAGAAGAGGTTGCCCAGGGCCTCATCGAGCCTCTTCTTGAATATCTCCAGGGAAGGGGCATCAACTACCTCCCTGGGCAACCTGTTCCAGTGTTCCACCACCCTCATAGTAAAGAACTTTTTCCTAATGTCCGATCTAAATCTGCCCTTTCCCAACTTAAAGCCATTGCCCCCCATCCTGTCATTGCAGGCCTTTGTAAACAGAC